>BSBK01009526.1:0-205000 GCA_027943335.1 Chamaecyparis obtusa
ATAATCAACAGCTCCCCATAAGATAGTAGATAAAACCAGTAAAAGATAGCAGGGAAGCAAAACAAAAAACTAGGAAAGGCTCAAGCCCAGAAGAGCAGCTCGAGAAAATTCTATGAGAATTTCTGTAGCATGAATCTCTAGCTTAGACACTCTTCCAACTACCTCCTTAAGGTTAGAAAGATCTTTATCAAGTTCCTAGATGTCCTTTTTCTTTGTGTTGGATCTGGTCCTCTTCCTCGATCCTTCCTTCGGCACTTATCTTTACCAGTGTTGGGAGATTGATCTTCCTCCTTACTACCCCTGTGTTCCTTAATTTTTCTTATCAGAACCTTTACGTTATCATTTGAAGATTTGAGAATGTTATAGCTTTGCTCTGCCATTTTCTGTAGAGTGCCCTTGATGCTCTGAACTGTCCTCTTCACTTCCTCCACTTTGTTTTCCATATCCTTCTCCTCCTCAGTTTTCCTATTCTTATTGCTACAATTATCCCTCTCCAATCTACCCGCTCTATATTGTAGCTCCTAGATTTCATGGTAGGTCTATTTAGTGGTTCTATATCTATCAATAATGTTGTTTTTAGCATTATTAAGAACATCCATCTGAGGGTTCTCCTTAGTGGTGTCGCTCAAAATAATAAGGGTAGGGTCAATAAGCTCTTCCATTTGAATTTTACCCTCCTTATTCTCCTTGACTAGAGTTTTCAGCATCTCTCTTTTGAGACCCATCCTCACATAAACATTATCAAAATTTCTCGAAATCACATTCCTGTCTTTGCCTAAAATCTTGCATGTGTCCATGCTTCCCCACTCCCTAGATTCTCCTCTTCCTCCTCATTGTCATTCCCCCCCTCCTTCCTTTCATCCTTAGCTTCCATGTCAATTTCTTTCCCTCTTTTTAGCCTCCTGAAAGGCTTGCCAATAGAAACCTCCTCTTTGTTGGCAGACATCTTAATAGTAATGGTTTTCTTTTCTCCCATCCTCTCCTTATCTTCGGTGTCTCTTAAATTGGTGTCTTCCTCCCCATTAGCACTATCACCCTCTATGTCCATGCTTTCTGCCCCCTCATTGTAGTCTCTATCAAAAAAGATCTCAATGCTTTGTTTAGGGTTTGGAGTCTCCTTTTTCTCCATTTTGAGTTTCTTTTTCCCCTTATTGGTCTATGGGGTAGCCTCCTCATCCGTATCTGAATGCATATCTTGGTTTTCCTCAGTATTAGATGGGATATAATCTTCTTCTGACTCATTTGACTCACCTTTACCCACCGTGCTGACTTTCTTATACTTAATTTCTTTCCCCATAGACCTAGCCTTAAAAAATTCATAAATTAATAACAAAAGCCCCTCATGGAAAGTAGGGTTGCCAATGGGGCTTCTCCCTATAGTCATTGATATTCTCCTTAATAGATGAATATAGGAAGAAAGGGATTGAAATCTTCGCTCCATACCTGCAATGGTTAAGAAGCATGAAGTGGTGGGTGTAGAAGTAGTCAAATATTGTATCTAGTGAGATGTACTTGATAATAACCCTCAACAAAAACCTCCACAATAGCTTGATAGAGCCCAGTAGGTAGTAGGTACTTTTCTTCACTAAAGCCTTCTTTCCTCCACATCCTTGGTAAATTTGATTACAACCTCTCTAGAAATACGTCTATCTCTATAAAATTTTTTCCCAATAATGGGAATGCCTGTCACACAGAGATAACCTCCTCCATCACCATGAAATCCACCCCATCAATTTTAACAATCCCCTCATTCAACTCTTAACCATGATATGTGTAACAGAGGGTTTCCACCCATGAAGCCGGTTGATGAAATTAGTGACTTCACCTTTTTCCAAAATATGCCATACCTTAGAATGTTGATGCCACTTTTCCACTTCATCCTTAGGTTCCCTCTGTGTCTTTCCCCACCATATTTTTGTCCTTCCTGTAGCTTTAGCTCCTAGGATAGCTCAGTCAAATTCAGCCAATCATTATTGACCCTGTAGTCTTTCACTCTACAGCCAAATCTTTCCATGCATCTATTAGCCCATCTATTATATGGCTTAATGCTCCATAAGGGCCCTTGACTTAGCCAGTCATCATGCCAAAAATTTATATCTTCACCATTACCAAGTTTCCATTTCTCTTTCTCAGTGGCTAAGCCCTTAGTCCTCAGAATGCCATTCCAGATGATGGATCCCCTTGGGTCATAATCTCTACTGATGATTTTTTTGAAGTTTCTATTGGAAACATATTTATCCTTCAAGATATCCCTCCATTCCCCTATGGAGTTGAAGATTCTCCATATCTATTTAGCTTGTAGAGCCCTATTGAACTACTTCAAATTCCTAATCCCCAGCCCCTTGTACTTTTTGGGTCTACAAATAGTCTCCCAAGCCATCAATAGGTACTTCTTATTACCTTAAGTCCCAGCCCACAAAAAATTCCTTTGAATGGACTCTAAAGTATCAACCACTTTGGTAGGGATGGAGAAAAGGCTTAAAGCATAAGTTGGAAAATTTTGCAAAGTAGATTTGATCAGTAGCACTTTACCAGCCTAACTCAGAGTGATGCCTTTCCAACCTACCAGCTTTCTATTGAAACGATCAATGAGATTGTTCCAAAAGAGGTTAGGAGGTTTGGTCCCCATAGGAAGCCCCAAGTACATAGAAGGAAGAGAGCCACTATCACAACCCAAAATGCCAACTATTTTCCTCTGTCTAGTCTCAAGGATGTTAATAAAGAAGACTGAGCTCTTGCTCCAGTTAATGAGATGTCCCATGGCATTGGAGTAAGTATTGAGAATAGACATCACATTTCTAGCTTCTTTTACTGAAGCCTCTCCCCCTAAAATAGCATCATCCATGAATTTCTGATGGCAGAAAATTAGGGGCCTTGAAGAAGGTTTTATCCCAATTATATCTCCTCTACTCTCTTTTTCATGAATAATTCTTCCCAGGCATTCAGCCAAAATGATGAAGAGGATTTGTGAAAGAGGGTTACCTTGTCTAAGGCCCCTAGAAGATTTAAATAAATTTGAGGGAGAACCATTAACCATCACTGCAAAAGTGGGGGTGGAGATTAGTTGAGAAATAACCTTTCTAGTTTTATCATTGAATCCAAAAGCTTCCAGAACTTTATCCAGGAACATCCAGTCCACCCTATCATAAGCCTTAGATAGATCAAGTTTGAGCAGGAAGCCTTCCCTTTTTCCTTCCTCTAAGGAGTGGATCACCTCATCCACGACAATGATAGAGTCAAGGATTTTTCTTCCAAGGACAAAACCCATTTGTTGAGGTGCAATAATCTCTGGGAGGACTTTGATCATTCTGTTAGTTAAAACCTTTGAAAAAATCTTGTAAAAAGAGTTACAAAGACTTATAGGCCTGAAATTTTCAAAAGAATTTTCACTAGTGACTTTAGGAATCAGAACCATAAAAGTAGCATTGATCTCTTTAAGCAAGCTCCTGGCATCAAAAAATTCATGCATCGCTTTAACAAGGTCATCTTTTACAACTTCCCAATACATTTGGAAGAAAAAAGTAGGGAACCCATCTGGGCTAGGAGCTTTTTCAGCAGGCAGAGAAAAAATAACCTCCTTGATTTCTTCAAATTCTGGGATAGCCACCAAAAAATTATTCTAGCTAGTAGTTATCACACTGGGATAGTCTTGAGAATTTCCACTTGGTCTTGAGCACCCAGGTTTAGCTCTTTGGTTAAGATAGAAGAGAAGAAACTAATAGCTTCCTTAGCAATCTCTTTTTCTTCCCCTATAATTTCATCCCCCTTTTTATGTTTATATTAAATATATATAAATATATTTAAGAGACTTAAAATCTTTAAATTAACTAAAATCTTCAATTTTTATTTTCTAATTATCAACATGCAAAAAATATAGAGTTTACCAATAAAATAAATACAATAATGCCAAACACATCTTTGTTTAAATGTGACCTCTTTATTTGTATATTCTCATTGAATGTATTAGCTTTAATTTACCACTTGAGACTTCTCCTAAAAATCTTATGTTTTGGCATAGATGCACGTGCACATGTTTTCTCTTACTCTTTTATTCTTTTTAGGATCTCTCTCTCTCTCTCTCTCTAGATAGTTCAATATATCATGTATCCCATTAAGATTCTCTCCCTCTTTCTCTAGATCCTTTTAGTCTTCTTAGGTGATTAAATATCTCCCTCTCTCAAATTGAATTTTTTTGACATGTATATAAATTTTTAAAAGGTACATTTAGAATTTATTAAGTTCAATTTTAGTACACATATTCATTTAAATTTAGTATGTACAATTAGTTTGAATAAATCTAATAATTATCTTTGAATTTTGGATTAATATAAAGTTCTTTCTAAGGCTTGACATTAATTATCTTTTAGGTGTACCTATCTATATATTATCTAGACATCATGGAAGATGAGCCAATGACCCCACAAGAATTGTTTTCATGAACAAACCTTGAGATGAATAAAATGAGTGCCTCAATAAATAATGCTAGTAACACAAGTATTTATAGGAACACTTGTCAGACTATTCTTGACAGCCTTGTGGGTATTAGGGATGACATTGAGGGCACTAATGCTTATTCAATACCTAGTATAGAGGCCATTTTTGATAGGAAGCAACAAGAGGTTTGTAGTTGTTTGTCCCTTACTCAAGTTCAGGGTTTAGTGCCAAATGAAACTTTGAAAGAGAATTGTTTTCCATTACACTTGTAAAAAAATGTAGTGAAGGGATATCAGGTCACTAGAAGTGAGGATCCTATGATGGCTTCTTTGATATACCCACACTTCCTTTCCCCACATGGTTGTTATCCAAATAATGACTAGATTTTACTCTATTTCATACAACAGTTGTAAGTTGAGGTTTATTTGGGAAAGGTCATCAACTACACTGATTTTACACCATATCTAGGAGAGGGTCGTGAAAGGATTTATTATGTGGATTCTTTTCATCGATTAGGTCAACAAATTATAGCACATAGGTTCATTGTTGGTCAAAGGGAACCCACTATTTCCCCTTCATTAGGTCCTATAGAAGATGAGGTTTTTTGGAGCACCCAATTTCAAGGATCCATTGATAGATTTGGTTAGATTGCAGCGACATCAACTTCAATATCTAGTGATCAAGTCAACTAGTATTTTTTAAGTCATGAATGCTCTAGATCTTCACATGGAGCACACTCTAGAAATATCTCAAATGATCCTTATTGTGCAAAAGACATCCCTTCATCTGCTAGCCTAAAGGGTCTTATAGGAGACTTGCCATGTATTACTATGATTAGCTTGGCTTAGGATCTTTTGGATGCATAGGCATTTATTGAAGTAGAGCATCATATCCCTATAGTAGATGAAAAAGGTCACATGGGTTCCATCATACTCCATGAGACATATTTAGGGTCTCATCATTATTATCACCTTAACAATAGTGCTCATCGAGATCCACCTATAAACCATTATGTTTCTGCAAAGGGAGAGGCACAAGGTACATACCCTTTGATGAGTGCACTCCATTAGACATCAGATCTTGGCCTTGAGGAGGTTGACTTCAAAATTACAATGATATGTTACATGGATTTGTTGACACATTTAGATTCATCTTCCACACCATCTTTGTTTTATAGTCTACTACATTCATCAATATTGGGATGCATGATGACCACTCATGTTGAAAATGTAGATTTGAACTTGGATGAGACTAAGAAACATCTTGATATTTTAGTAGACATGATCACAACTAGAGAGTCAGAGTACTATTAGGTGCCTCTTTTTACACAAGTAAATTTGATTGTGTATGTTGTCAAGACTTAATTGATGATGTAACCAATAATGGACATGTGAGTTTTAAATTTATATACACATGTATGCACACTATATGTGTACATGTTTATATGCACTTGTACATGCATATGAACTTTATTTTAAATGATTATAATTTATATATTTAATGTATAATCTATTAAAACATGTGTGCGTATATATATTACTTTCTTAGTAGGGATCAAATCCTTTAGAGCATGATAGTCACTCAAAGGATCACTTAGTGAGGAGCCTTCATGATGAGTCCCAGGGTGTTAGACCATCTAGCTAGATATTTTATGATCTATTTCACACACTTACAATTTGACATGTCATATAGTTTAACATTTTATGTAATGTCCCACCAAGGAACCCTTGGAAAAAAGGGTTAAATATGTAATTAATAATTTTTATTTGAGGGTAAATGTATGAACCATACCTATAATTTCATTTAGTAATCATAAGAATAAGCAAGATACAACATGCAAGAGTAAACATAACAATCATCTCATGGTTTCCCACAAGAAGAATACATCACATGTACTTCCAAATGTTCCAAGACAACAAAACACATACTCAAAATGGAGTACACCTGTTCATGAAACTTTCCTACAAGGATCTGGACAACATCCACAAATCATGAGAGTCTAAGCTGACAAGAACTTATGGCTAAACTGGGAGGAGACTAGTCCATCCTCTAAATCTATTTGACAAATGTTAATTTTAAGCTCAAAGGATATTTTCCTATCATGGTTAGGCATACAAGTTAATTACCCTTTTAAACCATTCATAAAATAACATAGAGATCTCACATAACTAGAAAATGATTTGGCAAAAAGCCAACAAGGACCCAACAAAAGAAATGACAATCAAAATCTAGCAAAAGACACAATTGGGTACAAACATTGATTTAGGGTGGAAATGTTGGTTTATGGTGGAGATACTGATTTGTGGAGATGCTGATTCTCAAATGCCAAAATTTTGAGACAAAAAAAGTCTTCGACTAGTGATTTCACTATGTCTATTTAGGCCACAAATATGTTGATCTGTGAAGATGCTAAAAGAAGGTAGATATGTCAATTCATAAATTTTGGTAAAAAATACAATGTACAAAATCCGTAATCTAAGAAGACACCAATGCATAGCTGATAAACACCTATCTCCACATAGAGGAGTTTAGAGAGAATAGATCAAGGCCATATTCACTTGATTACATCAAGAGATAAATCAACCAAATGTGTAAAGGAAGCTAAGCTAAATACCAAGAGCATTATTGTGCATATACATATACATAAGCATATATGAATGCTACCAGATATGAGAGAGATACAAATGAGCTCTCAAGATCCAAGTACCTATAGCTGGAGGAATTCCATCACCTATACACCAGCCCCTAGTAGTGGTAAAGTGATGTAAGGAATGAATGCTGAATATATCCTATGGGAGTATTAGCAGTCATTCTGTAGTGGTTGTTGTTGCATTCATGATTGTGATTGTCATTGATGTCAACACAGTGATCAACTGAGATTAGCAAAAGAGCAAACAATGTTTGGATTAGCACACATGGGATATTGGAGATCAATCTATGTGATGTTTAGGATTTACTATATGATATGTTATATGTTCATGGTTAAGAGTGCAGACAGTAATTCATTTATTCATGAAAGTTATGAGCATTTCAGTGGAAGAAGTATTTAGGCAGTGTTCTTCAGTAGTTGCTTTTGGAAATCAGATGATATCTCCTAATCAGGATGGAATCTAGTTATGCACAGTTAGAGGGAAGTTGAAGACATTTTGATAGTGACATGGATGACAGTGCAAAATTTGAGGTCACATGAGTGAATAATTATAGTGATTGGAAGCTAACAGTTTTGTGTAATTTTGATGTAACATATGGAAACTTTTATTTTGTAATTTGGATGCCGACTCATTTGTAATTACTTGAGTGTAGTATAAAGAAAGGAATTTTTTCCTTATTGTAATGTATGTAATGAAGTGAAGAAAAGAGTGAAATTGTGAAAGTGAATTTATGGAAAGAAGGTATGCAAGGTATAGAGATCTGAATTTGAGATCTGGTGTAGCAATGAGTGTGGTTTGGAATAGTTAGTGAAGAGGTAACATGTTGTTGAGATCAATAATAATCTGATATTATTCAATTGAATAATCTAGAGATCAGTTGGACAGTGTGTTCAGTGATCTTACTTTTGAAGTCATTTGGGCAGTGGGTCCTTCTGTCTTCCATAACTCCTAACCGGGTTAGAATCTTTTAGCAGGGATTAAAAATCTCCTAACATAGATTCATATGTACTAAATGCATTTCATACAACTCCTAATAGAGTCCATCCTTTCATAAGGAATATTCATATTAGTGCATCTTTTGTGGGCATCATTCCCACCGGGGTTTACTCTTTGATCAAGAGGTTCCCTAGTCAACATATCTTGTGTCATTGTGTTATTGTGTATGAACATCTTTCTATGGTTTTTGATTACATTTCTTATATGGTTAAATGTTGTTGAAGTTGATAAAGGTTATAATTATCTGATAACTGATTCACCCCCCCCTGTCTCAGTTATCTTGGTGGACTTTACTTTCTAACAATTGGTATCAGAGTAGCAGGTCCTTGAAAGAGAAGTTTAATAGCTTAAGGAGATCCATGGTGAATTTTAGGAAAGAAAGCCCTAAGTTTGATGGAGTGAATTTTGATAGCTAGAAAGAAAAAATGAAAACACATCTACTATGTTTAGGACTAGGTTATTGGTTGATTACAAAGAATTAGAAGACTATCATAGATGAATATAATCTTGAAACATGTACTAATGATGAGAGAGATCTATTTATGTGTAACATACTTGCCAGAGAAGAAATTTTGACAAGCCTTCCAGAGAATGAGTATAGTCAGGTAAAATATTTGAAATCATCTCATGAAATTTGGATAGCTTTACACTCTACTTTTGAAGGTGATGAACATGCAAAGAAAGTTAGATTACATAATTGGATATGTGCATTTGAAGATATAAGAATGATGGAAGATGAATCTGTTAAAAGCTATATTGGTAGAATGTCAGAAATTATTGTAGGTATAAAATCTTGTGGAGGAACAAAGACAAAGAATGAAGTGATATGGCAAATTTTGAGGACATTGACTCTTGCATTTAAGTAGACAACACAGATGATTGAACAAGTTATACCTTGTACTTCAAAATTTACTAGAGACACTCTTCTTGGAAGATTGGAAGTAGCAGAGATGAACTTGAGGTTATCAGGAGACTTTCCTAGAATGGAGACATCATCCAATGCTCTTAGTGTTCACCCTACTTTTTCAAGAAGCATCAGTGTGAGAAAAGACTATGCTGGCAGCAATAGATCTAGAAATAAAGAAGATGGGAAGATTGAAGAAGGTATTGCCTTACTTGTGAAAAGAGAACTAGATGGTAAGAAATTTTTTAAATGTTGTACATGTCAAGAATATGGTCATTTTGCATCTAAATGTCCTAATAGAGTTAAAAAGTACAGAAACAATTTTAAGCCTAGAAGACCTAAGGAATGTTATTATGAAAATGATGAAGAACTTGAAGCTAGTATAGAGACAACCTTAAGTGAAAGTGATACTGAGAATAATGATGATATAGGATTTGTAGCAATTAAAGAAGAAAATCCTGAAATAAAGGTTAAGGTTTTCCTAGTCTCTCAAGTTGAAAAGAAAGTTGATTGCATAATAGATAGTGGTTTTTCACATCATATGACTGGAGACATGAGAAAATTCATAAAGTTTAACAATTATGATGGAGGAGTTGTTAGAGTTGGAAACAATGCACCTTGTTTGATTAAAGGTATAGGATCTATTACTCTTAATGGAAAGACTAATACTGATTATGTTTACTTTGTGGATGGTTTGAAACACAATCTTTTCAGTATTGGATAGTTAGTTGATAAGGGATATCAAGTTTGGTTTACAGAGAAAACATGTGTGATAAAAGACAAAGATGGAAATTTGATTGGTATTGGATCTAGAACAAGAGGTAATGTATTTTAGTTGAATCCTACTAATATAACATGCTTGATTACTAAGATTGATGACAGTTGGTTATGGCATAGAAGATTTTGTCATATAAATTTTGATAAAATTGTAAAAGTGAGTACTACACTTGCAGTAAGAGATTTGCCTAAAATTATGAAGCCTACTAACATGATTTGCAAGGAATGTGTGATGGCTAAACAGAAGAGAAGTTCATTTCCCATTAAGAAGTTTACTACAACAGATAAGTTGGAGATTGTTCATACAGACTCGAGTGGTCCTACAAGGACTAGAGGATTCTATGGAGAAAGGTACTTTATGATTCTTGTTGATAATTTTACAAGAATGGTGTGGATTGCATTTCTTAAAGAAAAATCTAAAGCATTTGATAAGTTTAAGATCATTAAGAATAAAGTTGAGAATGAATCTGGAATGAAGATTAAATGTTTGAGATCTGATAGAGGTGGAGAATTTACTTCTAGACAATTTAACACCTTTTGTGAAGTGAATGGGATTAAGAGATAGTTTTCAACCCCTAGGACACCCTATGAATTATGGTTTGGACATGCACCCTCAATTAAGTATTTTATAATTTTTGGAAGCAAATGTTATATTAAGAGAGATGATGATATTGGAAAGTTTGATCCTAGAAGTGGTGAAGGTATATTTCTTGGATATTCTTTGAAGAGAAAAGCTTATAGATGTTACAATAAAAGAACTAAGGCTATTGTTGAGAGCGCAAATGTTAAAGTTGATGAAAAGTTCAAAATTCAAGAAAGAATGCTTGATTATGAATCAAATGAAGGAACTCATCCTAGACCTAACATTGAGACTACTGAATTATTCTATGAAACTGACAGTGATTTGTTGAATGAAAGCTATAGTGAGATCATTGAAGAACCAACACCTGAAGTGAGATCTGAGACAGTGACACCTAACAAGAATTTATCAAGGAATCATCATGTTGAGTAGATTATTGGAAGCATAGATAGAGGAGTTTTAACTCAAAATAAGGTACAAGAATAGTTATGTTTGATTTCTCAAATTGAACCTAAATCTACTAGTGAAGCTTGTGAAGATGAGCATTGGATTAAAGCTATGAAAGAACTAGATCAGATTGAAAAGAACAAAACATGGGAATTGGTCCCTAGACCTAAAGATAAGAATGTTATAGGAACAAAATGGGTATTCAGAAACAAGATGAATGAACAAGGAGAAGTAGTAAGGAACAAAGAAAGATTGGTATGTAAAGGATACTCATAGCAAGAAGGAATTGACTATGAAGAAACTTTTGCACCAGTAGCAAGAATTGAAGCAGTAAGAATGTTTTTGGCCTATGCAGCTTACAAGGAGTTCAAAGTATATCAGATGGATGTAAAGTCAACATTTTTGAATGGAGAGTTGGAAGAAGTCTACATTGAGTAGCCTGAAGGTTTTCCTTAGACTTAAGAAGGAGATATGGTATGTAAACTAAAGAAAGCTTTATATGGACTAAAGCAAGCACCTAGAACTTGGTATGCAAGATTGGACAAGTATTTGATAAAATTAGGATTTACAAAAGTAATAGCTGATAACAACCTATACACAAAAGAAATTGAAAATAGTTTGTTGATTGTAGTCATTTTTGTTGATGATATTATTTTTGGAGGAGAAGATGAAGATAGTGATAAATTTGCAGATGAAATGAAGACTGAATTTGAAATAAGTATGATTGATGAAATGAAATATTTTTTGGGATTGTAGATAACACAAAATAGTGATGGTATCTTTGTAAGTCAGACAAAGTACTTGAATGATTTTTTGAAGAGATTTGGAATGGAGAACTATAAACCAGTTGGAGCACCTATGGTAACTGGACATAAATTATCTAGCATAGATGAGACTCCTGTAGTTGAACATAAAAAGTAAAGATCTATGATTAGAGGATTTCATGAATTGACACATACAAGACCTGATATAGCACAGTCAATTGGAATTGTATCAAGATTTCAAGATGAACCTAGAAAATCACATTATGCAGTAGTAAAGAGGATACTGAGATATTTAAGAGGCACAATGGACTATGGACTATGGTATGAAAAATCTAATGATTTTACCCTATGTGCATATATAGATGCTGATTGGGGAGGCAATGTTGATGATAAAAAGAGCACCAATGGCGGATCGTTTGTCCTTGGAGGAAGATTGGTTTCTTGGTTAAGCAAGAAGTAGAATTGTATTTCACAAAGCATAGTAGAAGCAGAGTATGTAGCAACAACAAATAATTGTAACCAGATAATTTGGATGAAGCAGATGTTGAAGGATATTGGAATAAAATTTGTTAAGCCTATTGTTATTTATTGTGATAACACCAGCACAGTTAGTATGTCTAGAACCCTATATTACATTCTAAGACAAAGCATATAGAAATTAAGTATCATGTAGCAAGAGAGAAAGTTTCTGAGAAGGAAGTTAGACTTGAATACATAAGCACAAAGGAGCAAATTGTAGATATATTTACAAAACCTTTTCCTAAGGATACATTTGAGTATTTGAGAGGTATGCTTGGGGTTATGCCCCAGCCTAGTTTTGAAAATTGATGTAGATTGTTGCATCCATCCAGTGGTATATGAGCCTTATCTTTTTCTAGACTAGATGTTTTTACTTCCTCTATGGGGGAGTATGTGTATTTGAGTTGAGTCATGAGGACTCTAGTGAATGTATTTTCTGACCAGTGTCTTTTGACATTGGAGTTATTGTTGACATAATGATGAAATTTATGTCATTGATGTCAATGGGGGAGAATTGTACATGAAAAACCATCTGTACCATCTATTGGAGAGAATTGAATGGGAAAACAAAGCAAAATTTGATTGATGAAGAGGACTTGAAAATATTTTTCAAAACAACAGTGTTGCAGTGTTGGATTTAAGGAACATTGGATGTTTTTCATCTATGTTGCCATCAATACCAATGGGGGAGATTGTTAGGAATGAATGTTGAATATATCCTATGGGAGTATTAGCAACCATTCTATAGCAGTTTTTGTTGCATTCATGACTATGATTGTCATTGATGTCAATATAGTGATCTACTAAGATTAGCAGAGGAGCAGACATTGTTTGGATTAGCACACATGGTACATTGAAGATCAAGCTATGTGATGTTGAAGATTTACTCTGTGATATGTTATATATTCATGGTTAAGAGCATAGACAGTAATTCATTTATTCATGAAAGTTATGAGCATTTTAGTGGAAGCAGTATTCAGGCAGTGTTCCTGAGTAGCGGTTTTTGGAAATCAAATGATATCTCCTAATCAAAATGGAATCTAGTTATGCACAATTAGAGGGAAGTTGAAGACATATTGATAGTGATGTGGATGGTAGTGCAAACTTTGAGGTCATACGAGTGAAGAATTATAGTGATTGGAAGCTGACAGTTTTGTGTAATTTTGATGTAACGTACAGAAACTTTTATTATGTAATTTGGATGCCAACTCATTTGTAATTACTTGAGTGTGGTATAAAGAAATGAATTTTTTCCTTATTGGAATGTATGTAATGAAGTGAAGAAAAGAGTGAATGAAATTGTGAAAGTGAATTTGTGGAAAGAAGGTATGCAAGGTACAAAGATGTGAATTTGAGATCTGGTGTAGCAATGAGTGCAGTTTGGAATAGTCAATGAAGAGGTAACATGTTGTTGAGCTCAGTAATAATTTGATATTATTCTATTAAATAATCTAGAGATCAGTTGGACAGTGTGTTCAGTGATCTTTCCATTGAATTTGTTTGGGCAGTGGGTCCTTCTGTCTTCCATAACTCCTAATCGGGTTAGAATCTTTTAGCAGGGATTCAAAATATCCTAACAGAGATTCATATGTACTAAATGTATTTCATAAGATTCCTAACAGAGTCCATCCTTTCACAAGGAATATTCAAATTAGTGTATCTTTTGTGGGCATCATTCCCACCGGGGTTTACTCTTTGATCAAGAGGTTCCCTAGTCAACATATCTTGTGTCATTGTGTTATTGTGTATGAATATCTTTCTATGGTTGTTGATTACATTTCTTATATGGTTAAATGTTGTTGAAGTTGATAAATGTCATTGTGTTATTGTGTATGAATATCTTTCTATGGTTGTTGATTACATTACTTATATGTTTAAATGTTGTTACTGATTCATCCCCCCTCTTAGTTATCTTGGTGGACTTTAGTTTCTAACAAGTGAAATTCCACCCTACTAAGTGGAACCCTGAAGCCCACCCTACTATGCTCGAAGAGATAGTAACTCAGACACAAACACAAGGTAACCACACACACACCAAGAAGGATAAACTCAAGCCAATCAAAATGCATGACTCAAGAATGATACAATGATCTGAGTATAAACACAATTCAAAGGTATCAAGGTCACCACTCAAAGCTATAAAGGATAACATGCATGGACTATAGGTGGAGTGTCATTACTTGGCTCTCAATATCCCAAATAACATTATGTATTCTATCAACATCCGTAGACGACCAGACTCAGAATGTATTTTCGATCAAAATCCTTAGGTGGCCTAATAGCATGTCTTCAATAAATGTCCTTAGATGACCAAACACTAACTTTCCTTCTATCAACACCCTTGGGTGGCCAAGTATTCAATTTCTCTTATCATTATGTTTTAACTTTAATTTTGTTTGTTATGTTTTTACTTATTAAGTACTCCCCCATGTGACTAGTTCTATCTGCTTACGAGCTGGGGTGCACATGAGAATCCACTCCACACCTCTACCCAAGTAATAAAACCCTCTCATTATATAATGAGGTACAATGAAAAAATGCAACAAGGAAAAAGCCACAAAACTCAAAAATATGACATAGGACTCAATTGGTGTCAACCAAGAGTGTGATTCTCTTAAGATCTCAACATGGCACACTCAATGTTCTCATGATTCCATCTTAAACATCTCCATCATGTACTCAAGATGTGATCTAAAACCAAACATTGAGTCAAAT
The DNA here is from genome assembly GCA_027943335.1 of Chamaecyparis obtusa. Lineage (NCBI taxonomy): Eukaryota > Viridiplantae > Streptophyta > Pinopsida > Cupressales > Cupressaceae > Chamaecyparis > Chamaecyparis obtusa. The sequence continues at coordinate 14,788 of BSBK01009526.1, forward strand.
CCACTAGAAGGAAAATGAAATTACAAATGCTAACGACACACTCAATTGGGCACTTTGTTAGGAGTATGGATTCATCGACAAATTCAAAAATCACAAAGTAAACCCATAGGATGGTTGAAAACATGGAGGGAAATCCAATCCAATGTTTGGAACATGTTTAACATGCCAAACAAAAAAATGGGTGACATGCAAAATGAGGTGAACCCAAAATGTCCAAAAATCAAACATTAAAGAAATTGACAAAAATAAAACCCATTTAACTTAGGGTATATGCACGAAGACAAGGGAGAAAAAAGGTGGCAATTATTTTTTGGTCCCGGAGGAAAAATAGGGTGTACACCCTATGGCTTGGATTTCCCAAGCCTATAGCTTGGGCATTTCAAGCCATCAGGCGTACACCCTATTTGGTGTGCATCCTATATGAAAATAAAAACATGAAAAAACCCTTGTGAAGAGGGAACACAAATGCTATAGGGTGTACACCCTATTTGTCATGTGCTAAATATGGCAATAAAAATCCAACAAAACCTCATAGACCAATGTCAACACTAGGATCATACATAAAATGTAACATTTAAGTATATAAATAAGTTACATTTTATGAATATACTTTCAGGATGTTTGAGAGTGGTTTCAAATTCATTGGAGTTATGATATAAAGATTCTAGATTTTGAGGGTTTTAGGAAATTTAAGAGTTAACAAAATTGTCTTCAACGTGATTGAGAGAGAGAGAGAGAGAGAGCAAGCGAGAGAGACCCATTATGACCCATCATAAGGGATAATAATGGGTCCTAAGTGGTCTTAGGATCCCTTATAACCCATTACAACCCCTTTAGAATGCATTAGGACCCATCATGATGCATTAGAATTCATTAATACCCTTTCGAAAACATTAAGGAAATGATTGGAATTGTTTCCTCTCTGATTTTGACTGCTACTGGCCTCATGCTTCTTTTTCGGATTTTCATTTCGGCCTCCATATGACCCTCCACTAGATCTTCCACCACGACCTCTTCTACTTTGCCTGCTCTCAAACTTCTTGTTCGGCTTTTCCTCTACTTTTAGGGAAAACTGGTATGCCTCTTCAATAATGTTTATTTGAACCAAATTCAACTCTCCTTGAATGCTCGACCTCAACCCATTAAGGTAATGGGTAACTTTCTCCTTATCAGCTTCCACATGGCCTGTTCTAATGAGGGTTTGATAGAACTCTGTATACTCCTGAAAAAATCTTCCTCCTTGCTTGAAAATTTGCATTTTCTTCACTAGGTCAAGCTCATAATCAACAAGAGTGAACTGTCACTTCAATTTATCCACCATCCAATCCCATCTTGGGATTTTATCCTTTCCTCTTCTATTTCATTCCAATTGAATCTCTTGCCACCAGATCTTTGCATGACCCTTCAATCTGGCCTTCGTAAACTTGACCCAATCAGGATCCTCAATGTCTTCATACTCAAAATATCCTTCTAATTCATTGATCTAATCCATTAACTCCTCTAGGTTAAGATTTCCTGAAAAATGTAGGAACCTCAATCTTAGGTCTTCTCCCGATCTTGGAAATGGCCCAAAAAAGCCTTTCTTCCTATTGGTTCATAATTTTGCCTTCTCCTTCTTGATCAGAATTTCCTTCCTTGACTTCATCCTCACTTTCATCTCTAACATTAAGATTCATTCCTCTATGAAACTCTTCTTTCAATGCTTGCACTTGTCTCTAGAGTGCTCTAACCTTAGGTGTCACACCACCAGCTCTTCCGCCACGTTCCCTTCATTGAGGCATTTTCATGTTGCTCGCTAAAACCTTGACTATGGTCCTTGTGTGAACTGCCTCACAATCAACAATCTATCTACACACTTAGAAACTCCCACTCTGATACCACTTGATGAAGGGAGCTCCCCTTAATACCATAAACACATAACAGAAACAGAGAAACAACAACAATTTGCAAGAATAGAAAATGAGCTTCTTATTATCTCCACAAATGTGGAATTAAAAATTTTAGAATTACAATATGCAAAGCCACATGGGCATTTCCCTTACAATATTTTGTAGGAAAAAGCCTTGAATTATTACCCAGAACTACTCTGAACTGCTCCGAACTACCCTAAACAACACTATGGGCCTTCCTTATATAGGCAATTTTCCACAACCTGGGAAAGTTCCAGAATTTTATCCCCTAAGGCTGGCCAAACTTAGAATTATTTTCATTTTCATTTTATTACATCAGAGTCAGCTCAAAACTACTTTTGAAACCTAACAAAAATTTTGAAGAAAAATTATTTTCTATCATTTCAGGTGACCCAACTTCCGAAGACCATAAGTCATCACCCATTGACCTGATTGACTATTATGACCCCATTTCAGAAAGGGCACAAAGTGCTCTACAACATCTAAATTAAGGAAGCTTCATTTAGCCAAAGTTTCAACCTCATCAGGGGCCTCTAAAGCCTTCAAAACTCAATTCAAAGTTTTTGTACCCTGCTGCCAATACTGAAAATTTTTAATATCTTCAAAACTAGACTTGATCTGGCAATGAAACTTTACTGGCAGGCCGATATGACCAAAATGAACCTCCAAGAAAGAAAATAGACCATTCTAAGATAGAATATAAAACTTACTAAAAATAGTAACTTTCCAAAAATAGTAACTCTACACAAGATAGCCCTTATTAAAAAGAAACAAGAAATATTTTTAGGTGATGCAAGATTGCTCTTACACCCAAGATGCTTTTGCATCAGACACCCGAGGTAATTTGAGAAGTTCCCCTATCACGACTCAGGTGTGAAGAGGAAAATGAAGACGGTTAACCTCCTCCCTTGTTAGCCATGATGAATCTTCAACAAGTCATCCTTTCCATTTGACTAGATATTCTTCATATGTAAAGCTCCTTGTGCTTCTGCCAACATGACTATCCAGTATATCGTCAATCTCCTTGGTACTAAAGTAGTTTCTAGAATACTCCACTATGTTTCTGTGTCTTATCTTCAACACCTCCTTCATGATACTTTGTCAAATCTGAAATGTTAAACACTGGTGAAATATTTAGCTTAGTAGGCAATTCTACCTCATAGGCATTTCCTGAATCATGCTTCTTTAGTATCTTACATGGCCCAAACTTCTTCATTTTCAACTTGTTATATGTACCAATTGGAAATCACTCCTTCCACAAATGAACCATGACTTCATCTCCATCCTAAAATTCCTTGTGACTCCTTTTCTCATATGACTTAGCCTTATACTGTGCATTCATCTTGGTAATATGCTTTCTCACCTCCTCTTGGATGTTCTTCAAATGTTCTACGAAATCCTTAGCTTGAGCACTACTTATCTCTCCTTTATCTATCTTTCTCAACTCAAATGCATTTCTAGGACTACTTCCATATACAATCTAGAATGGTGATTTACCAGTGCTCCTGTTAATAGAATTATTGTATGCAAATTCCACCTGTGGTAAAATCAAATCCCATCCTATTGACTTGTCTCCAACCAAACATCTTAGCAAATTTTCCAAACTCCTATTCATGACCTCTATCTGTCCATCAGTCCATGGATGATGTGATGAAGTGAACTTCAAATTTGTCTTCAACTTCTTCAACAATGTGCACTAGAAATATCCAACAAACTTAGCGACTCGATCTGAAACTATGCTCTGTGGCAAACCATGTAGTCTCACCACTTCTCTAAAAAATAATTCAGCTACATGAACAACATCATTAATCTTCTTGCAATGAATGAAATGTGCCATCTTTGAAAATCTTTCAACCACCATAAAAATTGAATCATGTGCTTGCTCCATCCTCGGTAAACCAAGAACAAAATCCATACTAATATCCTCCCATGACTTCTCTAGTACAAGTAATGGATGATAGAACCCTATAGTATGCTTCACTCCTTTTGCCATTTGACACACTCTGCAAATCTGCACAAACTTCTTGACATCTTGATGCAAGTGTGGCCAATAATATTTCTCACTAACAAAGGCAAGGGTTTTATCACGACCAAAATGTCCATCCAATCCTCTGATATGCTTCTCATTGATGAGATTCTCCCTCATAGAACTTTATGGAATGCACAACTGACTCCCTCTGAATAGCATACTATCCTGGATGATGAAATCTAACCACTTCATTTTGTTTAGAGTAACAGGTTGTGTACAAGATTTCCAAGCTTCTCCAAAATTAGGATCCTTTTGATACAAATTCTTGAGTTCTTTGAACCTAACCACCTCAATCTCCATCTTTGTCAGCAATAGTTACCTTCTGCTAAGTGCATCTACAACCTTGTTAGACTTTCCACTCCTATGTTTCAAAATAAATGTATAAATCTGAAAAAACTCAACCCATTTCAAATGCCTTTGATTCAACTTTCCTTGACTATTCAGATATTGAAAAGCTTGATGATCAATATACAAAACAAACTCCTTAGGAAGTAGATAGTGTCTCCACTTCTTTAATGCCTGAACTATAGCATAAAATTCTTGATCATAAATAGAATATTTTCTCTTGGTATAATTTAACTTCTCATTGAAATAAGCAATAGGTTTACTTTCTTGGCTCATAAGAGCTCCTATTGTAGTACCACTAGCATCACAGTCTACTTGAAACACCTTATGAAAATCTGGAAGTTCTAAAATAGGTTGTTCTATAACTTTATGTTTCAACAGTTTAAAACTCTTATCTTCAAGCTTGTCAAAAATGTGCTGATGGGTTTTCTTCAATGATTCCAAGAGGTTTTCCCATTCCTCTTTCAAGTTTGGAGTAGTTCATAGTAGTAAGGAAAAGATGAAGCAAGTTTGGATACCAAAGCAAAGGAATAAGCCTTATCAACCGAAGAGACAAGGCAATGCATACACTTGGGATTATAACACATGGGTCAACTACATAGTATGTGGAAGATATGGACATATTACAATGAAATGTATGAGGAAAAGATGGGCTAGAAAATCACGAAGCTGGACAAGAACTGGTATGGCATGTTTGCATTGTCACAAAGTCAATCACCTAAGCAAGGATTGCAGATACTGAGCACCAGAAGGACATGTATTTGAGAGTGGCAACACTTTTGCAAATATCACAAGGATTAGAAACACTATGTGGGGAAAGGCATCATATGAGAATGCTGAGTCAAGCAATGCAGTCAGTGAAACCTCATCCATTGGATTGGGTGACATCGATACCTCCACCTAACGTTAAATTGGTATGTATGGAACTGATATTCCAAATTAATTATATCTTACATATAGTTCCTATATGTGATGGGCACATACCAAATCTTCATGAATAAAGATGAATTGTGGTTTATGAATTTTGAGCTAACAAAGTCATATAGTTGGTTAATGCATGACCGGGCAGAAGTTTACCTATCGGTAATCATTATCCAAAGTTAACCAAGTATCAATATCAACCGAGTAGAAAATTTTTTGTTAATCAAGTTGTTGATGTTTTGTAGTAATCGTCAAGTTGATAGTTGTCATCATACAAAAAGTAGGTCAAGCATTTATGACAAAAAAATTTGAGCGGGAATACGAAAGACTATAAATACATAGAAGAGTTAGTTCATTCTTCACAAAGTGATTTCAAAGAGTGATGATTTTATAGAGAAAATTCAAGCTAAAATTTTTCAGAAGGATTCAAGACAGTTGCAGATTGAACCGAGGATGTTCTTCATTTATTCTGAGTAAGTACACCTTCTACCGAGCACATTCAACACATTTTATGAAAACCTAATTTGATTATAATGGAATCAAAGGAAACCAAATCCAAGATTGTGGAAGAGGAAGTGAACCTCATTATTTCAGCTAACTGTGATGAGCCTCACTACAAACTTCACCCAGAAGTTGCATCAAAAATAGATTCAACGAGAGCTTTGTCAAGCATCCCACCTATGGTTTTGCTAGTTGAGGATGTCAGATCCTATATTCACTATAAAATTAGGGAGATTGGTGATTTCAAGACTATTTTAGCTTATCAACAACTTTGCAACATGGATGGAAAACTAAAACTAAAATTTAAACTAGTCAAGACGATAGGACTCATGAATGCCCTAAATTTCCTGAAAAGCTTCAAAACTAAATGGATTAGGTTGTGCTTAGTCAGTATCATGATGGAATATTTTTGTTGGATACACTAGTCAAAATAACAAATCAAATGATTCATAAGGTTACCAAATACCTAATGATCGGCAAGGCTAAGGCATTTCGCAGTGCTTCAAGGGTTGATATTGAGAAGAATACATGCACGACATGGGATGGCCGAGCATTCAAAATTTCTATGATTAAGGATCCAAAAGTTAAATTTGTGGCTCATGCTATTGGTTACAAGATCTATCAGTCAAGCAGACTGAATAGTGTTCCATGTAGTGTTGTGGACATGGAATTTAAAATGATAAAGAACAATCACTAGTTGGACCTTGTCAAACTACTTCTGAAGTAATTAGAAGAAAATATGAAGACTATTCGGTCGGCAAAATCAAACACTTGTAAGTTCAGACCACTTCTAGTGTGCTTATTTTTCTATATTCGGCGATTCTTTCCCTCTGTTGGTGATGCGGATTGGTCTACCGACAAACCTATTATTGTGAAAATTATTGATATGATTCATGATTTGGGAGATAATTTGAATAATGTTATAGATGAATTTATTTTTTTTAAAACAAAAGCGGACAAGCCACCATATATATTATTAATAAACTAGTTCAAAGGGCTCCCCTGTGGAAGAACCAGAAAGAAACCCTGAGATCGTAGCCCTATACATACAATACTATAGAAAATATTTTTACATATCCAGGAGTCTAGAAGACCCAAAGACCTTGTAGAAAGATAAATACAATCATATTTCAAGTTCAAAGATAAGCCATCTAAATATGGAAGAAAATATACCATGAATATCATATAAGGGGCTATCAAAACTGAATCTAAATAGGGCCTTTTACATTTTCCACTACATATGGGTCATATTTGAAAATTCACAAAAACTGCCATCGATACAAAAGACAAAATTTGCAAAAAATAAACCCCTATTCCACCATGTCTTCGTAGCACCCTCCTAAATTATAGCAAGCCATCTCCTAGCCAGTAGGAGGAACTGGATCTTCAATAGACACCCAACCATCATTATCAGATTGCCACTAATGGGTTACTTGGCACAAATTATCTGTAGACCGATTCTGGGAATTCGCAGATTGGATACACACTGAAGCAGGAAAGTTTAAATCTGGTACTGGTACAGGGGTTGAAACATGTGGTGCCTCCAGAGCATTGTGAGAACTTTCCTAAAACCTTGGAAGAGGATTAGGCAATTCATGTGCTTCGAGCATATCTAATAGGGCATTCATTAAGCTCTGAAAGGAAGCTTCTAGCTTGCAACCGAGGACCGGTGACACCAATTACAGAGTATTCTTAAAAATCCCATAGTTGTGACATTCAAGGGCTTTTTTGGTAGAATTGAAAATGAGCATGTGGTCATGGGAAGCCATCAACAAATTATGGGGAAAAAATCCACCCACAAAAGCTTCACCATTCCACAGATCATAGTTTTGGATGGCCCTCATGAGTTTATCTTCTCCTATAAATTGTGGATAGATTACCCTATTCACTAGTAATATCAAAAGATCCACTGATTGCATCACATCAAGAGAATTGGATAGGAATATTGAAGCCAAATGTGAAGGAAAGATAATTTGTGCAAATTTTGGTGAAAGGACATTCTCACCAATAACTCTCCGGATAGCACCGTGAACCAGGGAGGAATGAGTAATGAAGACTACATCTAAAATGGTGTCAACAACATATGCAGGGAGGGGCCACTCCATATTTTCTGGTAGAATGAACACTCTAAAATTCCTTGGAAGTAGCTCTTCATGAAACAAATGGCAAAATGTGCATCTTGGGCATTTCACAATTGGAGAGTCCATTGTGTAGAAAACAAGGCAGAGTGTGAAAATGCAGAAGATGGACTGGTGCTTCATAAAAATAAGGAAGTTAATTAAGTAATGAATTCAATTCCTCTTACACATACGACATCAACATGATAACTTACTCTAGGAGATTCAAAGTAAAAATTTGGGCTTTGCAGATAGTAGATGAAAATCTAGTAGACATCGATGAGTCTAGCCAACTCATTTGGACATCCATTGTTGCAGCTAAGAGCAAGCTAAGAAAGCAACATTTCTAAACTTGTCTAAAAAGAGATAGAGATCAAAAGGTAAAGGCATTCATATTGATGATGCTGATTTAGAAAAGAAGACCAATGAGATAGGTGCATCAATTACCGAAGTGATTGATAGTACACTTGACAATATGGACATAAACATTTCATAGGATGTACCGAATTAGGTAGAGATCCAGGTTGAAGACAATAAAGAACAAGATATACTCATTAAGGACATTACTAATGGTGATCCTAATGATAGAGATGAAGATGAGGATGTGGATACTGTAGGAGGCACAAATAAAGATGAAGGTACTATTATCAAGCCTGCTATCACACAATTACCGGGTGAACTTCCTATCCTTGTAGAAGCTATTGAAATCTTGACACAGGAATAACTCGAAGGCTCTAACCCTTAGCAACCAATGGACACATCAGGGGGACAAGGAATAGGAACACCGATAGACACAAACAAGCCTAAAGAGAAAGAGGTAATTGAGATAGAAACAAAGGGCCAAGATGACCCCAAAGTAACCAAGGCTACCCCACCAGACACAACATTAGGAGCTCCACCTCAGTCAACTAACATACAGGTTCCGGAGGAGCATAACTAGGAAGAAAATGTGTCAACTGGGAAGGTTACTCCAACCTCTAAGGTAAAGGATATTATATCATTTGTCAAAAGCTCACCTCAAGAACTAGAGAAGAAGAAGAAGAAAAAGAAAGGAAGATGATTAGTCACATTAGATGAAGTAATTTTTATACTGGACTGTGATCCCAAAACCCTAAGCCCTGAGCAACTTAGAAAATATGTGGAGTTGTGTACTAGGAAAGTAGCAAAAGAAAAGTTACTGATGGAAAACAAGAGCAAGAAAATACTGGAGAATGTAAGAGATATCTTACAATAGGTCATACCCAAGGTACAAATTAATGAGGATACTCCCATTATGGACCAACTTGCCACACTTGTAGAAGAAATCAATGCCCCTAACTTTGAAGTAGAACAAAGAATTGAAGAAACGGCAGAATCAAAGATTCAGGAAAAACTTGGAGAAAAGATCAGCCAGGAAGTGGCAATAAATAAGGTAAAGTTATCTGAGGTAATAAATGAAATTCAGGCCATTACTCAGTTAATAAGTCAAATTTTGACTAAGTTATGCACTATAGAAACCTTCACCACTAAGATGAGTGAAAATATTAAACAACTTTATACTGAAATACAAGCCAGTGCACAAGCAACTTTAATCGAACCTCAAGCTTTTGCAAATCATATCTTAAAAGTTTAGGAACTCAAGCGGTTAAGAGCAGATCTCAAGAAATAGGAAGAAAGAATAAGTGACCAGGTCACCGAGCTTCAAACTGAATTACTACCTTATCTAGAAATTTTTTAGAACCACATTGTCAAAGAGCAAACACTTGTCACCACACCAGAAATCTCTGTGTTGGAAAATATCTTTGACATGCATGCACAAGTTAGTCTTGAGAAAATTTCTCTCACCAACTTGAAAGAGGAATGGGAAAACCTCTTGGAGTCATTGAAGAAAACCCATCCGCACATTTTTGACACGCTGTAAGTATACATTTTTGTATTTGGCATTAATATCAAAAAGGGGGAAAACAATGTATATGCCAAATATGTAAATAAATGAATGCTAAAGTATACTACACAATACCGGGAGCATGCACCGAGGGGGAGTAGAGTAAATTTTTTGAAATTTTGCTAAGTTATGGTATATATATATATATATATATATATATATATATATATATATATATATATATATATATGGCGGAGTTAGAATAATTTTGTAGACATGAGGTCTATATACATTCACAGTTTTGATACTAATGCCAAAGGGGGAGATTGTTATCTCTATTTGAGCATTAAAGATTTTCATTAGTATCAAAGATAGTTAGTCGGTTACCTATGCTATATAGTCAGTAATGTGTGTGTGAATTTTGTACCTAGCTGTAGACACAACACTTTAGTAAAACATTAGAGGTTAGCCAAAAACCAAAATCGTGCAATGAAATGGAAACTAAACTAACCAGGTGATTTACTACCTTCTAGTAGGTGTGAGTATGATACTCTTAGATTAGACCGAGACTAGTGACAATGCAACACCTAAATGAAGGGTTGGAATGCAAAGAATGAAGGATTATGAATGCAGATTTAATCTATATTTTTGTATTTTCTGTGCAATAATATGAAAAATTGTATGAAATTAATCTAGAATGAATGAAATTGGAATGTAGATTTTGATCTAAAAAATGCTATGAATGAGTATGAAACTATGAATAAGAAACTATGTAAAAGCTAAATGATCAACTATGAAAGATCTCACAAATCGCCTGTCACAAATGCTCAATCCTTCAATCACCAATTCGTTAGAGTAATTGTGCAAATTCGAGTGTTCTAATTATGAAGAGCTAAGCCTTGTTTTTATAGAAATCCATAGCTTTGAGGATGCAAGAGAAAAGCCATAAATTACTCTTGATAAACTCAAGTTGATTTTGAGTTATCAGAAAATCGAAAATAATTAACTCACAAAATCATGCAAAAGCATGCAAGAACAACTTTTTAACTCAAATCAGAAGTTTAGATTAGCTTTGAACTCAAAATAGAGTGTTGAGTTTCCAAAAGTTAATAACTTGCATTGATTTCCTGATTTTGAGTTTAATTGCTCTTTGAATGTGCACCATTAATTATGAATTAATTAAATAAATAAAGTGATTTATTCTCAACTTAACTGATTTTTGAATTAAAACAACTGATTTATGGGTTAATCAATTATTAAATCAAACTTTATTCAAAAACTATATTATTAAATTTGACAACTTACATAAATTAATTAAATAAGAATTTAATCAATTAGTCATAAGATTTTTGATTTATTGTCAAAATTAAAACAATACAATTTAGGAATAATTTAATTAAATTTAATCAAATAATTAAGTGGCAGTATTAAGTCTAATTAATTAAATATTCAAAATATTAATTAATCAAACTTTAGGATAAATAGGATTTTATTGCCAAATAATAATTAAATTAAAGATAATTAGGATAAATAGGAATATTACTAGGAATATTCCCTGATGCAGAATTTAGGATAATCAATTAGGTTTTTGATAAACTAATGTGCCTTAGGTTAGGACTTTGATGTCGATTTAGTTCGAATTGAAGATGTAAGAGGTTAATGAACCTATAGCCCATTTTTGGGGTATTATATTTTTCCCCTCTTTGAATCACTATGCGAAGCATGGTGGTTCAAAGAATAGTCTGTGTTTGATAAAGATGTATGAAACTGATTCGAAAGATTTTTAAGATTAGCCAATTCTGAGATAGAAACTGATTGAAAGATTGGAAAAAAAAGATACCGACCCAGACCCAAAATGACCAGGAATCGAGATGATGCTAGCTATATCAACAATGAACCGATGATTACGAAGAAGTGTCAAAACACCTGATCCTGAACTTTATGATTGTGAAGAAGTGAGTGACCGATTCCAAACCTCAATTTCCTTGTATGAATCATATTGGTATCACATCTTGAACCCATCAGTTATGAAGAACCAAGGAAATAACACTAATGAACCAATGGTTATGAAAGCAGATACAGTTTACAAGATAGATTTAGGATACCAAATTGCAATAGATTTGCCCCAAGAGATGATAGATTTTCCCCAAGTGATGAGGACTTTAGATGAATCAGCAACTAGACATGGTTGTTGTCTTGATTACTAAGGAAAGATTTGATTGACAAAAATAGACTGACAGACTTTGGATGATGTGTAATATCATGCCCCCTTTGGGATTAAAATTGAAATCTGACAAGAAAAGTTAGCGTTTGTAGTTTAGAAGCATGTTAATTGATTTGAGAAGTGGTTATGCACATTCGAGAATGCATTCTACATCATTTAGAGGTCCAAAAGACCAAGTTTGACTAGGTTTGACCATGAGTTGACCATAGTTGACCAAGTTGAAATTTTGATAGTTTGATGTAAGATAATCAGTTAAGTTGAATACTGGATTTCTGTGATGATTGAAGGTTGATTATGCAAGCAGTTGACAATATAAACGATCTCAGATTTTAATTTTGATCCTGAAAAAAGATTCTACTTGCTATTTCATTGGATGGACCTTCGTGTAAGATTCAGCTCTTGTAGTCATGTTTAGCATTTTTTTTTTGAAAAATCATTTAAGTGTTCAAGCAATTTGTGAGATCATGCAAAGTGCAAAATCCAAAATGACATGTAAAATGAAATGCAACCTAAGACCTAAGACCTAGTCACTGATCATGTGTTGGTCATTTGTCATCATTGAGTTTTTTGGGTAAATGGATAAATCAATACAATGCCCACTAGTTAGGAAACTATAGACATATGAATATTGATTTGTATGCACAAGAATAAATACAACGCCCACTGGTGAGACAACCATGGACATATGAATATTGATTTTGTTTTTTGGAATGTCGGATTAGATATAAGCACCAAGGCACAAACACTAGGATGACCTGAATATCATGTCCATTTTGATATAGCAATTTGTATAAGCATCATAACATAAATGTCATGATGACCTGAATACGCCTTGCATGAAACAAACGCATCAAGCAGTCCAGAGATCATTCTAAATCCAATGTGAATTACCCGTAGTGACCCTTTATCGTTCACATCCTTAGGTAAGATCACACTTCACAATAGGAGAAGGAACTCACTCAAAAAGACAATAGTTAGATCAAACTTCCTTAAGTTTTTTGGGTATCAATGGTCGAGGTACACATGGCCATCCAATTCGAGATAGAGGCTCTTACAATCGGACACCATTTCAATCCAAAATTTCCAAAGTTGTTAGATGTTCACATACAAGTAGAAAATAAAGAAAAGATTATGCCCCCATTCATCACTCTCTAAATCCTAAAAAGGACATCATCGAAGAGCTCGTGGGAACATAATGTGCAAAAATCTTGATGCGAATCAGTAAGCATACAAGGAGATAAAAGAATGTAAAAAGCATAGATTGTTTTCAATTTATGTTGATGTTTGATTGTGTTGTTGTAGATGCAAAATCCCTCCTAGAGAGGAGACTGACTGACTGAGTCAGATGAAGCTTCAAAGGATTCTAAATGGATATGACACATCTAAAGTATACTAGAGGCCATAGGATATGACATTGATTTCCCCCAAGTGTTAGGCATTGATAGGATATAGACGCGGGAGCCAATTGGTGTATAGATCGACTTGATTGAAACAAGGATATATATAGACTAAAGCAAACTGAAAGCTAGGAAAGACCAAGATTGTGCTGATAGATGGAGCATTTTGAAACAAGTGGCACCCGTTTGCTAAGTTTTCACCATCTTGGCAGAGATTCTATTTTTGCTACCAAGGCACCTATTTCCAAATTTTCACCAAGGCACTTTTTCTTTTTCTTATTTTTTTGTATTTCATACATACATACATACATACATACATACATACATATATATATATATTGTGAATCATCAAGGCACCTATTGCTAGGTTTGCACCAAGATGTTCATTTTTTCAAGACTTTTTCAAATTTTTATGATTTTTTTAGGACATTTTACCATATACTAAATGACTTAGGCATAGAATTTCTTCAGATGGAGAATGTTGATCGGTTCTCGAAGCTATTCTCCTTCAATCATTGAGAGTTGATAGGCACCAGAGCCAAAAGTAGCAGTCATAACAAAGGGACCCAGTCAGTTGGGTTCAAACTTCCCCTTGCACTCTCTATGTGATTGTGATTTAGGATTCTCTCTCAAGACTAGATCACCAACCTAAAATTCTCTATGTCTGACTTTCTTGTTGTAGCCTCTAGACATTCTCTTCTGATACACTCTGATATAATCATATGTTGCTTGTCTACGCTCATCTAGTAGTTCAATTTCTTGCAACCTAGAAACTCTGTAGTCATCATCAGTTACTAGACCATGCATTTTGATTCTTAGTGATGAGATTTCAACCTCAATAGGAAATACCACTTCAAACCCATAAACTAAAGTGAAAGGAGTAGCCCTAGTGGGTGTTCTGATACTTGTTCTATAGGCCTAGAGAGCTGGATTGATCATGAGATGCTAGTCTCTTCCTATTTTATTAACTGTACGGTGCAAGATTTTTAGTAGATTCTTGTTAGAAGCCTCTGCTTGTCCATTCCCTTGAGGGTAGTAGATAGATGACCAATGTTGTGTAATCTTGAATTTGGCACATAAATCATCCAAGTCTTTATTCTTGAATCATCCACCATTATCTGTGACTATAGAATGTGGAATACCATACCGACATATGATGTAGTTCAAGATGAACATAGATATTTGTTTTCCAGTTTCTTGTGTTAAAGGGACTACTTCTACCCATTTTGTAAAATAATCTGTAGTTGTGATTATATGGGTATGTCCATTAGAAGAAAGAGGATGTATGGATCCTATAAGATCAAATGCCCATTGATGAAAAGGCCATTGAGTAGTGAAGGGAATTAGATCTCTCCTTGGATCATGAATTCAGTTGCCATGCACTTGGCACTTTTGACAGTTCTTAGCAAACTTGATAGACTCTTTCTCCATTTCAGGCCAATAGTACCTAGCCCTAATAAGTTTTTGAGCTAGTGTTAAACTGTTCGAGTGTGACCCACAAATACCATTATGGACTTCCTCTAATGCATGTTGAGACTCTTCCCATTTTAAACATATAAGTAGTGTACCATCTAGACCTCATTTATATAGATCATGACCAATGATGACATATCGAGAGGCATTTAGGATAAGGCATCTCTTTTCATGGTAGTTAAAGGTATCGGGAATAATTTGATCTTTGAGATAGGAGAATAGGTTTTTATATTGGGATGAATCATGACCCACAATAGTGCAGATCATATAGGTATCACGGGAGTCATATGCAGGATAAGATAGTGCTTCCACCAGGAACTCATAGCATAGCTCATGTTCAGGCTGCTGCAATAAAGTAGATAGCATTGCCATTGCATCAACAACCTTATTCTCTATTCTAGGAATTTTCTCAAATGTGATAGATATGAAATATTTCTTTAGATCATCTACCATTCTTTTGTATGGAATGAGGTTTTCATCTTTCATTTGGTATACATCATTGACTTGATGGATAACAAGTTGTGAGTCTCCATGAATGTGTAATTCTATTACTCTCCACTCAATTGCCATTTTCATGCCATTAAGAAGGGCTTCATATTCAACAATATTGTTTGTGCAAGGGAACTTGATTCTAAATGCTTTTGGGATTGAGTATCTTTGAGGAGTTATGAACAATATGCCTACTCTAGATCCATTTTGTGTATAGGATCCATCAAAGAATAACTACCATTCGCTAGAAGAAAGATTCATGATAGAGGAATCTGGGAATTTCATTTGCATTGGTGTATCATCAAACAAAGGTGAATCTACTAACTGGTCAGCAATAACTTGGCCTTTAATATCTTTTCTTTCAACATATTCAATGTCAAATTCACTTAAGAGCATGACCCATTTAGCTAATCTACTTGTGAGGGCAACTTTGCTTAGTAGCTACTTGAGTGGATCAATCTTAGCTACTAAATGTGTGGTATGAGCCAATATATAATGTCTCAGTTTTTATGAAGTAAAAATCATAGCTAGACAAGCCTTTTCAATCATAGAATAGTTCTTTTCATATGCTACCAATGTTCTACTGATATAGTATATAGCTCTTTCCTTTGTATTCTCATCATGTTGTGCAAGTAATGCCCCCAGTGATGTATCTATCGTGGAGACATATAAGATCAATGGCTTCCCTTGAATAGGAGGCATTAAGATAGAAGGTTTTTATAGGTACTTCTTGATATGATCAAAATTATTTTCACATTCCTTGCTCCATAAAAATGTCACACCTTTATGTAATGTCTTTTTAAAAGGTTGTGATATGTCTGCTAGCTGAGATATGAAGTGTCTAATAGATTGAACTCTCCCTTGTAATATTCTCATTTGGCTGATGATCTTGGGAGGTTTCATCTCCATGACAGCTTTAAATTTAGTTGGATCTAATTCAATTCCTTTCTTTGAAACTATGTATCCTAAGAGCTTTCCAGAAGTGACACCAAAAGCAAACTTCTTAGGATTTAGTCTGAGACTAAATTTTTTCATTCTGTCTAGTATCTTGCTCAATTCATTTAGATGTTCAGCTCTAATCATAGATTTTGCTAAAGTATCATCAACATAATCCTCCATAGTCCTATGCATGATGTCATGAAAAATAGAAGTCATAGCTCTCTGATATGTAGCACCAGCATTCTTAAGCCCAAATGACATGACATTCCAATAAAAGGTACCCCATGCACATGTAAAAGTAGTTTTCTTTTGATCTTCTGGAGCAATTTTTATTTGATTATATCAAAAAAAACCATCCATTAAAGAATACATCTCAAAGCCCACAGTCATGTCCACAATCATATCAATGTTAGGTAATGGAAAATCATCCTTAGGGCATGCTTTGTTCACATCGCTGAAATCTGTGCACACTACTATAGATTTGTCTAGTTTAGAATTAGGTACAATATTAGAGATCCACTCAGCATAATCAATAACATGGATGAATTTGGCTTTTAGGAGCTTCTCTAATTCAACCTTTACCAAGAGTGCAACATGTGGATGCATCTTTCTCAATTTTTTCTTAACATGCTTAACATTTGGAGCTATAGATAAATGGTGCATTATCAGATCAGGATCCAACCCTGGCATATCTAGGTATTTCCATGCAAAGTTGATCTTCTTTTCTGTTAAGAATGTTGTAAATTTTTGCTTCTCTTCTTCTGATAAAGATTGTGCTACGTGGATCAACTTTGGTTCCTCTATTGTTCCCAATTTGATAGATTGAGTGGGCTCAATTAGAATTGGAGATATGTCCTATAAATGACTTGGAAGGACATCAAATATCTCATCCTTAGGCACCTCAGAGAGGTTTTCACCTTCAGATACGTCTTTTTTTTTTTACTTTTGTAGGTTTTGAGACTGCCACAAAGTGGTTTTCACCCTTAGAACCCCTTTTCTTTTTATTCTTATTCTTATTTTTTTACTAAGATACTTGATGTCCGACTCTATCATGCTAACGCTCGATTCACTAATGGAAGTCCTTATAGGCTCAACTGCATTTAGGTAGCAAGCAAGGGCATAGTCATTGGGAAAGGTATAAATACCTTGGTTCAAGTTGGTGGATGTTATGTCAAGAAGGTCAAGGCATTAAATAGTCAAAGTGGTGAAAGATTGGGAAAGAGTGTTTATGAATATGGATCTATCATCATTGGTCCCAACCTGACGCTTGAGTTCAAAGGTGATTTTACAACTTAAGACATTCAATTCGTGAATAGGCTCAATGTCATTGTGAAAGTCCACTTTAGCCATTGGTGGATCAGACTCGATAATTTCATCATTTCGTTCTAGACTTAGGTTGGTTTTAGGTGCATATTGGTGAATAACATCAATGTGCTTTTCTATAATTAGTTCATTTGGTTTTGGAATGAATCCCCATTCATAGTCATTTGATTCATCTTCTGTCTCTTCATCTAGACCTCTAGGAAATTTGAGAATGTGAGTAAAGTCAGGATGAATACCCCAAGAAGGGTTACTCTCAGATTCTTATTTGAATTCATACTCATGGGAATCTATCTTAGAATAACTACCACCTTCCTCTTTTTGATTACCTTTGAGATTAGCCGGTTCTTGTGTTACAACTATCTCTTGCTCTATAGTAGGTTCTTATGTTTCTACTACATTAATTCTTTTTATTGGATCATCTTCAACTTCAAGGAGGTCTTTTATTTCTTTAGGCAAATGCTCATAAGGAATGATCTCATCAGTGGTGTTTGAATCATCACTATCAGATTGTTCAGTGGTTTCTCCCTTTAGTTGATTTTCTACAGAAGGCTCAACCTGTTCTAAAACATGTGGGCAGTTCTTGCTAAGACAGAAAGGTTTCTTCATGTATCCTAGACCTGTGGTATTCTTGTTTTCTTGGCCCTGGCGATCAAGAGGTGACAGAAGACCTTTACCCTATAGGCCTAGAGGTCCTTTTCCTTTATATCCCATTTTCATGATCAATTTGTCTCCTGGGCCATATGACTTAGAAGGGATATTCGGTAGTTTAGCATCACATTTTTTAACCACTTGAGATTTAGGTTCATCTTTGTATAGCCATGCAAGAACAGCTTCATCCTCTTCAAACTCCCATTTAGATACTTGTTCTACAACAAAATTTCCTTTATATGTTTCAAGAGGTTCTTTAGATTCTAGCTTGGACTGTTTTAGAGTTTGCCCATAAGACTTAGGAGAGATAGGGAGGGACGTCAAAGATAAGACTAGATCTATAGTATATTCTCCCATACCATTTTCTTTGATCTTAACCTCTTTAGCAATGTCTTCCATCTTGGATGTTGAAGCAACGTCTAGTTTCTTAGTGGAAGATTTGCTATTATTAGGAACAAGCTTATTAGCACTCTCTTTCAAGGTATTACAAGTTGTATACAGATCAGCTAGAATCATCACCTCTACTCCTTCATAAGGAAACTTCAAACATTGATGGAATGTAGAGGGTATGGCTTTCATTTCATGTATCCAGGGTCTTCCTAGAAGGATATTGTAAACCAAAGGTAGATCAAGAACTTGACATATAGTATCTCTGATGAAAGGACCAGCTCTGATAGGTAAGACAATAGTTCCCTTAGAAGATCTTTCTTGCTCATCATATGCTTTGATAGTTATCTTCTTCCTGGGATCAATGGCCATTTCTAAAAATCCCAATTGTGTAATCAAGTTGAAAGAACAAATGTTTAGGCCAGTACCTCCATCTATCAACACATGTTTGACAGGATGGTTTTGGATCAAGACTTCAATATGCAAGGGTTGGTTATGCAGATGACTCAAGGAGTTATCATCTTCCTCTAAAAAGGAAATGTACTATGGAGACGTATGATGACCAACCATAGACTGGAATCTGTCTAAATCAAGGTCATCAGGAACATTGGATCTAAGCAGAGCTTTGTCTAGAATGGCTCTATGAGCCGGAGATATCTGAAGCAACTCAAACATGGAGATTTTAGCATTTGTGTGCTGGATTTGTTGCACAATGTTGTATGAAGTAGGCCTCATGTCTTTAGGATTTGAGGATTTAGATGTAGCCTTCTATTTAGAAGAAGATGAGAGATTGAAAGGCACCTTAGGGACATTGGATGAATCTAGTATTTATCCTTGTAGGTGTGCCTGAGCTTGTGATCATGTAACTGCATTAGCTGATTGATTTTCTCTATCTCTTCTTACAATTGTGATGACATTGCAATGCTCAGATAGACATGGTTCAACCTTATTGATGATAGCATTATTTTTGGAGTATGCATAATTGACTTTAGCACCCATATTAGGCTGAGAAGAAGAATCTTCTTTACCATGTTTAGGAAATGGTTCTGTGAATGCAATATGATCATTATTGCTCTTATGATTGTCAATCATGATATCTCTGTTATCAATTTTGTCTTGTATGATGTGCTTTAAGCGGACATAGTTATTATTCTTATGACATTTATTGTGATGGAAGACACAAAAATTGTTCTCTCTCCACCATTTTAGTTTAGGTTTAGGATCAAAGACTTTTATCTCAGGAAAGTAGATGATTTTGTTGGCCAATAGAGTTTTCATGGAAGATTCCAAGGATTCTCCGAGAGGAGTGAATTTGTGATTAGGATTTGTATCCCAAGGTTTGTAATTAGACAACCTTTTGTTTGACTCTATTGCTTTAGCTTCAGAAGCTTTGATGGCTTGGGTACCAATAGTAAGATTGAAAGTAGGTGCCTTAGATGGGGCATGGATATTATCAAAAACACCATCTGTGAAAATGTCTTTATTCTTGTTCCATTTTTTGTTCTTGTCCTTAGAGCTAGATCTAGATTCATACTTGTCTTTTTGAAGTGTGATGTCTCCTTTTTTCACAAGTACTTTCTCAATTTTGATCACATTATCTACCATCTTGTCAAAAGATGTATGATTTTGCATTTGTAAAGGGTAGTTGATTTCTAGAACAAGATTTTTGATGAAGATTTTCAACTTCTCAGTTTCGGGAATGGGTCTAGCATATAGAGAAAATTTCTTCCTCCACCTCTTGAGAAATGTCAGGAATGGTTCTCCTGGATACTATTTCAGATTGTAGATGTTGATCATGGTGACCGGATGTTGAATATTGTAGGAGTATTGTTGATAGAACAATTTGATTAACTCCTCAAAAGTTTTGATAGTAGGAGGCATTCTAGAGAACCAATGAATGGTTTCTACTCCCAAAGATCGAGGGAAAAGAAGCATTAAGTAGGTTGGTTTGTGCATAAAATCCATAGATTGAGTATAGAATTCTCTGACATGATCTTAAGGGTCAGAGTTTCCATCATACTTATCATATTTAGGCATCTCCACTCTTTAGGGAATGGCAGCATGTACAAGTCTTTATCAAATGGAAAAGGGCATAGAGCTTCCATGGAGAACTCCTTAGGTTCCTTTTCTTTTTCAAATTTGTTAAGTTTGACTTGCATGGAATGCATCTGTTTCATCATAGCTGTGATAGGAGTCTCTTCCTCATGTGTAATGATATCTTCTACATTAAAGTTTGGAGGAAGTTTAGCAAGCTAACTCTAGAAAGTATGCCTCTCTATCTTCCTTCAAGAAATATTTCATCATTCTTTTGAAGTCATCATCATTTTGATATCAAACAATTTTAGAAGGTGTAGGTTCTTGATCCATACCGCGTTGAGATTGGTGTCCTTGAGACTCATGATGTGTCCCTCCATGAGACATGTTAGGAGTTTTAGGACTCCCTGGATTAGATTGAAGAGGGGTTTGTTTATTACCTTCGTGAGTTGATGGAGGGGGAACATAACCAGTTTTCAATCGAAAATTGCCAAGACCGTCATCTTCGTAAAGACCAAAATTGTAGAGTTGCTCAAGAGTGGGACCCTTGTGAATAGTCAAAGGTGTAGTTCCAAGGGCTTCTCTAGATTTCTTGTGTGATGAAGCTCTAGTTTCCACCATTAACCTTGGGTGAAGCAAAAGAATGAGATGAAGACAATTGAAGAATGAATTAATTCTAGAAGATTAAATGACACAACTTTGTCAAGATTAAAGTGATTAAGGATTAGATCAGACATAAATGAAGGATACTGTGCCAAAATAGTGTGGGTAGATGCCCAATAGATGGCGGGTGCAAGCTCACAACACTTAGCCATTTTAGTAACAACACTGAATTTGAAGATAATTTTGACAAGGTTTTGACACAAGATGGAAAAGACTCTAATTGATAATGCAGAAGGCTAAATCAGACTCAAGAGACCACTTTAGGAAATTGAATGGGTTCATTCTAGTTTCTGCTCTATTCCTGACATAGTGATTTGCTCAACAAATTCTAGAAATAGGCTGTAAAAATTGAGTTTTTGACAATTCTGACCACTTTCTAGAAATTTTTCTCAAATGACTTTCTACAGGACCGTACGATAGTGGGTATGCTATGAAATGACAATTGACAAACTCGTACGATAGTTACAAAACTTGCATGACAATTGATAGAAGATTTTTGACTTTTTTTTTTTACTAGTGACAAAACTCATATGACACTATATAAGCTTTCATACGATAATACAGGGGTTCTGAAATGACAATTGCCAAAACTTGTATGACTTTTTGACCTGATGGGATGACTTTTGACTCTAGAAAGGATTTTTACTTCAGATTTCACAAATTTTTGGTTTTCAATTTCAAATTGTTCACAAATTTCTCTGTCCAGGTTTGAAGATTATTCTAAGATCGTTCATTTTCGGTAGCCAAATAGATAAACACACATGCAAAATAGCAAGCAATTGATTCCAAGCACGTCTAAAAATAATGAATAGGGGACAAAGCAACCCTATGCATGAACAATCAAGTGACTGAATGTGCTAATCCCTAGGAGTGCTAATTGTGTATGTTCCAAAAAGTTTTTCAATAATGCACATATTCCTAGAAAAATGAGAATTTGGTCTCACTAGGGTTTGTAGTAATGGTTTGACTCTGCAACTTTTGTGATCTCAAGAGGGAAAACTCCAATCCAGGTGCACTGAGCTTTTGACACAGTCCAAGAAATTAATCAATTAGGAGCTGCTATGGAGATCTGACAACCCAACAAAAGACCACACCTGTGAAGATTTCCTCCACACGGACATTTATATAGCGGTTGCTGCTACCACGGTGAAAATGGCTATTATCGCTTGAGGTTTCATCCATGTGGTTGACCCAATTAAGGGAATGTACACTATGGTTAACCCTCTCTAAAGGTGACTCACAAAAGATACCACATGGAGACTGGTTCCAAATTTAAGGATCTGAGTTTCTGATACTACCCAAAAAGGGAGTAGAGCATAGTCCTCTAGCCTTTTCACTTTTAACCAAAACAAAGTAGATAGATTAATCTGACATGCTAAGACCAAGATTATCTCACAAAGATCTATGACGTCAACCGCTTATGATCTATCAACCTCTCTGAAGAGAGAATGTATCAATCAAAAGTTGAAGACACATGAATCTAGTAGAACGTGAGACTCTCTCAGTACCTTCCCTACCTACAAGGGGATCCTTCATCAAGAGGAGCTTTGAATGAATAAACAAGCAAAAGAAGCTCAATCTTTCAACATCATCCATAAATAGTGTTCATAGGGCCTATTTACTATGTGTAACAGATATGCAGAAAGCAAATCTATGTTCGTTTTATAGCCCAAAATGAAGTCTGTGATATGAAAGTGAGAAAATCACACAAGCTTGACATGTGAGAGTTCATTTTAATGCAAATTGAAATGTTATCAGCTTGAGAAGAATACCTGAGTTCCTCGCAACGCACTTAGTAGATTTTTACTTGTTTTAGCAATTTAGTTGCACTTTTTCCAATCAGATTCAACAAGTATCAGTAAAAAATAGAAGATTTCAATTGTTAGGGTTAGCTGTTTGTCCAAATATGAAAATCAAATCTAAAAACTGCCCAAAAATGTTGAAACGACAATTGAATTCTGGAGTCAAAACTCGTACGACAATGGGTTACCTCCCAAATGACAGTCTGGAAACTTGTACGACTGTGGGTGTTTGCTCATATGATAATCGAGCTTACAAATGATAGTGTGTACTTTCAGATATGAACCTTGAAATCTCAACCTATCATATGATAGTGGGTATCTCCCGAAATGACTTTCTGACAAAAGTCATATGAAAAATGTACGGACAGAAAATAAAAATTGCAATTTTAACCAAAAAACAACAAGAAATTGGTAGAAAGATGATGGAAACCCATTTTAGGGCCCCACGATGGGTGCCAGAAATGTGTGTGTGAATTTTGTACCTAGCTATAGACACAACACTTCAGTAAAACATTAGAGGTTAGCCAAAAACCAAAATCATGCAATAAAATAGAAACTAAACTAACCAGGTGATTTACTGCCTTCTAGTAGGTTCAAGTATGATACTCTTAGATTAGACCAAGACCAGTGACAATGTAACACCTAAATAAAGGGTTTGAATGCAAAGAATGAAGGATTATGAAAGCAGATTTAATCTATATTTTTGTATTTTCTGTGCAATAATATGAAAAACTGTATGAAATTAATCTAGAATGAATGAAATTGGAATGTAGATTTTGATCTAAAAAATGCTATGAATGAGTATGAAACTATGAATAAGAAACTATGTAAAAGCTAAATGATCAACTATGAAAGATCTCACAAATCGCTTGTTGCAAATGCTCAATCCTTCAATCGCCAATTCACCAGACTAATTGTGCAAATTTGAGTGTTCTAATTATGAAGAGCTAAGCCTTGTTTTTATAGAAATCCATGGCTTTGAGGATGCAAGAGAAAAGCCATAAATCACTCTTGATAAACTTAGGTTGATTTTTGAGTTATCAGGAAATCAGAAATAATTAACTCACAAAATCATGCAAAAGCATGCAAGAATTGTTTTTTAACTCAAATCAGAAGTTTAGATCAGCTTTAAACTCAAAATAGAGTGTTGAGTTTCCAAAAGTTAATAACTTGCATTGATTTCCTGATTTTGAGTTTAACTGCTCTTTGAATGTGCACCATTATTTATGAATTAATTAAATAAATAAAGTGATTTATTCTCAACTTAACTGAATTTTGAATTAAAACAATTGATTTATGGGTTAATCAATTATTAAATCAAACTTTATTCAAAAACTATATTATTAAATTTGACAACTGACATAAATTAATTAAATAAGAGTTTAATCAATTAGTCATAAGATTTTTGATTTATTATTGTTAGAATTTATAATCTTTCCTTGGTTGTATTATTTAAATAAGGATAAACCAAGGTATCCTTCATGTACTTTTGTCCTCTAGTCTAAGTGGGAGGACAACTCATATTTTGTAATTCCTTAATAAGGAATCTAGTTTATTCCTCCATAAGAGGATATGGACACTTATCGCACACACTTATGAATGGTGGCATTCATATACTTAGAAGTTACATTCTAACTCCTCTCTCATCTCTATTTGAGAGATGCTCCTCTCTCTCATTTCTCATGAAAAAGTTATTGTAAGTGAGCAGCTCACTCTCTCTCTCTCATTTTAGGCTATGGCCTCATTCATAATGTTACAAGGGGTTTTCTTTGCTTTCCCCTTTCAAAATATCTTGGCTCTTTGTTTGGATTCTTGGAGCATTCTCATGTATTGGTGATTGATCTTGATATTTTATCTCATTCTTGGCTTATGGTAAAATTCCTTCTTACACTTCACTTTCTTGGATTATTTCATTTACTTATTTTCATCTTTTAATACTTCTAACATGGTATCAGAGCTATTTAATCCTTGTTTAAGTGTTTTGTAGGAAGGTGTCATTCGAAGGAGCAAGCTCTTCTTGTTGATCTAATATTTTTAGCTCTAACTTGTTTCTTTCATAATTTCTTTTTCCTCTCTAACCCTCTTTGGAGGGCTTGCCGCCAAAGAGTAGCTTTTATTCTTTTGGGTTTGGTCGGTTCACCACCAAACTCAGCTAAGCTTTCTTCATTTCAAGTATTTTTTTTGCTAGCACTAATCTCAGCCTCAGTCAGGAATCTACAAGGCTTTCTCTTAAGTTTTTTTAATAAAAAAATCTCATGACTTGATTGGTATTGTAGCATTATCTTATTCTTGGTCTATGGTAAAATTCCTTCTTGCATTGCACTTTCTTGGGTTCTTTCCTTAACTTATTTTCATTTTTTCATACTTCTAACATAGTATCAGAGCGAAAAAAAAAGTTCTTTGGTTCCCCTCGATCAAGTTCTCTACATTATTTATCAATCCTCTGTCTGCATTTTAGAACCAACTTTGTTCATTTATTCCTATATTCGTTTTGACCCCATCCTTCAATATCTTTTTCTGCCTTTCCAAACTCTTTGTGTTTCTCCATTACAGGAAGCAACCAAAAAAAGGTGGATTACAAAATATTTTTTGCAACCGTTAATCCTTGGTGTGAGCAGCACTTGACTGCCCTTGACTGTTCCTTGCAGCTATCTCTTCATTTTTGGTAGAATAGATGTTACACATTACTATTTAGAATAAGATCTAATAGCTCTACCCTCCATTTTTAATTGATATTGATAGCTAAGATCCATTGGTATCATTTTTTCAAATAAAAGTCCAATACAACCTTTTATTACTCTTTGTGTTTCTATGTAATTTTTTTTCCTATTCTACTCCATTCTTCACCCTATTCTGCAACCATAAAAACTACCTCATAGAAAATAATTTCTTCACTTGTCTCCAGACAATAGAAAGTCAAAGCTTCAATTCTTCTTGTGAATACAAATTACAATTTTAGTAGAGGTGGCTAACTAGTATGATTTGTTTTTCTTTCAGTTGGACACATATTCTTTTCACTATTGGATTTTAAATCTCATAATTTTCAGGGCCATATTTGTATATAAAACACCATCTTTCAAATAGAAATACTGTCAGCTTTCATCTGCATAGAATTGTCATATGAAAGCAGAATAACATGATCACTACCAGACTGCTGCATGTAAATTCAAGTAAAAAAAAAAACCACTAATTATAAGTTTAAAAAATGAACACAGGATGCTGTGAAGGGAAGCGGAAACAACAAATAAAAAGTATTTCATACAACAGAATTAATGGTATTTGAAATAAACAGAACTTATTACCAACGTATTGATGTTGTGTGAGTGAGAAGGTTGTGAACCTGGTCGAGAGGGAAGAGGAGACAATTTTGTATATAATAACTTTTTGGTTTTCCTTTTATCACCATTTAAAATTATATTTTATCCATTTATAGTAGATTCTTTTAATCATGTTTCGTATCTCCATGTTTACTATCTCTCATTTCCCAGCCTTGGCTCTGCCCTTGCGCAGGCCTTTGGGTACCAGATTCTTCTTCCTAAGAATCAATTTTAGTCATTAGATAGAAAGGCATATGTCTCATAGATTTCTATTTCTGCATCTCTTGAAGTTTTCTATAATATGACTTATGCAAAAGAAGCTTCCCAGTTTCTCTTTGCATTTTTGAAACTGAAATTCAGATGGCTTCTCGAGATTGGGTAAGTTTTTGATCAACTGTTGAGTGAAGGCTCAAAACCTTAGCCACTTCGTAGTTCCTTAAATTTAGCATTATTCTCTGTTACTCTATTATTACATCTTCTCAGCTATTCACTTAATTGTGTAACGCCTTATCTGGATTTGGTTTGCAAGTTTACTTATTTTCTTAAACTATCATTTTGTAACTGCTCCTTACATTGCTCCCTATCTCGCGTAAGCCTCATATTGGCTGCAAATAGCAATTAATCTCCGCTAATTTAAACCTTTCTTGGTCTCCCCTGGGTAACTTCTCCTTAAATTAGTGTCTGACATGGAATGGTTTTTTAACCTTGGCAGAGAATATAGTAATATAGTTTTCTATTCATATCTGCTACATTTTCTTTTATTATCTGTGCATTATAACGTCTGTGCAGGAGACTTGAATCTTCAGTTGGCATGAAACTTATGACCGTTCAAAAGTTAATATAAACATTTTTTTAATCATTTCTCATATACCAATTGTATTAATCATGGAATTCATTTTAATAAAGTCTCAGACGTATTTTTATTTTAAATCATTTTAATAGGACTTCCTTTTCTTTTTTTAAAATTGGCGGCCAATTCTGATTCCTTGACCAAACTTTATTCTGTTCCACCAATTAAAAACGTTGCATTCCAACTTTCAACCACACAAGTTATAATGCATTCAACGCCATCATTTAATTTGGACCATAATGCCTCTGTTGTAACGCTTTAACATTGCAGCATTTATTTAACCTTATTCTTTGCATACATATAACGTTATTAATTTGTTTTTAAACTGCAAGTAACACATTATTATTATTAACGTAAATATTGAAAGCTTTCATCTCTTTCATTTTATTTGTCTCTTGACCTATTCTCAATTTTATTCTTATCCTCCATTTAGTTTTCCTCTCCTTAAATTCTTGTTCTCCTTTAAACTTAGCTCTTTAAAAGATACACGTGGTTGTCCAAGTTTAAAGTTTTATGAAATATGACTCTCATTTTATTTTATTTTACTTTCTTTTGACTTAAGGTAAGTTGTTTTTAATTTACATTTATTTTCATGTTTTTTAAAAAAAATAAAAATTATATAGATTCATTAAAGTTAAATAAATAGTTGTCTTTTAATAACTTTTATAATAGTTTTTTTTTTTAAATAAATTTTTTTAATAGTTTTATTAGTTTAAATTAAAATACCACAAATTTTATAACAATTTTATTAGTTCAAATTAAAAGCTTTATTTTTTAAGTTCTTTTTAGGTCACATAACTTTGGAAAAAAATTAGTTTTAATTTAATTTTTTTCTTAATTTCAATTTATTTCATTGATATATATATATATATATATATATATATATATATATATATATATATATATATATATATATATATATATATATATAACTTATAGTTTTTTATTTATTAGTAATTTTTTTTTTAAAAGAAAGGGATGTTTTGTTTTAAAACAATTTTTTATTGAATCAGTGTTAATATATGTTTCCTAAGTACATTTGGAAATGATTATATGTTCAAATCTTTTCAAATCTTTGTGTCTTTTGATTGATCTTAAGGAAATAATATTATTGTTGATGCGTTAAATTATAATTTGTTCAAAGTGTTATGAGTTATCTTACACTATTGCCTTCATTATTCAGTGATTTGATTCATTTTTATTATGTTCTATTGATCTATCTGCACATGGTTGCAGTTTTATGCTTGTATAGCATCTCTTTATGCTCATGGTAGCAGTTTATGGTTTTATACCATTGGTTTATATGAATTTTATTTGATCTTGTGTAAGTTGCATCGGGAGCAAATTGTTTATTCAAGGTTAACTATGGTGGACCCGTCAATTTTTACTGACTCATAGTTGCCTTATCTGGCCCCTGGAGTATCCCTCCATCTTATAATTGGTGTGCACTTACTTGTTCCAATTGTAAGATGCACTAGGATGCACTTACTTGTTCCATTTGTAAGTTGCACTGGGATGCACTTACTCAATTGATGTTTACTAACTTGTTGTATTGGTTTCTTTTTCCTCATGGTGAGGATGGTGCTCTTAAAATCTTTCCTAAAAATTGTTGGATATCTCTTATACTTGGAAGGCAATATGTTTTTCACACTCATAATCCTTAGTTCAAATTATTATTTAGCATATGTCAATATTTGATTTATATTGGTCTAGATTCATTTATCATTGATGGAACTCTTGATTATGGTACTTGTTTGTAGACATATCTGGCATTTTAGTTCTCAGGCTGAATTGATGTTTGAGTCTCTTGCTCTATTTTTTTATCCTTGTCTCTCTCACATTTATTTTATATACTATTGTGATAATGTACTGCATTCATCATTGCTTAGACCGTGGGTCATGTAGGTGGTAGTTTCTAGGCCCATTCACTTGCAGTGGGATGACTCATTAGTGGACTGTCTATATCCATGTGATTGATGCAGTGTTGATGCATGTCTCATTAGCTGGCCTTGTCTGTGGTCATTTATGCATTAGTATGTTTCTTTTATGAGAGCATTGATAGTATTTATTATAACTCACTTTGAGCATTTGATATCATGTTAAGCTTCTTTGTAACTTTTATGATTGCTCATGACTTATCTCATTCTAAAGTTTCAATGTTTCTCTAAAGTTGAATTATTTTATGACATATTATAAGTTTCTTTTCAAAGTTTACTAATTTGTATCAAGTGTAGATCCCAAGTATGGGAAATCTACTTGTGGTTTTTCTATTATCTATGTTTCAGGTGAACCATCAAGGGAAATTCAGGACATCAATTCATTTACACAAATCCTATGAATCACAAGACTACTTGAAGATATGGTTATACTTCCACTTGAATACATTTGAAGGACCCATCTTTTTCTCTTGGCTCTACAAAAGATGCATGTTCAACATACAAATGACTTCTTGCACACTTGAAGACAACACTGTATTTCCTTATATTGAAGATCAAGTTGCAGATTGTTGTATTTTTGGGTTAATACCCCTTGATGTAAACACCCCAAGTAAAGATTAAAGGGGGGTGTTAGAATTTATAATCTTTCCTTGGTTTTATTATTTAAATAAGGATAAACCAAGGTATCCGTCATGTACTTTTGTCCTATAGTCCAAGTGGGAGGACAACTCATATTTTGTAATTCCTTAATAAAGAAACTAGTTTATTCCTCCTTAAGAGGATATGGACACTTGTCACACACACTTATTAATGGTGGCATTCATAGACTTACAAGTTACATTCTAACTCCTCTCTCATCTCTATTTAAGAGATGCTCCTCTCTCTCATTTCTCATAAAAAATTTATTGTAAGTGAGCAACTCACTCTCTTTCTCTCTCTCTCTTCTCTCTCTCATTTTAGGCTATGGCCTCATTCATAATGTCACAAGGGGTTTTCTTTGCTTTCCCCTTTCAAAATCTCTTGGCTCTTTGTTTGGATTCTTGGAGCATTCTCATGTATTGGTGATTGATCATGATATTTTATCTCATTCTTCGCTTATGGTAAAATTCCTTCTTACACTTCACTTTCTTGGATTATTTCATTTACTTATTTTCATCTTTTAATACTTATAACAATTGTCAAAATTAAAATAATATAATTTAGGAATAATTTAATTTAATTTAAATAAATAATTTATTGTAAGTGAGCAACTCGCTCTCTCTCTCTCTCTCTTCTCTCTCTCATTTTAGGCTATGGCCTCATTCATAATGTCACAAGGGGTTTTCTTTGCTTTCCCCTTTCAAAATCTCTTGGCTCTTTGTTTGGATTCTTGGAGCATTCTCATGTATTGGTGATTGATCATGATATTTTATCTCATTCTTCGCTTATGGTAAAATTTCTTCTTACACTTCACTTTCTTGGATTATTTCATTTACTTATTTTCATCTTTTAATACTTATAACAATTGTCAAAATTAAAATAATACAATTTAGGAATAATTTAATTTAATTTAAATAAATAATTAAGTGGCAGTATTAAGTCTAATTAATTAAATATTCAAAATATTAATTAATCAAACTTTAGGATAAATAGGATTTTATCGCCAAATAATAATTAAATTAAAGATAATTAGGATAAATAGGAATATTCCTAGGAATATTCCCTGATGCAAAATTTAAGATAATCAATTAAGTTTTTGATAAACTGATGTGCCTTAGGTTAGGACTTTGATGTCGATTTTGTTCGAATTGAAGATGTAAGAGGTTAATGAACCTATAGCCCATTTTTGGGGTATTATAGGTAAAAGCAAGTACTTCAAGCTAATCATGCTAGGCAGTTAATTACATAAGCTTATACACCAAGTTATCTCAAGGAATACTGAGAATAAAAGATTTTAGTTCACGTCGAGCACCAGAGCAATTTTACCTAGCATCAGTGTACACCGATACCGGGCATCAATAAACACTGAGCAGACTGGACACCGAGTGCCAGTGTAATTACTGAGCAGTATTTATAGTGTTTATTGAGCAATATAGAAAATGGCATAGTAATCAGTTTTGGAACATTTATCTATGCAAATGGTTACAATGGAATCATAAAATGTTTTACCAAGATCGAGGATTATTTATTGTAGATGTAATCATTAATTGTGATGATGATCTCTATGTATTTTTTGATCTAGGTTAATTTTGTACACCATAGATCTTAGGGTTCATCCTAAGATATTGTAACCTAATTTTGTTAAGCGGCAAAAGCAGTATGCTATATATTCATATTTCATGTCATTTTGACATAAGCTTAACAAGGAAGAGAACAAGCTAAGGACATCTTGAAGCAAAAGCCTCCTTCAAGATATCAGTTATTAGATAGAGAAAAGAAGATTTCAGAGGTATTCAGATTAAGTAGAATCAGACAAGGCTAATAAGAAATTTAGTGATAAGATCTACACATACAAAGGTGATATCTATTCTATACATTGATCTATATCAGATAAGGTTGAGTTGTCAATTACAGGTACATCCTATTATTTTCTAATCATTGTAATAGAGTTTGGTAAAATCTCTTAATAGAGTAGACCTAACAGTCTTTTTTTAAATCTCTTAACTGAGTGCACACTCAAGTAGCATTGTTGAAATCCTATAACTAGGTAGATCTAGCTAATCTCTATTGTTACTCCTAACAGGGTAAGATCACTAGAAGTGATCACAACTTGTAGCCTTAACCGAAATAATTTATTATCTGCAGTATTAAATATTTTTGGGTGTCATCCCCACCGCATTTTTTACCTTCTTACAAGGGTTTATGCATTACCAAAATACTTGTGTTATGTGATTGATTTATTATTGATTTCATGCTATTTACTTTTACAAGTTAATTGAATGAATGATGCATACAATGGATACAATACATAGTTGAGGTTAAAACTGTTTGCTGATTAAGTTTTAGAAGTTAAAGTTTTTGAGGGCACTGATTCACCACTCCCCTCTCAGTACGATATCTCTCCATTCCAACATCCTAGACAACACTACGAGCCTTCCTTATATAGGCAATTTTTCACTGCCAAAAAAGGTTCCAGAATTTTAGCCTCTAAGGCCGACCAAACTTAGAATTATTTTATTTTTCATTTTATTACATCAGAGTCGGCTCAAAACAACTTTTGAAACCCAAACAAAAATTTTGAAGAAAAATTATTTTCCACCATTTCAGGTAACCCAACTTTCGGAGACCCTAAGTCATCACTCGTTGACCTGATTGACTATTATGACCCCATTTCGAAAAGGGCACAAAGTGCTTTACAACACCTAAATTAGGAAATTTTCATTAATCCAAAGGTTCGACCTCATCTAGGGCCTCTAAAGCCTTAAAAAATGAGTTTGAAGTTTGTGTACCCTGCTGCCAATACTAAAAATTTTCAATATCTTCAAAACTAGACTTGATCTAGCAAAAAAACTTTACTGGTAGGCTAATATGACCAAAATGAACCTCCAAGAAAGAAAATAGACCATTATGAGCTCGAAAGGAAAACTTACTAAAATTAGTAACTTTTCAAAAATAGCAGCCCTGCACAAGATAGCCCTTATTGAAAAGAAACCAAAAATATTTTTGGGTGATGCAAGATTTCTCTTACACCTAGGATGCTCCTGCCTCAGACACCTGGGGTAATTTGAGAAGTGACCCTATCATGACTCAGGCGTAAAGAAGAAAACTAAGATAGTTAACCTCCTCCCTTGTCAGCCATGATGAATCTTCAACAGGTCATCCTTTCCATTTGACCAGATATTCTTCATATGTCATGTTCCTTGGGCTTCTGCCAACATGACTATCCAATAAATCTTCAATCTCCTTGGTAGTTGAAGTAGTTACTGGAATACTCCACTATGTTTCTATGGTCTCATCTTCAACACCTCCTTCATGATTGTCAAATCTAAAATGTTAAACATTGGTGAAATATTTAGCTCAGTAGATAATTTTACCTCATAGGCATTTCCTGAATCATGCTTCTTCAGTATCTTACATGGCCCAAACTACTTCATTTTCAACTTGTTATATGTACCAACTGGAAATCGCTCCTTCCGCAAATGAACCATGACTTCATCTCCAACCTGAAATTCCTTATGTCTCTTTTTCTCATTTGCCTTAGCCTTATAATACGCGTTCATCTTGGTAATATGATTTCTCACCTCCTCTTGGATGTTCTTCAAATGTTCTACAAAATCTTCAGCTTTAGCACTACTTATCTCTCCTTTATCTATCTTCCTCAACTCAAATGCATTTTTGGGACTACTTCCATATACAATCGAGAATGGTGATTTACCAGTGCTCCTGTTAACAAAATTATTGTATGCAAATTCTTCCTGTGGTAAAATCAAATCCCATCCTATTGGCTTGTCTCCAACCAAACATCTCAAAAAATTTTCCAAACTTCTATTCACAACCTCTGTCTATTCATCAGTATGTGGATGATGTGATGAATTGAACTTCAAATTTGTCTTCAACTTCTTCCACAATGTGAACCAAAAATATCCAACAAACTTAGCGTCTCAATCTGAAACTATGCTCTATGGTAAACCATGTAGTCTCCCCACTTATCTAAAAAACAATTATGCTACATGAACAACATCATTAGTCTTCTTATAGGGAATGAAATGTGTCATCTTTTAAAATTTGTCAACCACCACAAAAATTGAATCATGTCCTCACTGCGTCCTCGGTAAACCAAGAACAAAATCCATACTAATATCTTCCCATGGCCTCTTTGGTAAAGGTAATGGCTTATACAACCCCGTATTCTACTTCACTCCTTTTAAAATTTGACATACTCTGCAACTCTGTACAAACATCTTGACATCTTGTTGCAACTATGGCCAATAATATTTCTCACTAACCAAAGCAAGGTTTTTATCATGACCAAAATGTCTATCCAATCCTCCGCTATGCTTCTCCTTGATGAGATTCTCCCACATAGAACTTCATGGAATTCACAACTGACTCTCTCTGAATAGCATACTATCCAAGATGATGAAATCCAACTACTTCATTTTGTCTAGAGTAATAGGTTTTGTACAAGATTGCCAAGCTTCTCCAAAATCAAGATCCTCTAGATACAATTTCGTGAGTTCCTTGAACCCAACCACCTCAATCTGTATCTCTGTCAACAATAGTTTCTTTATTAAAGATATTACCTCCGTAGCACTCCTTAGAGTAGATCATTCAAGGATAGGCTGCACTTTCTCTGGGTCCATTTTTAGACCTTCTACTAAAACTACAAATCCCAGATACACAAACTCCTTCACAAAACTGCACTTCTTCAACTTAATCAAGAATTTCTCTTCCCTTAACTTCTCAAATACCACACGAATATGCATCATATGCTCCTCCAATGTCTTACTAAAGATCAAATATCATCTAGGTAAATAATGACAAACTTACCCAAAAATTCTTTGAGAAAATCGTTCATGAGCCGCATGAAAGTTCTTGGTGCATTGGTTAGCCCAAAAGGCATGATTAACCACTCATATAGTCCTTCCTTTTTCTTAAAAGTGTTCTTCAATTCATGGGTATGTGCAGGATCATGAGGGGCCAAACTATGCCCTTAAGTGGCAATGAAAAATCAGAAAATCAAGATTCGTCAACTTGACATGAAAAAATGAACTAGTTATCTACCTAATATCAAAAACTTGTAACAACATAATTTGTAGGAAATTGAATGTAGTTTCTAAACCACTAAGCCTTTTTTGAAAAAAAACTAATATGATTGGTAAAAAGTATAGATTGCAATGCAGCACTACAAACATTTCAGCAAAAAAATAAGAAGTATGTGTATGTCTGACCAACCTAATCAAAAGAAAATGATAATAGTTTTTTATAATATTCTATATAAAAGTAGCTGACTCATGCCCGGATGTGACACATATTTTTTGGTATTTTTATTCCAAACAGATAATTAATTATGATTTTTTTGCTACAGTGCTTTCAGAATTTAAAAACTCTCATGTCTGACCACCTTTACTCATTGAAAACTTATCATAATTCAATTTTTAAAAAAAATTTCTTATACTAGATGAAGCATAGAATGTGACGCATCTTTCCGATTTCAAAAATGTTATACGGTTTGAAAGTTATAGCTATTTTTCCATCAGTATGTCAATTAGGACTTTAGACGTAAGTGAACTAGAAAATAACTAATAAATACTTAACGAATTCAAAATTTGACAGCACTTATATTGATGGAAAGCTGACAATCATCCAAAGAAACCCTTTTCATTTTATCGAAATCGGGTGGAAAAAAAGTCATCAACCTAATGGTCGAAGTGTCGATATAAGAAAAATAGAGAAAAAACACATTTTTTGCACACCTTCAGCATTGACCATGGGGCTTTGGTTTCCAAAGCTATTACCAAGCCTAATCGGGTACCCGAAAAAATTGGGTACCTGATTTTTTCATGTACCCGATTTTGTTTGAATTTCAATTTTGAAAAGTTTCCCCCTCCCACTCTTTTTTTATTTCCCTTTAATTTTGATGTTTTTTTCTTTCACCCTGACAATCAATAATTTATATATTTTATATTTATGTTTTATATTTTATGTTTTATATTTTATATTATATAGTATATATATTATATATATTATTTATTTATATTATACATTCGATAATATCAATTTAAACGACCTAAGTATATAGTCTGTTCAGATTTATATTAAATGCAATATTTTTATATTATAATATAAATGTTACATAATATATATATATATATATATATATATTAAATATTATATATTATATATTAAATATTGTTGCACTTATATAATATAATGTCTAATATATATAATATATAAAATGAATAGGACATTAATATATTGTATATTTGATAATATATATTAAATGTAATATCTAATATATCTTATAATATATATTATATATTTAGTCTATTAAATATTATATTTTTTCAAATATTTTATATATTATTTTAATATTTAATTTAAGTTATAACAGATCCTCTCATGAGACAACAGGTCGAATCGGGGTATCTAGACGTCTTAAGGGGTAATTAGGGTTTGTGAGGAAACTTTGGATGTACAGTGACCATTTGGAAGACAATAGGGCATGTCCAAGGACCAATGTACCAAATTTTAATGACTTTTTCCTAGTCAAACTCAAAAAGGGTCCATGGAGTGCTCTCAGGAGACCACATGTCCAATCAGTGTCACTAGGTGTCTTAAGGGGTCATCAAGGCTCGTGAGACAACCTTTGATGAACAGTGACCATTTGGAATGCATTAGGACATGTCAAAGGACCTATCTCCACAATTTAGATGAATTTTGATTAGTCTAACTTGAAAAGGGTCCATGGGGTGCTCTTGGGAGACCATTATGCGATTTAGGGTCGATAGGTGACTTAAGGGGTCATCGGGGTTCCAAATGAAACTTTCAATGAACAGTGATCCTTTGGAATGAATTAGGACATATCAAATGACATACGTACCAAATTTGGATAACTTTTTCTAGTAGAACTCGAAAGGGGTCCATGGGGTGCTCTCGAGAGACCACATGTTGAATCGGGGTCGGTAGGCCTGTTAAGAGGTCATTAGGGTTCCAAATGAAACTTTGATGGAATAGTGACCCTTAGGAATGCATTAGGATATGTCATAGGACCTATATACCAAATTTGGATGACTTTTGTATAGTAAAATTTGAAAGGGGTCCATGGTGTGCTCTCAAGAGACCACATGTCGAAATGGGGTCAGTAGGCCTGTTAAGGGGTCATTAGGGTTCCAAATAAAACTTTTATGGAATGGTTACCCTTTGGAATGTAATAGGACATGTCATAGGATCTACATACCAAATTTGGATGACTTTTTCCTAGTAGAACTCGAAAGGGGTCCATGGGGTGCTCTTAGGAGACCACATGTTGAAACAGGGTCGGTAGGCCTGTTAAGGGGTCATTAGGGTTACAAATGCAACTTGGCTAGAATGGTGACCCTTTGGAACACATCAAGACATGTTAGAGGACCTATGTACCAAATTTGTATGACTTTTTCCTAGTAGAACTCAAAAATGGTCCATGGGGTTCTCTGAGGAGACCACATGTCGAATCAGGGTCGGTAGGCCTGTTAAGGGGTCACTAGGGTTCCAAATGTGACTTTGATGGAATGGTGACCCTTTGGAATAAATTAGGACATGTCAGAGGACCTATGTACCAAATTTGGATAACTTTTTTCTAGTAGAACTCAAAAGGCGTCCATGGGGTGGTCTCGGGAGACCACATGTCGAATCATGGTGTGTAGACCTATTAAGGGGTCATTAGGGTTCTAAATGAAACTTCTATACAATGATGACCATTTCAAATTCATTAAGACATGTCAGAGGACCTATGTACAAAATTTGGATGACTTTTTTTTAGAAAAATGCAAAAGGGGTCCATGGGGAGCTCTTGGGAGACCACATGTCGAAATGGGGTCATTAGGGTTTGAAATACAACTTCTATGGAACCATGACCCTTTGGAATGCATTAGAACTCCCTAGGGGTCAAAAGGGGTCACGGGGACTCCCTAGGGGTCCTAACATGTACTACGACCCCTAGGGAGTCCCTGTGACCCCTTTTGACACATTCAAATGCTAAAGCATGTCTTAGGGGGTCCTTTTGACTCCCTAGGGTTCCTAACACGTGATAAGGTGTACTAGGACCCCCAGGGAGTCATCACGACCCCTTTTGACACATTGGAATGCTCAAGTGTGTCTTAAGCGGTCCTACAACCCCTTAAGACACACTTGAGCGTTCCAATGTGTCAAAAGGGGTCATGATAAATATGTAGGGGTCCTAGTATGCTTTATCATGCGTTAGGACCCCTAGGGAGTCCCCGTGACCCCTTTTGACACATTGGAATGCTCAAGTGTGTCTTAAGGGGTCCTACGACCCCTTATGACACACTAGAGAATTCCAATGTGTCAAAAGGGGTCACGATGATTCCCTAGGGGTCCTAGTATGCTTTATCACGCGATAGGACACCTAGGGAGTCCCCATGACCCCTTTTGACACATTGGAATGCTCTAGTGTGTCTTAAGGGGTTTGAGGACCCCTTAAGACACACTTGAGTGTACTAATGTGTCAAAAGAGGTCACGGGGACTCCCTAGGTGTCCTAGTATGCGTTAGGACCCTTAGGGAGTCCCCCTGACCCCTTTTGAAACATTGGAATGGTCAGCTATGCCTTAAGGGGTTTTAGGACCCCTTAAGAAACACTTGAGCTTTCCAATGTGTCAAAAGGGGTCACGGGGACTCCTTAGGGGTCCTAGTACGCTTTATCACATGTAGGACACCTAGGAAGTCCCCCTGACCCCTTTTGACACATTGGAATGCTCAAGTGTGCCTTAAGGGGTCCTATAACCCCTTAAGGCACACTTGAGTGTTCCAATGTGTCAAAAGGGGTCAGGGGGACTCCCTAGGGGTCCTAACACGTACTAGGACCCCTAGGGAGTCCCCGTGACCCCTTTTGACACATTGGAATGCTCAAGTGTGTCTTAAGGGGTCCTTTTGACTCCCTAGGGTTCCTAACGCGTGATAAGGCATACTAGGACCCCTAGGGAGTCATCGTGACCTCTTTTGACACATTGCAATGGTCTAGTGTGTCTTAAGGGGTCGTAGGACCCCTTAAGACACACTAGAGCATTCCAATGTGTCAAAAGGGGTCACGGGGACTCCCTAGGTGTCCTAACATGTGATAAAGCATACTAGGACCCCTAAGGAGTCCTCGTGACCCCTTTTCACACATTGGAACACTCAAGTGTGTCTTAAGGTGTCCTACGACCCCTTAAGGCACACTTGAGCATTCCAATGTGTCAAAAGAGGTCACGGGGACTCCCTAGGTGTCCTAACGCATGATAAAGCATACTAGGACCCCTAAGGAGTCCTATTGACCCCTTTTTACACATTGGAAGACTCAAGTGTGTCTTAAGGGATCCTACGACCCCTTAAGGAACACTTGAGTGTTCCAATGTGTCAAAAGGGGTCACGAGGACTCCCTAGGTGTCCTAACGCGTGATAAAGTGTATTAGGACCCCTAAGGAGTCCCCGTGAGCCCTTTTCACACATTGGAATGCTCAAGTGTGTCTTAAGGGGTCCTGCGACCCCTTAAGGCACCCTTAAGCATTCCAATGTGTCAAAAGGGGTCAGGGGGCCTCCTTAGGGGTCCTAACGCATACTAGGACACCTAGGGAGTCCCCGTGACCACTTTTGATACATTGGAACACTAAAGTGTGCCTTAAGGGGTCGTAGGACCCCTTAAGGCACACTTGAGCATTCCAATGTGTCAAAAGGGGTCACAGGGACTCCCTAGGTGTCCTAATGCGTACACTTTATCATGCGTTAGGACACCTAGGGAGTCCCCGTGACCCCTTTTGACACATTGAAACACTCAAGTGTGCCCTAAGTGGTCCTACAACCCCTTAAGGCACACTTGAGCATTCCAATGTGTCAAAAGGGGTCAGGGGGATTCCCTAAGGGTCCTAACGCGTACTAGGACACCTAGGGAGTCCTCGTGACCCCTTTTGAAACATTGGAATGCTCTAGTGTGTCTTAAGTGGTCCTTCGACCCCTTAAGACACACTTGAGTGTTGCAATGTGTTAAAAGGGGTCACGGGGACTCCTTAGGGGTCCTAGTATGCTTTATCACACATTTGGACACGTAGGGACTCCCCGTGACCCCTTTTGACACATTGGAATGCTCAAGTGTGCCTTAAGAGGTCGTAGGACCCCTTAAGACACACTTGAGTGTTCTAACATGTGAAAAGGGGTCACGGGGACCCCTTAGGGGTCCTAGTATGCTTTATCATGTGTTAGGACCCCTAGGGAGTCCCCGTGACCCCTTTTGACACATTGGAACGCTCAAGTGTGCCTTAAGGGGTCCTACGACCCCTTAAGGCACACTTGAGCATTCCAATGTGTCAAAAGGGGTCACGGTGACTCCCTAGGGGTCCTAACGCGTGATAAAGCATACTAGGACCCCTACCTAAGTAGTCCTCGTGACCCCTTTTGACACATTGTAACACTCAAGTGTGTCTTAAGGGGTCGAAGGAACCCTTAAGACACACTTGAGCATTGCAATGTGTCAAAAGGGGTCACGATGACTCCCTAGGGGTCCTAGTACGCTTTATCATGCGTTAGGAACCCTAGGGAGTCCCCGTGACCCCTTTTGACACATTGGAATGCTGAAGTGTGTCTTAAGGGGTCCTACGACCCCTTATGACACACTAGAGCATTCCAATGTGTCAAAAGGGGTCACGATGATTCCCTAGGGGTCCTAGTATGCTTTATCATGCGTTAGGACACCTAGGGAGTCCCCGTGACCCCTTTTGACACATGTAGAAATGGGGTCCGTAGGCCTGTTGAGGGGTCATTAGGGTTTTAAATGCAACTTCAATAGAATGGTGACCCTTTCTAACACATTAGAACATATCAGAGCACCTACATACCAAATTTGGATGACTTTTTCCTAGTAGAACGCGAAAGGGTCCATGGGGTGCTCTCGGGATACCTCATGTTGTATTGGGGTCGGTAGGCCTGTCAAAGGGTCATTAGGGTTAGAAATGAAACTTTGATAGAATGATGACCCTATGTACCAAATATGGACATCTTTTACCAAGTAGAACTTAAAAGGGGTCCATGGGGTGGTCTCGGGAGACCACATGTCGAATCGAGGTCGGTAGGCCTGTTAAGGGGTCATTAGGGTTACAAATGCAACTTGGATGGAATGGTGACATTTTGGAACACATCAAGACATGTTAGAGGACCTATGTACCAAATTTGTATGACTTTTTCCTAGTAGAACTCAAAAAGAGTCCATGGGGTTCTCTGAGGAGACCACATGTCGAATCAGGGTCGGTAGGCCTGTTAAGGGGTCATTAGGGTTCCAAATTTGACTTTGATGGAATGGTGACCCTTTGGAATACACTAAGACATGTCAAAGGACCTACATACCAAATTTGGATGACTTTTTTTAGTAGAACTCAAAAGGTGTCCATTGGGTGGTCTCGGGAAACCACATGTCGAATCATTGTGTGTAGGCCTGTTAAGGGGTCATTAGGGTTCTAAATGAAAATTTTATGGAATGGTGACCCTTTCAAATTCATTAAGACATGTCAGAAGATCTATGTACCAAATTTGGATGACTTTTTTCTAGTAGAACGCAAAAGGGGTCCATGGGGAGCTCTCGGGAGACCACATGTTGAAATGGGGTTAGTAGGCATGTTAAGGGGTCATTAGGGTTTGAAATGCAACTTCTATGGAACTGTGACCCTTTCAAATGCATTAGGACTCCCTAGGGGTCAAAAGGGGTTAGGGGGACTCCGTAGGGGTCCTAACGCATACTAGGACCCCTAGGGGGTCCCCCTGACCCCTTTTGACACATTGAAATGCTCAAGTGTGTCTTAAGGGGTCCTTTTGATTCCCTAGGGTTCCTAACATGTCATAAGGTGTACTAGGACCCCTAGGGAGTCATCGTGACCCCTTTTGACACATTGGAATGCTAAAGTGTGTCTTAAGGGGTCCTACGACCCCTTATGACACACTAGAGCATTCCAATGTGTCAAAAGGGGTCACGATGATTCCCTAGGGGTCCTAGTATGCTTTATCATGTGTTAGGACACCTAGGGAGTTCCCGTGACCCCTTTTAACACATTGGAATGCTCTAGTGTGTCTTAAGGGGTCATAGGACCTCTTATGACACACTAGAGCATTCCAATGTGTCAAAAGGGGTCACGATGATTCCCTAGGGGTCCTAGGACAGCTAGGGAGTCCCGGTGACCCCTTTTGACACATTAGAATGCTCAAGTGTGCCTTAAGGGGTCGTAGGACCCCTTAAGGCACACTTGAGCATTCCAATGTGTGAAAAGGGGTCACGAGAACTCCTTAGGGGTCTTAGTACGCTTTATCATGCGTTAGGACACCTAGGGAGTCTCTGTGACCCCTTTTGACACATTGGAATGCTCAAGTGTGCCTTAAGGGGTCCTAACGCGTGATAAAGCATACTAGGACCCTTAGGGAATCATCATGACCTCTTTTGACACATTGGAATGCTCTAGTGTGTCATAAGGGGTCGTAGGCCCCTTTAAGACACACTTGAGCATTTCAATGTGTCAAAAGGGGTCACAGGGACTCCCTAGAGGTCCTAACACATGATAAGGCATACTAGGACCCCTAGGGAGTCATTGTGACCCCTTTTGACACATTAGAATGCTCAAGTGTGTCTTAAGGGGTCACGATGACTCCCTAGGGTTCCTAGTACATTTTATCATAGGTTAGGAACCCTAGGGAGTCAAAAGGACCCCTTATGACACACTTGAGCATTCCAATGTGTCAAAAGGGGTCACGGGGACTCCCTAGGTGTCCTAATGTGTGATAAAGTGTGCTAGGACCCTTAGGGAATCATCGTAACCCCTTTTGACACATCATGACCCCTAGGGAGTCCCCATGACCCCTTATCATGCGTTAGGACCCCTAGGGAGTCTCTCTCTGCCACTAGTGAACTATTCTTCAAAGCGTCCATTTTTGCATAGCTAGGGTTTATGATGCCTGTAAAAGGCACATTTAATACAAAGATTTAGCCAACCACATTAGTACATATATAATATACATTATATATATCATATGCCTCTTTTTTATATATATTATATACATAAATATATGTTAAAGTTCAATTGTTTTCATTTGCTCCTGCCATTTTTTCATCAATCGGGGAATATCGGGTACCCGATATTTTTGGGTACCTAATTTTTGCTAGGCAATTTTTGACAAAAATATTCCCTGTCCCCACAGAGCAGACAATCATAGGATTTTATAATTTTTTCATGCGTTGCAAAACAAAAAATGTGATTTGGGGCCCATTGTTTGATTTTTGTCGACTTGTGGTTTCACCATGGGAAGCACCAGCCATCGAAAGGCTAAACATAAGAGGAAGCTGACAGATGATGAAATTCAGGCATATAGGGAAAAAGATAAGGAAAATCATTGAAGGAGAGAAGGTATGTTAACCATTAATCAAGGTGACCCCGTAAATGTAGTTGTAAGTGAAAAGGATGTTCAATTTGAAAATGCACAGATGGAGATTGAAAATGTAGACTTTGGGAACAAAAATGTTGCACAAGAACGACATGAATGTTATACATCTCCAAATTATATGCGAAATGAAGTCCCTTGTAATAAAGATAATCAATCTTCAAATTCGGGGCTTTCAAAAACACCTAAATGGTTAATTGAAATTGAGGAGAACATTATGAATAATTGGGAAGGAAAGAGGTCACATAGAACTGTTAGGTTGTGGGCTTCAAGAATTTATGATCAATTTTTTCAAAACAAGACATTGGTTGAGAAATGTCAAATTTTTGTGTAGTTGTTAAAGATGCAAAAGATGAGACCTGTGCTTGTGAAATTGAAGATTCGTGTGAACAAAAAAATGGAAAGAAATGCCATTGTTGTGAAAAATCTTTTCAATGCTCTCAATAACATTGGGAAGACTAGCAGAGAAAAAGATAAGAGAGTTTCTCAGAGGGTTATTACAACCTCCTTAGTAAGTCATCAGTTGAGAAAGGCTCATTTGATGAGACAAACTTGTGTTGACTTCAATATAGACCGTAAAACTTTGGGTAGAGAACTTACAAGAAGAGAAAGACTTGATGATCCACTTCAAATTGATATATGGGCTTATGGTGGGAGACTTCCACATTTTGATAAGAAGCTAACAGACGTTGTCAATGATGAAATTCAACAATTTTGGGATGCTAACTCAAGAGTGTCACCAAATGTGAAGGATGTCTTGAAGTTGAGAGTTGGCAATCAAGACCGCACTCCACATCCTAAACATTATGTGGAGGTAAGTCAAACAATGTTGTATAAAAAAATTTGTGAGACACATCCAACATTGAAAATATCACAAAGGTCTTTTGAATCCGTGAAGCCATTTTATTGTGTACCCCTTAAGATTTGAAATACATGTTGTTGCAAATATCCTGTTGAGTTTTCAATGCATCATGAATTATTACAGTCCATTCATTCTAAATTGCATACTAATGAAATGCTAGAGGATTGTGGTGCAAGTGGTCTTCCCAAATCATCAAGAGTCTTGCTAGATCAATTTTTATGTCATAGAGATGATGGTTGTTTATTTTATAAAAAAAATTGCTTAAATGCCAAGTGCTCGGAATGTGGTGGCTTGTCCAAGTTTAGAACATGTTTTCATGAGGGTTTGGAACACAATTTTGGAAAGACACTCATCCAAAAAAAGGTATATGAAATAGTGAAATATACATTGAAGAGTGGAGGTGAAGGCTCTAGATGTGAGTTAGTTGCAAAAGAATACAATGTTGCTGATTTTATCTCAGATTTCAAGAAAAATCTTTTTTACAAGTATGCAAGGCATAGTCACAGGTCTCAATGGCTGGATCAACAATTCAGGACATGTAAGGACACTTTCCCCATTGGAACTATTATATCTATTGTAGACTTTGCGGAGAACTATACATTGC
Source organism: Chamaecyparis obtusa (assembly GCA_027943335.1). Classification (NCBI taxonomy): domain Eukaryota; kingdom Viridiplantae; phylum Streptophyta; class Pinopsida; order Cupressales; family Cupressaceae; genus Chamaecyparis; species Chamaecyparis obtusa. Next base: position 59,511 of record BSBK01009526.1, read on the forward strand.
AGCCCCAAAATGAGACTCAAGCTCAATATTACAATTCGATTTAGGTTGCTATTTTTGTACACATCACATATAGACATTCCCCTGATAGCACAAAAGATGAGTGAAAGATAATCAGAGAGTACCATTTTTATATGAGCGATGACAGGTCTCACTCTCATGAATTTGTTCAACATTGTTTCCAGAACTATTTTGACTTATTGCAGGAAAATGGTATTGCTATGGATAGGCATCTCATTTGGTCAGATAATTGCAACAATCTTCTGGGGCTCATTTCTCGGACCTCATGAAAGCTATCCACAAACTATCATGTGTTATAGGATTATGTTTTCAAGGTCTACAATAACCTCTCTCAGTTTTGGGGGATTTGACTTCATTTGCATTTGGCAAGGCGATCTCTGTCGATGCCAAAACTTGTAGTGAGGGTCAGTTGAAAGTGGCTCAGCAGCGTATCTTTCAAACCGTCCAACTTGGCATCAAACCATCTACTCCATCAGCTCTGGTTGGCCGAGTAAACGCCAGTGACAACCCCATTCTACCACAGAGTCACAAAAATGCTCGCAACCACTCGACCCAAGTGACCCCAAGGTGCACTAAGCACGATTGGGCAGCGATCTTCTAGGGCTCGTATCTCAGACATCGTGAGAGATATTGACAAATTTTTAGGTGCTACGGGATTGTGTTTTTGAGGTCTACAATAACCTCTCTCAGTTTTGGGTGATTTGACTTTGTTTGCATTTGGCAAGGTGATCTCAGTCGATGCCAAAACTTGCAGTGAGGGTCAGTTGAAAGTGGCTCAGTAGCATATCTTTCAAACCATCTAACCTAGCATTGAACTGTTTGCTCCATCAGCTCTGGTTGGCCAGGTAAATGCTAGTGACAACCCCATTCTACCCACAGAGTCACGAAAACACTCGCGAGAACACTCGACCCAAGTGACCCCAAGGTGCACTAAGCACGATTGGGCAGTGATCTTCTAGGGCTCGTATCTCAGACCTCGTGAGAGCTATCGACAAACTGTTATGTGCTATGGGATTTTGTTTTTGAGGTTTACAATAACCACTCTCAGTTTTGGGTGATTCGACTTCGTTTGCATTTGGCAAGGTGATCTCAGTCGATGCCAAAACTTGCAGTGAGGGTTAGTTGAAAGTGGCTCAGCAGCGTATCTTTCAAACCGTTCGACGTGGCATTGAACCGTCTACTCCATTAGCTCTAGTTGGCCAGGTAAACACCAATGAAAACCCCATTCTACCCATAGAGTCATGAAAAAGCTCGCAACCACGCTCGACCCAAGTGACCCCAAGGTGCACTAAGCACAATTGGGCAGTGATCTTCTGGGGCTCATATCTCAGACCTCATGAGAGCTATTGACAAATTGTCAGGTGCTACAGGATCATGTTTTTGAGGTCTACAATAACCTCTCTCAATTTTGGGTGATTCAACTTGGTTTGCATTTGGCAAGGTGATCTCAATCGATGCCAAAACTTGCAGTGAGGGTCAGTTGAAAGTGGCTCAGCATCGTATCTTTCAAACCGTCCGACCTGGCATCAAACTGTCTGCTCCATCGGCTTCGGTTGGCCAGGTAAACATCAGTGACAACCCTATTCTACCCATAGAGTCATGGAGACACTCGCGACCACGCTGGACCCAAGTGACCCCAAGGTGCACTAAGCACAATTTGGCAGTGATCTTTTCGATTGTTGGATTCATAGAGGACTAGGACTATATCAGTGGGAAACTCTAGAGTGATTTTTAATACCAAGCTAATGATGCCTTCATGATGAATGATAACGCAGTTCTTTGTGTTGACATCAGTCATGATTCAGAGATGTTGGCTTCAGGTTCATAGGGTGGGAAAATTGAGGAGGACGTGCTTGCAGTTAAATCCCAAAATACATATGTATGATGGCTTCAACAAAATATTTATTGGTGTCACTTGCATGAAGTGGTATGTTTGTGGAGAGCTAAAAATTACACGCTCTAGTTATAGCACCAAGCGTCCAATCAAAACAGAGATGCATTAACACTTGTGTTGCAATAAGATCCAGATGGCACTATTCAGTAAATTAGTCCCTTTGCGTCTATCTCATGTTTATGAATAGATGTTTGTAAGCCTTTATTGCTTTCAGGTTAAAAGCATTATCATTTATAGTTGATTCATTGTAAATCCTGCACGGGGAGTTGTACTCAGATAATTCAAAGGGTGCTTACGCTTCTCAATAGTGAAGTGACCCAGCTATTGGTGTTGGTTGAGTCTTTTTGTTTAGGCTTTAAAGGTCATTTTGTAAGTGTTTCTTTCGAAGACAAATCTGTTCACCAACAAGAAGTTAAACATCAAACATAATAAGCTCCATGAATAGGGTATTCCAAAGTAAAGAAAAATAAATGTAACTTCAACAAGATATAATTTAAATCATAATGATAATCATAGTCAAGATATAACTTCACCATTCAATTCCACAAACATGAATAATAAATATGTATATACAAAAGATGACGCAAATATAACATATAAATGAATATGTTCTATATATGTATCAAATGTATCAAAAGTATGTCCATATACAAATATGGCACATGCCATTTCAAAATGTCTACAAAATCAATGTTTTAAGGTGTACAATGTAGCATATATGCCATCTCAAAATGTGCCAAGTGTCATCTCTAAATGACCACAAAACTAAAACTGCATCCTATGTTGTAGGGGGATCATCAAAATGTAGCCTCTTTGAAGAAGTGTTGGGCTCTGATTGATCCTGCATAAAAAATGAGTTCAAATAAAAGTTAGATTGCTTACTTTATATGATTTGTACACACACACACACACACACACACACACACACACACACACACACACACACACACACACACACACACACACACACACACACACATATATATATATATATATATATATATATAATTCATAATTTTCAAACACTAATTTAATTAAAATTATAACTGAATACAAATAAATTTGTACCTAGTCTCTCGATCACCTACCACGATTAGGTGTCCTAACATAAGTCCTAGGTAGTGAAGGGACCATGCCAACAATACCAACTCTGACCTATAAATATATATTTGTAATAATGAGATTAGTAGAATGGTGCAACATAGAGTAATAAATCTACAAAATAGGATGATAGCATAATAAAATTACAAATTGATTGAACTAAAATTAAAACTTACATCTGGTGATCCCTCCTCTGGAATAGTGGGCTGGGTCAACAAAGAAATGAAAGATTCTCATGGGACCTCCCTCACAGTCGGAGTAACCTATGAGAGTAAAAAGATTGTAATTATATATCAATGTACTTCATCATAGCAACCCTAGTTACAAAATACAAATAACAATATGTAAAAGTCTACGTATAATCAGGCTATCACTCCGAATCGAGATGCCTGTAACCCTACGCCACTGAACCGGTGTCAGGACATCATCAATAGCCACACCCTATACAATAAAGTGCAAGTAAAATATTTATTACTACACACAAGTGGCATACATATGCATGCATAATTAATCTTAAAAAATTAACTACCTTTCCTTTGTTGACACCTGATAAAGGAACCCCCTCATGCCCCCCACTGACGTTTGTTGTAGCCTGCAAGAACACAATAAGATGACAATATATATTAGTAAATGTATGAATTTTATTGCTCTAATTGATAGAGATTTAAGCATGTACACCAAATGATATTAAAAAAACTAATGGGTTCATAATTTATAATATACCGTATAGTCATCAAGGCCAAATGAAATGGCTAAAAGTGTGGACTCATCCACCTGTCTCACCTCCTCCTGTGTCATCGACTGAACATAAATGGAAAAAATATATATACATAAGTGCATGCAATCATTAAAACTAATCTAAATAAATAAATTATTTTTAAATTAAATAAGTCATGTGACAAATTTATTTATAATGTTTACTCTTACCATATCAACAGGAGTCAATGGCTCTACGTGCACCTCCTGAGCACTCTCATGAGATGTAGATGCTCCATGACATGTTGCAGCCTTTGCAGTAGCCTCTCCTGTATCTCCCTCATCAATATCATGAAACTGATATATATTAGAATCAGTAAGCGGTCCGAGGCACATATAACTACACATAATGCATGTATGGGGCTCGCATACATGTGAACTCTGATGAGATGTTGATGCACCAGCAGCATCCACAGGAGGCAACATTGACCTAGTCTATGTGATCAACTGATGACTTAGTAAATGAATTGCCCTAATAGTCTTTTCAACAGCCTCTCTAATGATATCAGGATGCTGCACTGAAGGAGGGGGTGCAACATCAGTGGGGGGGACAAAGGTAGTGGCCTTTCGACGCTGGGAAGATGGCCTAGTCTGAGGAGCTCCTCTACGTATGCCCATGTTGGGCCTCATACTCCAATAATCAACATGTTGACCAAGCACAAACTCAGCATACAATTTTTTAAGGAAATAAAATGGGACCTCCAAATTTCTATGTGGTGGTTTATCAAAAACCATCCACTAGCGATCCCAAAAGTTTGAGTGCATTGCTTCATTTGTGCACCATTTTATTGATAATTTGGGCTTTTTGGGGTCAACTAGTATTCTAGTTTTAGGATCGACAAAAAGGGCAGCTATATCTTCCTTAGTTATATTAAGGGCTGCAATCCCATCATGGTCAAGCCCATCATCAAATTGGTCATGCATATCATCACGCCAATGAAGAGCAGCATTATGTTGCTACGTGAGTGTGTCAATATTTCCAACAATTGTATTTAGTGTGGTAAGCATGGGAGCTAATGTAGGTATATTTTGATACATGTTTTGGAAACCTCGTATTGTGTTCAAATTTTCTTCTATCAAATCTTGTAAAGATTTAGGGTTTAGATATGGGGGATTGTTTTCGGGATTATTATTTGGAGGGTTATTTTCTTCATTATTGTCAGCCATGCCTGATTAAATAAAAAACAAATCTAAGTTTCAAATATTATTACAAATATAAATACAAAACCCTATTTTTTTTAAAAACACTACATTTACGATGAAAATGAAATAAATTAATAAAAATATATAATTAACTACTTACCAAATATGCTTGAACTCAAATTTGACATTTCGAATATCAGGTATCTAAAAATATATCAGGTATCAGAAAACTGTGACTAGAAAATGATAAAATCACGCTTGGAAATGAAGAATAGGGCTTGCGGGTGCGGGATATATGCCACAGTTATCAGGTACCCAAAAATATCAGGTACCCGATTAGGAATGTTCTTTGGTGGCAGGCTTGCCCAGGTGTACTGACACCCAGGCCTACTAAAAAGTCAACAAGCACTTTCATGCGCTTTTGGATGAGTGAAAAGTGAATATTTTTCACATCGCCACTTTTTGGCCCCTCATCTTCTTGCACATACCCTCATCTCCTTCTCTAATATGAATCTAGTGATATCCACTCTTCAGATCTATCTTTAAGAAATACACAGCTCCACTCAAATAGTCCATAATATCATCAATTCATGGCAATGGAAACTTGTACTTGATTGTGATCTTGTTTATAGTCCTAGAATCTTTACACATCCTCCATTCTCCATTCTTTTTCGGTGCCAATACTACTAGTAAAACACATGGACTTAGTCTCTCCCGAATCAACCCCTTCTATAACAACTCATGTACTTGTCTATTCAACTCTTTACTTTCTATTGGTGTCATTCTGTGTGCTACCTTATTTGGAAAACTAGCTCTTAGAATCAAGTCCATTTGATGATTGATCTTCCTTACTGGTGGTAATCCATAAGGAACATTATCAGATAGAATATCCTGAAACTCATTCAACAAGTTTGCAACTTCTATAGGTACATCTTCTACTTCCTCTTTACCATCTTTTGGAATTAAATCAAAACAAATTAAATCAAAACACACATGCTCATGCCTCATACCATCTAGGAATTTTCTCCCATCAACCAAAGTTATTCTTGCATTACCACATACCTTTTCTTTTATGTCCTTCAATGGCTTTAGCTTATGTCACACTCCATCCTTTGTCAAGGAATAGGTATTCACATGACCATCATGTACAACATGCCTGTCAAACTGTCATGGTCTACCCAACAAAATATGACATGCATCCATAGGTATGATATCACATAGTACCTCATCACGGTATCCTCCAATCTTGAACTTTACTAGGCACTGTTCACTGACCATGACCTTGTGGTCATCCTATACCCAGGCAATCTAGTATGGATGTGGGTGTTTTTGTCTCTTGAGCTTCAACTTTGTGACATCTCTTCTAACACCAAATTATTAGTGCTTCCACTATCAATAATCACATCACAACACTTATCGTCACACTTGCACCTGGTGCAAAATAGGCTCCTCCTTTGCTATAGTTCATTCTCACCACTCAACAAAACTCTTTTGTTAATTAGAATTTATCCTCTTTTAGCATCTTCAAAATGTGATGATCTAGTATCTTCATCCACATGTGCAACTCTAGCCTAGCCTTCAATTCTCTTATCTATCCTTCCTTGGTTTTGAGGACATTCAAAGGCCCTATGACCTTCTTCTCCACAGTGAAAATATGCTCAATGGAAGTCTCCTCTTCCAAGTCCTTGTCCTCTTCCTCTTCCTCTCCGATCTCTATTATTCTGATCATGGAAATGATTGGAATTGTTTCCTCTCTAATTTTGACTGTTATTGGCCTCATCCTTCTTTTTCAAATCTTCATTTCAGCCTCCATATGACTATCCACCAGATCTTCCACCACGACCTCTTCCACTTTGCCTGCTCTCAAACTTCTTATTTAGCTTTTCCTCTACTTTTAGGGAAAATTGGTATGCCTCTTCAATACTATTCATTTGAACCAAATTCAACTCTTCCTGAATGCTCAGCCTCAACCCATTAAGGTAATAGGAAACTTTCTCCTTATCAGCTTCTGCATGGCCTATTTTGCTGAGGATTCGATAGAACTCCTCTGTATACTCCTAAACAGATCTTCCTGTTTACTTCAAAATTTGTATTTTCTTCAATAGGTGAATCTCATAATCAAAAGGAATGAACTGTCACTTCAATTTATCCACCATCTGATCCCATCTTTTAATTTTATCCTTTCCTCTTCTGTTTCCCTCCAATTGAATCTCTTGCCACCAGATCTTCACATGACCCTTCAGTCTGGCCTTCGCAAACTTGACCCAATTAGGATCCTTGTTGTCTTCATTAGGATCCTGATGAGAAATTTGGTTAGAATCCTTAATGTCTTAATCGATTGGATATTCTAATTCATTGATCCAATCGATCAACTCCTCTAGGTTAAGATTTCCTGAAAATGCAAGAACCTCAATCTTAGGTCTTTTCCCAATCTTGGAAATGGCCTGAAAAATCCTTTCTTCCTATTGGTTCATAATTTTCCCTTCTTTTTTTATCAAAATTTCCTTCCTTGGCTTCATTCTCGCTTTCATCTCCGACATTAAGATTCATTCCTTTGCGAATCTCTTCTTGCAATACTCGCACTTGTCTCTGGAGCGCTCTAACCTCAGGTGTCCACCACCAACTCTTTCGTCACGTTCCCTTCATGAAGGCATTTTTGTGTTACTCACTGAAACCTTGACCACGATCCTGGTGTAAACTACCTCATAGTCGGTGATCTATCTACACACTCTGGAACTCCCGCTCTAATACCACTTGATGAAGGGAGCTCTCCTTAATACCACAAACACATAATAGAAATAGAGAAACAACAACAATTTGCAAAAACAAAAAATGGGCTTCTTATTATCTCCACAAATGTGGAATTACAAATTTCAGAATTACAATATGCAAAGCCACGTAGACATTTCCCTTATTATATTATGTAGGACAAACCCTCGAATTATTACCCAGAATTACTCTAAACTGCTCCAAACTACCCTAGACAACACTACGAACCTTCCTTATACAAACAATTTTCCACCGCCTGAGAAGGTTCCAAAATTTTAGCCTCTAAAGCTGACCAAACTTAGAATTATTTTATTTTTCATTTTATTACATCAGAGTTGGCTCAAAATAACTTTTGAAACCGAAACAAAAATTTTGAAGAAAAATTATTTTCTGCCATTTTAGGTGATCCAACTTCTGAAGAGCATAAGTCATCACCCATTGACCCAATTGACTATTATGACCCCATTTCAGAAAGGGCACGAAGTGCTCTACAACACCTAAATTAAGGAAGCTTCATTTAGGTAAAGTTTCAACCTCTTACGGGGTCGTTAAAGCCTTCAAAACTAAGTTCGAAGTTTCTGTACTCTGCTGCTAATACCAAAAAATTTCAATATCTTCAAAACTAGACTTTATCTGGCAATCAAACTTTATTGGCAGGTTGATATGACCAAAATGAGCCTCCAAGAAAGAAAATAGACCATTTTGAACTAGAACAGAAAACTTACTCAAAATAGTAACTTTCCAAAAATAGCAGCTCTGCACAAGATAGTCCTTATTAAAAAGAAACCAAAAATATTTTTGGGTGATGAAAGATTGCTCTTACACCCATGATGCTCCTACATCAGACACACGTTAGGGTTTCAATGTTCCCTAATGTGTCCTAATGTGTCCTAAGGGGTTTTAATGGGTCTTAAGTTGTTTGAAGACCCATTAAGGACCAATTAGGACACATTAAAAGCCATTAATACCTCTTACAACATATTAAGGGGAATAAGACACACAAATGGGTTCTAATGTGTCCTAATGTGTCCTAATGTGTCCTAAGGTGTGTTAATGAGTCCCAAGTGGTCCTAGTACCCATTATGATGCATTAGGATCCCTTAGGACCCATTAGGACACATTATAAACCATTACAATCCCTTAGAACACATTAACCATCGTAGGACACACTAATGTGTCCTAAGAGGTTGTAATGGGCCCTAAAAGCTTTTAACAGGACCTAATGTGTCCTATTGGGTTTTAAGAAGTCCCAACATGTCATAAGGGATCATAATGGGTCCTAAGTTCTCCTAGGACCCCTTAGGACTCCACAAGACACATTAGGACCCCTTAGGGCCCATTATGACCCCTTAGAACATATTAACCTTTGTACAAAACAATAATGGGTTCTAAGTTGTTGTAATGTATCATGAGGAGTCATAATGGTCCTAAGTGGTCCTAGGACCCATTATGACCCATTACAATCCCTTATGATGCATATATGATCCGTTAGGACATTAGAACCCATTAATACCCCTCATAACACATTAAGGGGTGTAGGAAACACTAATAGATTGTAATGTATCCTAATGGGTCCTAATATGTCCTAAGGGGTTTTAATGTGTTCTAAGTGGTCCTAGGAACCATTAGGACCCTTTACGATCCCTTAGGACCCATTAAAACCCATTAGGACACATTAGGAACCATTAGGACCACTTAAAACACATTAATATTTGTAGGACACACTTTATGGTTATAATGTTTCCTAATGGGTTGTAATGGGTCCTAAGTGGTCTTATGACTACTTAGGACCCATTACAACCCCTTATGACACATTATGACCTATTAGGATACATTAGGATACGTTAGGATCCATTAGGACATATTAGAACCCTAAACTATTTCATAGCACTATTAATTTTTTCTAATGGTTCCTAATGGGTCCCAATGGTTCTTAATGGATCCAAAGAGGTCTTAATGGGTCATAAGGGTTCCTAAGATCACTTAGGACCCAATAAAACCCATTAGGAAATATTAAGGCACATTAGAACCCATCAGTGTTTCCTTTGACGATTAATATGTTCTAAGTGATCCGAAGAGGTCCTAATATGTCTTAAGGGGTCCTAGGACCACTTAGGACCTAGTATGACCCCTTATGACACATTATAACCACTTATAACCCTAAGGTGTGTCCCATGACAATTAATTCTCTCTCTCTCTCTCTCTCTCTCTCTCTCTCTCTCTCTCTCTCTCTCTCCTAACATGGTTAAACATACATGTTTTAATTACCAAACTAACCATAACATAAATAATACAATGAGAAAAAATCCTAAAATGATCATGCACAAGTCAAGGGCTTAATGTTACAATCAATAGTCCACTGGGAATCATGTTGAAGACAATGTGTTGATTCCTAAAATTTGGCTATCTAGAATTTCCTAAAAAGCCTTCAAAATCTAGAATCTTTATCTTAACTCCTATGAACCTAAAACCACTCTCAAACATCCTAAAATTATATATATAAAATGTAACTTAAGTATGTAGCTTAAATGTTACATTTTATGTATTGTCCTTGGTGCTGAAGTTGTCTTGGCAAGGCCATTGGATTTTTATTGACACATTTGGAAAATGCCAAATAGGGTGTGCACCCTTTTAACTGCATTAAGATTTAGCAAGCATAAGTTTGGGATTTTCCTTGGGCATCCAACCCAAAGGCTTGGATTATTCAAAGAGCCTTGAGATGCGTTTTCCAATAAACATACAAAAAGTAACATTTTTTCATGTGTTCTCCTTGTCAAGTTTGCATGTGGTTCAAAAATGACAAAATCAGATGACATGATATTCTAGATCTCTCTATTAGCTATCGAACCATATAATTTATTTTGAATTCTAATTATGTTAATATTTTCATGTCTAATTTCTTTTCTAAGTATGCCCTATTTTTGTCAAAAACCAACATGTGGTATTTTGGGCACATATTTTGGCTCGTTTGTTGAATTTTGAAATAAGTTACTTTTTTAGAAACTAGACTTCATTTTACATACTTTCAAAAAAATAAGTTTTGATTTTCGATTAGTTTTTAATAATCTCTAAGGGGAGCACAAACAAATTTTACATTTTCAAGATGTGTGCACTTTGGAAATTTTTTAAAAATCATACATTCATAAAAAAAATTAGCAAGGAAATTTAGGATAAACTATGTGATGTTAGATAACTTCTCACTAGAGAGATTAATTTTGAAAAAAAAAATTAATAGTTTAGGGGGAGCAGACCGAATGCTATGTTATGTTTTTTCACAAAATAGGACCACTTTTTGTGCTCCCCCTTTTTGAGGGGTTTAATCTCCACCAATTTCAAAATAAATTAGTATTTTAGAAACTATAATTAGAGTACTACAACTCTTGTTCTTGTCACATCTTGAAATTTTCAGTCTAACTATCTTCAGTTTCTTGTTGAAGATCAAAGTTTGTTGATTTTAGAAAAAACGTGACACCTTATATCCCCTTTTTAGTCCCCCATCATTGTGAACTTACCCCTTATGCATCCAACATCACATTTATCAAATAAAATTCCATTCCCAGGCACTCACAAAAATTTGGACAACATAACAATGCTAAAACCCCAATCACAAAGTGGGAAAATGGATAAAAACTCACACCCACCCAATCAAATAGAGAAATAAATAAATAATGTGGGGGAATACTAATTCTCAGCCCAATAAACTAATTCAACCAAAATCATGCATTAAAATGAAGTAAAATAGAAATGGTGAGATGCCCTACCTCACCCAAAATGGAGAAAACCCAAAAAGATGAGCAAAAATGCAGAGCTTGATGAAATCAGATGAGATCTTCGGTAAAGTAAAGAAATCTTGACATGAATCCTTGTGAAGGTTCAATGCCTAAATCAAACCAAGTGAGAAAAAGAGTGATTTTCTCCAATCAAGTGTGGAGTAAAATCTAAATTCTCATAAAGCAGAATGAGAAGTGAGTATAAAGAGCTCACTTTTAAAACATAAAGCACTTTTCCAAAGAAAATTTTGAAATAGGTCATTTAAATATTTTAAATGAACTATTGACCTTTTTATTGAAACCAAATAAATTGATTCTAATTAATTGAAATGCAACTATGAAAAATTAGCCAGTAAATAAAATATTAAAATCTCCAACACATTAAAAAACAACATTAATAATAAATCATCCATGAAAGTTGTGGGAACTATAAATGCACACACATATTATTGGTCTATCATAGATGCATTATGAAGTCTATTTTTACCAACATGTACCGAAGGGAATAATATGATAGATACAAATACGTCGTCCATATAGTAATGACATTGACTCAATATTAAAGGTTGATGTTACTATCTTCTATGCCACTTTCAGGGATATAGACAAACTCAAGTCCTACAACTCAGGTAGAATGTGTTGGGTACCTTCTCACAGAAATACACAAACATCAAGTGTAGCTTCTCATAATATAAATAGCTGAAGAACATGAACTTATATGATAAAAAATAACATAGGAGAACGATACCATTCCATGAACCTCACGTATGAGTAATTACGAACTTATCTCACTTCTTACAATCACATTAGGCATGATCCATATCTATTATATGATCATAGTAGTGAACATCATTTCCTTTAAATTAACATTGTATTTTAATTTAAACATTTCGTTATAAAATAAAAAATTCAAATAAATCATTTTACTACAATATGAACATAAATCAGTGAAAGTAAATAATTGAATTACCCAACAACATATAAGGCACAATATATCATGGAATCCAATAAAGTCATATTGATAACATAATCAATAGTCTCAAATGAAAAATACACCAAATATTAATGCTATGTAATTTTATGGGTTTGATTGTGTACATGTTTTTTATCATCAACATTTCGGATCACACTTTGTGATTCATCATCTTCATGATCATATTTTTTCTCCTTATGCTCTCTTTCATCCTAATGATGGATCATAGAGTGTGATCATAAATGTTGATGATAAAAATTTGTACACAATCAAAACCCAAAAATTATATAGCATTGATATGGATTGTGGAAATCTAATAGCTCTGACAATAGATATCATCATAAGGCATCATGTCACATCAATAGCATCATCATGTAGATATGATCAAACTGAATACTGCAACATAATCTAACCATATATCAAAACCAAGATATTGTCAAACAAAATAATATATTATCATCGATGCATCTCATCGTGAAGATAACCACAATATTATAATAAGAGTATATACCATATCAAAATAACCATGGATTAGAATGTAATCACGGAGGCATTGCATTTTGTACACTTTTATTTTGACATGTTACATTTGATGTTATACATACTGTGTTCAATAAAAAGGTTTTTAAAGGAATACAATTTAAGTTCATATAACATTCAAAACAATAATTTAAAGAAAAAATAAGATTAGAATAAGAAAAACATAAACAATGAAATGGATGCAAACCTTCCACAACCAAGAAGCCTTCCTTGATATGTAGTTTTGTCCAATGGATGAGATGTGTTCCCACTAGTTGTTTTTGTCAAGATTCAAATGTTAGTGGGGATTTTTGCATTATAAGAGTGATTGTATATGAATCTTGGTCTCAAATTGGCATGATAAACTTTCTATGGATGGTGGATAAAAATTAAGGAAAAGAGCCTTCAATTTATAGAGTTGAGGTTGGATGGACCCGTCAAGATGCAATGGTGAGGAAGAGCTAGGATGCATCCAAGAGAGAGCACATGGACTATGCTTTCTTAAATTCATCTCATTGTGACAAGTGTAATAATAAGAGTGGATGAGAGGACATTGATGGTTGAGAAAATATGCCATAAAGACATATCTTGTCTCAAATACCAAAAGTCAAATTTGGAGGAATGTGACCATTTTCGAAAGAAGGAAGGGACTATAGGAGAGTTTAAAAGGTATTAGAGGATGTGAAAAAGGAAATAAAAACTCTTTTGGAGGGGACAAATGTGTAAGAGACCCATGTAGGTCCTTACACATGTGGTTGAGGATTAAGATTGATGTGACAAGAGTTTACTTGGGTAGCTAAATCAGGTTGATTAGAAATGTGAAAATGATCAGGAAGGGTATTAGATGGGAGCTTAGTATTAATTTGTGGACAAGTGGGATATTTAGGAGGATGTGATAATAAAAGAGAGAATGAGTAGAGGGATTAATTACGTACGTAAGGATATTTACCTAATTAAGGATTAGTATGTGCAAGTGGGTTGGGTTGAGTTAGAAGAATTTTTTAAGTAGTTGGAGTGAGGTTAGGTGAGGGTTAAAATTAGGATCCATGTGCTTAAATAGATTAAATAGGATTTATTTAATTATAAGTGGGGTAATTGAGATAAAGTGAGTTAATTTAAATAGATAAATATTTTTATTTAAATTACTAGATAAAAAGGGATTAATTAATTTAAATGGTTATGGTTTGCCATTTAGATTAATTGGACTATAGCTAATTGATTAATTTAATATAGCTAGAAGGCTAACATTAATCAATCAAATAATGCATAATTATTTAACCAATAATGTGAGTATGTGTGTGTGTGTGTGTGTGTATGATGATCTACTTTATAATTTTGACATATTCTTTAATGTTATGTGCGTGCACATGTATATTTGATGATCTATTTTATATAAGTTTGATATGTTGCTTGATGTTATACACACATTTGATGATGATGATGATGATGATGATGATGATGATATATATATATATATATATATATATATATATATATATATATATATATATATATATATATATATATATATATATATATACATATATACATATATACATATATATATATATATATATATGTATGTATGTATGTATGTATGTATGTATGTATGTATTTGACATACATTTCATGATCTATATATACATGTACAGTTGATGATCTACTTTATATATTTGATATTTTTGATGATCTATATGTGAATGTACACTTAAAAATCAAGTCACTTAGAGGTAATTCTACACACTAAATAGTGCACTTCTCTAAGTCATTACTTCCAAGGGAATCCATGGATTGGAAACCTTGAGAATGTGACCTAGAGCTCCCTAAGCATGGAGTCACAAGGATATTCAAGATTGCTCTTAGCTAGAGCTATTAAGCCTATAACCTTACTAGTAAACCACATAATGAGAGATTCAAATGAAGACAAGGGAAAGAATGCCAATATCCTCAAGAATCAAGATGAAATGCAATGCAATGTTATTCAAGAAATGGAAATGCAAGCTAAGGTATGGAAATGAAAATACATGTATTACAAAGCCTTCCTAGTTAAGCTATGTGAGCTAATCTAGAGCATAAAAGAAACTAAGCTAGATGCCATGAAAGCTAAGCTAAGAATGTGAGAATGAAATTAGAATGCAAGAATGATCTCCAAAAGCTCCAAAGTCTCCAAGAATTCTTGCAGCATAAAGTTATTATTCAAAAGATGGATCCTAAAATGAGAGCTCTCCTTTTATAAGAAATGAGAAGGAATGGACCATGGAGATTAAGAGGCAAAATATTTAATCAAGGGTGGAGCTTGAAAGAGGATAAATCCATGTGCACAAGTTTCCTCCAATGAGAAATAAGAGTTGACTTTTGAGCCTCATGTGAGACAAAAAGGTCTTTTTCCATTTTTATAAAATAAGAATAATGTTTTATTTGTGCAACTTAGGATAAGATGAAAAGTGGGGCTTTTTATTTAATAAAAGGGGAGGAAATTTCTTTTAATTAAATAAAAACTTAGGATAAAATGGTTAGCCCATAGAAATAATAATAAAATAAATGATAGAAATAGGATTTGATCAAGAAATTGATATAATTGAAAATATTGATTTTTGAAAATATTAATTCAGGGATTTGATAAATTACAAGAAATGGGGCCCAACGTCTAGGTGACCATTTTAGGGTGCATACATTTGCTCCTCTTTAACTAATGTGAGATCGATTTGGGATCACGTGTTGTCAAAGAATGAAGTTGAACTGTGAGATCGATTTGGGATCACAAAACAACCCAGATGTGTGTCCGACAGATGGGAACACATCAGGACAAGCATAAGCATAAGTTGACAAAGACAAAACCAACACCTATATAGCTAAGTGATAATCAAGTCTCAAATAAGAGATAAGAATCTCAAGCAAGGCTGATTGATAAGCTAAATCAAGGATTGAAGCTGATAGGTACTGCCCCCTCGGAATCAAAATCAAAATCAGGTAGAGGAGAAATAGTAAATTGATAAACTTGATCAAGTCACTAGAAATCATAATCGAAGATGAAAGATGATAGGATAACCATCAAGCAATGAAGATATGCCCCAATTTGACTAGGTTTGACTGAGAAAGATATAGGATACAAATCATGTCAAATTCTCAGAAAGATGAAACGGATGAAAATGAATGAAAGACTAGAAGGTTAAAAGAGATGGGGATGAGGAAATCAAGATGCCCCAACAAAGATTGAAGGATCGGGCCTCAAATGGTTAGCCAACTACACAGAAGAAGGAGAAATTTTGAAATATGATTTTGACTATCAAGATGAACTCAAATTTCAATTTTGATCCCGAAAATAGATCTAGGATGTTGACATTTTCTGGGGGTGCAATTTTTGTGAAATTCTGAGATGTTTTGAAAATTGGTCAAAATGTCAAAATGCAATAAAAGGGGGTAAAAATGTCATTTTCAAAATCATTTGTCTTATTGTGATTTGAGAATTTTGAGAGCTTAGAGAGAGAAAATGGCCTAGCAAGCAACGTTTCTAGTTCACCTTCATCAATTCGAGCGTGCCCGGTTGCATAACTAGCCTCCTCACTATGGTGCCCCGGTATGTTTTCAGAAAAACTCACCTTGTAGGTCATTTATGATCATTTATGTCACTTTAAAACAAATTTTTAAATTTTTCAAAATTGTTCAAATTTTAGCCGTATGAAAATTCATACGATACTTAGAAAGTATCACATGCTTTGATAATATCTATTGTGTGATAGTTTGTCAGTCGAAATAGTATCAAACGGGTATATAATCTAGTATCGCACAATACTGAATGAAATATAATGTGATCCTATGCGAAGTATCACACCAAAAGATATTATCACACTGCTATTAAGGAAAGTATCGCACGATACTTAGTAAAGAAATAGTATCACACAGTGCAAAAAAATGAGACATGTTTTAAATTTTGAGCATTATGACATGGGTCCAAACAATGTTAGCTTTTAAGATGTTTTTGTACTAATTTTATACATCCATTATAATATGTTTTGACATCTGATTTGGGTTTATGGCTTGGAGGAGCACTTTTCAGCACTACTAATCATAGCGCCAAGGGTGACTGGGTTATGGTGCGTCTGAGATTTGGACGATCTGGGGTAGGCAGACCTGAGGGCGATGGGGTTTGGGTACTTGCTACAGATGCCCCACATTTGAGTGGATCATGGGTTGTTGACTGCATTGGCTGAGAGATGGCATAGCGAGCACAACACTTTCCATCTACCTATTGGAGAGGCTACTATTAGCGTAGAGGATGTCTATTGGATCCTACGAGTTCCTAGCCATGAAGATCCTATGAGTATAATCATGTTTATAGATATTCATAGATTTAAAGTTTCCATATGATAAAAACTGACATGATTGTTTGTTGGCACAGGTTTACTACAATTAGGATCCGACTGAGGGGTGATAGATTATGCAGGACATGTTCCAGGATGTCACATTTGTTGATAGACACCTCAGCTAGGATCGGTTGATGGAGGAGTATAACAAGGATTTCCCAGTTTCGTGCATATTATGTTCTATTGTTGCATAGGCCCTCATTACTGACAAGAGTCAGCAGGGTTTCCCACTGGGCTGGAGTAGGTTGGTGGCACATCTTATAGCACACCCAGGGTGGATGGCATGGGACCCAGCCATCCTAGTAGACATGTACCATGAGCTCCACAAGATAGTATACCAAGAGAGCAGGACTTAGACATGTGGAGTTGTTCTTTCTTAGATATGGGCATGGGAGCATATTGCTATTATGCATCCATGTGTGCAGCTGAGGAAGTAGAGATGCCCCTTTATATATAGGTATATAGGTTCCATCAGTTAGCCACATAGCAGGGATGTGACGTACTATCATAGGTTACTGGATGAGCTCACCTCATTCATGTGGAGACCATACAAGGCTTGTGAGCAATGGGGTGATCAGGAAGAGGAGCTAGGTTAGATGCTATGCATCTAACCACTAGTAGGGTGATACCTTGAGATAGTAGAGTGCTTTGTGATCACCTAGGTCTGGAGACAGTTTGGGCAGCAGTAGAGGGTTCCCACAGAGACCACCACCTATGCTCGGGCTAGTGATGAGGAGGGATAGGGTTGGCCATCGATGTTGGACTACCAGCAGGTAGTATAGGATACTGTGACTATACGAAAAGAGCCATGGGACTATCTCCCAGATATGGCAGATGCAAGAGCAGATGTAGCTTATAGGGCAAAGTGTTAGAGGTGGCCATTCCCTTGGTTTACTGTACCTAATGCATAGCTAGTAGCACATGGAGATGATGGTGATGATAGATATGGAGGGGATGGAGGAGGGAGAGGGAGGGTGAGGGAGATAGGATAGGGATCCTAATCAGGTGGTTGGAAAAGGTCATGGAGATAGGGTTCTAAGGATGAGGGAGATGATGCAGCAAGGCCAGCTCACCGATAGGTGGATGATGGGCAAGATCAACCTGCAGGGGGAGAGGATCTCAAGGCAAGGATCCAGGTGCTAGAGACAGAGATGTAGTAGTTGTGGATTACTATATCTGTACAAGAGCAGTAGCTAATAGATCTATGAGTTGAGGGAGATCAGTAGCTAACTCATTTGTGAGTTGAGATAGATCAGTAGGAGAGGGTAGCAGAAACTAATGCAACAAAGATCTAGAGAGAGGTAGCACGAGCTGCATATTATCATGGTCTCTACTTATAGGTTGTACCTGAGGGACAAAGAGTGCAACTCTTCTCCGAGAGGGCTAAGAGATCTAACATGGTACCTGATAGGGTAGCAACACCACCTCCACCACCACTGCATGATGGTGCTAGTCAGACTTAGGTTTAGGCTTTAGATGTTTTATACATATCCTGAGACTTGATCCAGATTTTGAGATCTCACATTGTACTTTGTATCATGACTTATATATATAAGATTACTGGATTTGTGATATATCTTATGTATGTGTCTCACTTGTGATGGATGTTTTAGTTGTATATTATCTTGTCATATTGCTCAAATGTATGATGTATGCTCATGTATAATCTCTCTCATTGATATATGTTTAGTTCTCATGTTTATGATATAGACTCATGTTCTTGAAAATGTTCTCTTTTGGGATATAGATATGATGATAAGATTAACCCTTGTGATGATAGGAAAAGGATGTGATGAAAAAGATGAGTGAAAGACATGATTGATAAGGGCTGAAAAGATGAGCGTAGTTGACCGACAAGTCCACGAAAGATGAAAGGAGAGGTCTCTCCATATACAACATGAAAAACTAAACTAACATGAACCTAAGAATGCAAGCAACTATGAAAAGTGGTTTACTTGCAAGGTTACAAAACCATTAGTCTCTAATATTCATCATCAAGTCTTATTGGTAGCATCATAAGATCATACAATACACACTAGTATAACTATGTGAATCTGAATATGATCTATATCAGATAGAAATGTGGAAATCCCACCTAGGCTTCAAAGACATTTAGGTCAAGATGACTAGTGCAGTGAGGTTCCCTAAGTTTGGTATAGCAAGATTATGCTTGCATTGAGACACAAGAAAGTCAAGATGACCATAAGCATGCACTTGCAAAATAGTCAAGGATAAAACCTTGTAGATCCTAGCGTCAAGTGGAACAAGCACGAAGGCTCATGACAGTTAGGACCAAAAAAATATACCCACAAGTAGAAAAAGCAATAACACATGTCCTCATGCCCCCAGTCTTCTAGCTCAATATCATCAAAAACAATTAGGAAGAGAACACTCATCAAAGAAATCATCATAGACAACACACAAATAAATAAAGTCAAACAAGTCTCAGTGAGTCAAGTGTTTAAGTGCGTATGTGTAGGTCATAGAGTCAAACTTTGAGTATCGCATCTACCAGTGAGAAATATCACATCATTCTAGATTGCGAGTGAGACATCTAATAAGTGTTGAGAAACACTTGATGCTAGGAAATTGTTGAAAAACACAGTTGGGGTGGTGTTGAAAAACACGGTTTACAAGGATGTTCTAAAGACCAACGCATCCTAGAGACCAAAGATAACATAGTGATGCCCCCTAGACAAACACAAAGACCATTTCCAAACCAAGGCAATAAGGTCAAGGCATGATTGAGAGAGGCTAAGTGTCAAGGATGCATGCTAAGAGACAAGGGTGCAAAGGCCTCAAGTAGTGCCTGTTTCCAAATTTTCACCACTTGGAGATTTTTTATTTTTTCAATTTTTATGTATTTTTTCTACCAAGGCACCTGTTTCTAGATTTTCACCAAGGCACTTTTTCTATTTTGTTGAATTTTTTGCAATTTTTTATTTTTATTATATTTTTTTCAGGACTTTATATGCTTTTTATGATTTTTTTCAACATCATATATGAATTTTTTTGGTATTTTTTTAGGATCAATAAGAATGTACAAAGGATACCCCCAGACAGAATAGGCATCATGGATAGAAGTTCTTTAGGTGAAAAAAATTGATAGGATCAAGGAGCTGGTCTCCCTCTGCATCAGATAGAAAATAAGCACCTATCCCAAAAGCAATAGTAGTAATGTATGGTCCAAGCCAATTAGGTTCAAACTTGCCTTTTTTCTCTCTATGTTGTTGATTTTTTGGATTTTCACACACGATAAGATCTCCCACTTGGAATTCTCTAGGGAGAACCTTTTTGTTGAATGCTTTGGTCATATGCTTTTGGTAAAGTCTTATGTGGTCAAATGATGATTTACGCTTCCCATCTAGAAGTTCTAATTCTTGTAGTCTCATGGTGGGGTAGTCTTCATCTGTAACTGGACAATTGAGAGAGACTCTAAGTGATGGAATCTCAACCTCTAAAGGTAACACTACTTCAGCACCATAAGTAAGGGCAAAAGGAGTCACCCCTTTTAGAGTATGAATACTTGTTCTATAAGCCCATAAGGCTGGATTTATCTGTAGATGCCAATGTCTACCATTCTTGTGAACTGTTCTATGGAGAATTTTAAGAATGGTCTTATTTGAAGCCTCTGCTTGTCCATTTCCTTGCGGGAAGTAAATGGAGGACCAATGTTGTTTTATCTTGAATTTCTTGTAGAGGTGGGTAAGTTCCTTATTTTTAAATTGACCTCCATTGTCAGTGATTATTTTAGAAGGCACTCCATACCAACAGATAATATGGTTCAAGATGAACAAAGAGACCGTCTTGCCCGAGGCAACAGAAAGTGGGACAGCCTCTACCCATTTTGTAAAGTAATCAGTAGCTATAATGATAAATTTATGTCAACCTAATGAGATGGGATGAATCTACCCAACAAGGTCAAAGGCCTAGCACTGAAATGGCCAATGAGATATGGAAGGAATAAGTTCCCTGCCTGAGCATGTATCAGGTGACCATGTTTTTGACACTTTTCACAAGATTTGGCAAAGGCTACTACATTTGTCTACATAGTGGGCCAATAGTACCCCACCCTAAGCAACCTTTGGGCCATGGCAAGACCATTGGAATGTCCCCCACAAATGCCCTCCTAGATGTCAACTAGCGCTTGATTAGACTCATCCTTCTCTAAGCATCTAAGAAGTGTCCCATCTAAACCCCTCCTATACAAATCACCAAAGATAAGGGTATAGCGAGAGGCATTACGGGTTAGGTTTCTTCTTTCTGATTGGTTAAATGTATCAGGGATGATGCCATCACAAAGATATGAGTAAATAGCACTATAGCGGGATGACTCATGGCTAACCAAGGTACAAACAACATGGCTTTCTGGGGAGTCAAAGATAGGATAGTGTAGCTCTTCCACCAGGAATTCAAATTTGGACTCATGCCGGTCTAGCTGAAGAAGTGAAGCCAATGTAGCCATAGCATTAGCTTATTTATTCTCTGTTCTAGGGATTTTCTAAAATGTAACAAGGGTGAAATATCATCTCAATGAATCTACCATTTTCTTGTAGGGTACCATTTTTCATCTTTGGTTTGGTATTCTTCATTAACTTGGTTGACTATCAATTGTGAATCCCCATAAATATGCAGCTCTGTGATATTCCATTCTATAGCCATCTTCAATCCATTTGTCAAGGCTTCATATTCAACAATGTTGATTGTGCATGGGAACAATAGCTTATAGGACTTAGGAATAGTATACCCATGAGGAGAGACAAACAACACTCTAGCTCCTGAACCATTTTGCATGAAAGAGTGATCAAAGAACATCTTCCATGTTCTCTGAGTCATGTACATTATGTGCTCATCTAGAAATTCAACTTGAATAGGCATGCTATCTTGAATGGGAAAATCAGCTAATTGATTAGCTATAGCTTGTCCTTTTATGGCTTTGTGCTCAACATACTCTATGTTAAATTCTGAGAGAATCATCATCCATTTAGCAAGTCTGCCTATGAGAGAACCCTTACCGAGAAAATATTTGAGAGGATCAATTTTTGCAATGAGGTGTATTGTATGTGCAAGCATGTAATGTCACAACTTTTGGGAAGTAAACACCATAGCGAGGCAAGCTTTTTCAATAGTAGTGTAATTAACCTGATATAAAAAAAAAGTGTCTGGCTGATATAATATATGGCTCTTTCTTTTCTAGTGTCATCAAGTTGAGCTAATAATGCCCCCAAGGAAGATTCTATTGTCGAAACATATAGTATGAGTGGTTTTCCTGGGATAGGAGGCATTAAAATTGGAGAACTTTCCAAGTACTCTTTGATTTGGTCCATGCTCTGCTAACAATCCTCATTCCAGACACATTTGACTCCCTTATGCAATGTCATATTGAAGGTTTGAGCTCTATCCGCTAGTTGTGAAATAAACCTCCTTATAGATTGAAGGCATCCTTGCAAACTCCTCATTTGGCTAATGTTTTTGGGAGGTGGCATGTCCAAAATTGCTTGAACCTTTTTTAGATCCACTTCTACTCCTTTGGCTGAAATGATAAATCCTAGAAGTTTTCTAGAGGTGACTCCAAATACACATTTCTTGGGATTTAATCACAATTGAAACTACTCCATACGATCTAGAATGACCTCTAAATTAGCTAAGGGCCCGTTTGGACCACAGCATATCGGCCGTTATTCCCGAATTCCATCTTCAGAATTTGAAATCCATTATTTGTGGTTGACATGCACGGATGGAATTGGAATTTCGGTATGCCAATTTTGCCAAAAAAATAGGCATACCATCTTCCACTTGAAAAGGTGGAATTAGAATATCACGCTCGCATGCTGGTTTCCAAATGCCAATTTTGAAATGTCGTCGGGTCCGCGTGGGTGTTATAATTTTTCACATCCACGTTTTAACCTTCGTTTTCACATCTGCAACGGCATTATTTCATTTTAACCTTGTTCGAAGCTCACGTTCGAAGCTCACATTCATGGTTCTCTACATCATTTTTTCATAGCTGCATCTGGTTTTTGACATCCACGTGATTCTCTGCTTCGAAGCTGCATCAGCCCTCTGCAACGCCGGTGGGAGGTCCATAGTTTTGAAACCGTAACCCTTGAAACACTGGTAACCCTAACCGCCTTTCTCTATTTCTCTCATGATTTCGGTTGTTGTGCTCTGTTGTTTTGTGCTTGGTACTGTGTTTGGATCGTCATTTTACCTTACATTGCTAGCATTTTGGTGTAAATTTATGTAGTTTTTTCTGGGTGTTGTTTGAATTCTGAGGAAAACGAAAATTATTTTTTCTGGGTGTTGTTTGAAGTCTAAGGAAAATAGAAGCTGTTGGATTTGAAAACATTCCCAAACCCAACTTTCTATATATAAACTCCCTGCAACATATTGAATACAATAGGCGAGAGTTGGAAAATAGAGGTAAATCATTTTTGTTTTACGTTTTTCTTTTGTTCTCCGAAAGGACAGTGCTGAGTATGTTGGTCCTCAATTCCAATTCGAATCAAATTTCACATATTAACTTTTCAATCTGGATCAATTTAATGAATGGTTATAGCCAACTGTTGAAATATGGGGTTCTGGCCATCATCAATGAGAACATAAACTGATAATTCTTACAGTTATGGTGGGTTTTGCGTCTTGGATTGTACAATTTGTGCCCTTTCATATTCTTCTGTTTACTTTATGAACTGGGTTTAATTTTAAGCTGGTCAAGCTCAAAGCTGAAAGGCTAAACCATGCTTATTAGTTATTATTAAATGATAAAGACAGTAGAAGGTTAAAGAATCAAAGCCTGTGGATTATAGTAGCCATTTCTTTCTCCATACAAACAAATGTATAGAGGATGTGATTCTCTCATTATCTAATCTAATTATTTGATTACAATAATTTTTACTTAAAGCTAAGACTGAGAGTAGTATAAATCTTTATTTTTTGACTACTTTAAAGGGGGTTTTCAATAAAATTCATGATGTTCTATCACAAAAGAAGGATAGAAGAAGTAGACCCCAAAAGGAACAACTTGTAGCATAGTTCTTACACAAGAAGACCCACAATTGTCTCCTTTCAACATAGGGAAAGACAACTAGACCACAAAGGGTTTTGCAAAACAAACGCCAATAACCCTTTGGGAAAACCAAGCTTAACTATCAAATCTCTCTTCCCCTGTTGTGCCATTAGAAACCCTAAAACCCTCCTCCTCGGGGTCCTCTTCATGCTCAATACCATTTGAAAGACTGGATCATAGTTTTTAATTATATTATTATATAGAAATGATATTACTATTTAATAAATTTCAAATTGTAAAATGATGGTAATATTAAACGATCTTTCTAATTGCAATATAATGCAGTAATTTTACAATGTGTTTCATTATATTAACTGGGTAAAAGGCACCCACTTTTAGATGAATAATGATAAATAATTAAGCATAATAGGTCAACAAAGATCTACCACAACAAATTGAAACAAGAGAAACAAAAGTAGGATAATTGAATGACAACCAGAACTTGACAAGCATAACAAGATAACTTAATAGAACCTTAACCAACTCATGTGGGTTTGTAAAGTTTGAAGGAGGAGATTCTAATTTTGTAAAAGATTGCAGAGGTTCCTGAACAGTTTTTGACAACTTTCACATATGATTCCATGGTCCCTAGAAGTATAAGAATCTTCTTCTTTGCAAAAGAGGAACCTAATTGTAACTTAACAACACTGTAGCCAGAGATCTTTACCCCAGTAAAGATACAATTTAAAAAAGGACCTGGACAAAAACTTCAAAAACCATCTAGTGTAGGATTTGATCTTTCATTTATGGAGATGGATGATCTATGAAAAAGGGCTTAGATGAAGTGTTTCCTCTAGTAATCAGGGCAGAAGCATGCCCTTAAAGAAAGACAATTGATGAGTCCAATGTTTATGATCAACAAATGGGCAACCCATTACCCACTATAGTTAAATCTCATATCGCACAAGTTGTAAATGGAAAAAAAGGGATAGTGAGAAGTATGGGGTCAAAGTTATTAATTAGATATTGTATAGTGATGGTATACAATACGAGTTATAAGAAATTTAAGATAATGGTAACTCCGCTCGGATTGACCGATATATTTGTTTTTCCCTGTCGACATACTGGCATGTGTAATGAATGTGCATAAGTTCTCAGGTTCCAGACCAATCGTTGCCCCATTTGTCAACAACTAGTAGAGCGGCTGATGGAAATAAAGTTTAATAAGTCTGAAGTATGACCAAATGATTGTGAAGATGCATCCTGGAACAACAAAAAATAAAATTATCATTTTTCTAATTGTTTGCTGGGGGTTAAAACTTATACTACTCTCAGTCTTAGCTTTAAGTAAAAATTTGATCACAAATGAGGACATTTCACAGTGACTGTCCCTTGTGTAATTGTCACTTGAATGTATTGCTATTGAACCACATTTATGCTTTTCTTCTTCAACAAATGAGGACAGTCACTGTAAACACAACATGATAATGTACACTCATTGCAAGTGTACATTATCATGTTGTCTTTACAGTGACTGTCCTCATGCAAGTGGCAATTACACAAGGGACAGTCACGTGATTACGGTAATCACGTGGATGAACAATGAAATAATGCCATTGCAGATGTGAAAATGAAGGTTAAAACGCGGATGTCAAAAATTATAACACCCACGCGGACCTGACGACATTTCAAAATTGGCATTTAGAAACCGGCATGCGAGCGTGATATTCTAATTCCACCTTTTCAAGTGGAAGATGGACAGTCACTCTAAACACATGATAATGTACACTCATTGCAAGTGTACATTATCATGTTGTCTTTACAGTGACTGTCCTCATGCAAGTGGCAATTACACAAGGGACAGTCACTGTGAGATGTCCTCATTTGTGACAAGGACAGTCACAAATGAGGACATCTCACAGTGACTGCCCCTTGTGTAATTGCCACTTGAATGTATTGCTATTCAACCACATTAATGCTTTTCTTCTTCAACAAATGAGGACAGTCACTCTAAAGAAAACATGATAATGTACACTCACTTTAAGGACAGTCACAAATGAGGACATCTCACAGTGACTGTCCCTTGTGTAATTGCCACTTCAATGTATTGCTATTCAACCACATTAATGCTTTTCTTCGTCAACAAATGAGGACAGTCACTCTAAAGACAACATGATAATGTACACTCACTGCAACTATACATTATCATGTTGTCTTTACAGTGACTGTCCTCATTCAAGTGGCAATTACACAAGGGACAGTCACTGTGAGAACTTCTCATTTTGTGAAATTACACAAGGTACTTTCTTGTCAACATATGTTGTATACTGAACTTGCAACTCTATTCTCTGATTATGCATTATAGTTGGGTGTTTTCTTATGTTGTTTTGTGATTGTTTTGTTGGTATTTTTAGGTAATTCAATGGATCTCATTGATGATATTGATGATGATGATGATGATATTGAAATTGAAGGAGAGATTATGAGGAGGAGAAGACTCCTACCTATTATTGTAGTTGTTCTTGCCACCCTTGTCGCGGCCATAGGGGAGTGTATAAAAGAAGGTAGTCAAAAAATGCGTAAGCGCACAAGAGATGCAATTCCTTTTTATAAGCGTGTTATCAACTCCAATGAGATGGATTTCCATGACCAAATACGCATGACTAGATGATCTTTCTTTAAACTAGCCAATATTCTAAGGCAAAAAGGAAGCATCAAAGATACAGAATTCCTCATGTTACAAGAACAATTAGTCATGTTCCTGCATACTCTTGGCCACAATCTGAGGAACCGTAAGATTGCCCATAACTTTGGCCACTCTGGAGAGACAGTAAGCCGATACTTCCACAAGGTCTTGAGGGCTATCTTGGCGCTCCATTCGGATTATTTTATACCCCCTAGTCCAAACACTCCTCGGGAAATTACTGGGAAGGCCCGTTTTGATCCATACTTCAAGGTATATCTCTCAGTGGTTTAAGTTTGTTTAGAGTTTTAATCCTATTATTGTTTGATTAGACCTATGATTTATTTGACTACAGGATTGTGTGGGAGCAATGGATGGATCCCATATACCAGTCACTGTGGATATCAACTTGCAAGCTAAATATTGTGATAGAAAAGGCAACTTGTCGCAAAATGTTATGGGAGTGTGTTCATTTGATTATAAGTTTCAATACATCCTTGCTGGTTGGGAAGGGTCTGCTGCAGATAGCCGTGTTCTAGCTTCAGCTCTATCTAGAGCCGATCCATTGGTAGTTCCCCCAGGTTTGTAAAATATGATTATATTATTGAAGCATACAAAAAATAAGACAACGTTATGACAATGACATTTTGTTTTGTTTAGGTAAATATTATTTGGTCGATGCTGGATATCCAAACGTACCAGGATTTCTCGTGCCTTATCGGTGCACACGCTACCACCTAAAGGAGTTTTCAAGAGCAAACCCAATAAACACCCCAAAAGAGTTGTTTAATCATCGTCACTCCTCGCTTAGGAATGTAATAGAGCATACATTTGGGATTTTGAAGCAGCGTTTTCCTATATTGAAGCATGCGACGTCTTATCAAATCAAGACACAAACATATATTGTTCTGGCATGTTGCATACTTCACAACTTCATTACGATAGAGGATGGCCTTCCATCTGATGTAGAATTTGAAGAGGAAGATGGTCGTGATGGGATAAATGTACCAGTGCTTGAGACATATGGGTTGAGCCAGCGTGAAAGAGATGATTGGGCCAATTTTTGAGATGAAATAGCAAGAAGGATGTGGGAAGACTATAGATCCCGATCTTAGTTGGTTGAATAACTATTATGGCAGTGTTTAAACTAATGTCAGATTTCATAAATTTCACAAACTGATACTATACATTGATAAAAGTTGTTATGCCATATTTAGTATTGTCATGTTATATTCAATGTTGCTATATTTTATATTTAATGTTGCTATATTTTATATTTAATGTTGTCATGTTATATTTAATATTGTCATGTTATGTTTAATGCTGCTATATTTAATGTTGTCATGTTATATTTAATATTGTCATGTTATGTTTAGTGCTGCTATATTTAAAGTTGTCATGTTATGTTTAATGCTGCTATATTTAAAGTTGTCATGTTATTTTTAATATTGTCATGTTATGTTTAATGCTGCTATATTTAATGTTCTCATGTTATTTTTAATATTGTCATGTTATGTTTAATGCTGCTATATTTAATGTTCTCATGTTATTTTTAATATTGTCATGTTATGTTTAATGTTGCTATATTTAATGTTTACATAAGGTATGTCTAGGGATGTCCCAAATGAGGAGAGTCACTGTGAGATGTCCTCATTTGTGACCGTCCTTACAGTGAGTGTACATTATCATGTTGTCTTTAGAGTGATTGTCCTCATTTGTGACTATCCTTCCAGTGAGTGTACATTATCATGTTGCCTTTAGAGTGACTGTCCTCATTTGTGACTGTCCTTACAGTGAGTGTACATTATCATGTTGTCTGTGCATCAGGTATGTCTATGGATGGTGATGTTCAAGTTGTCCAGTCAACTTCTTCTTCCAAGAAGGTGTTCTGGACAAAAGAAATGGAACGCAAGTTGCTAGACTTGCTACAGGAGCAAGTGCAACTTGGAAAGAAAGCCGAAGGGGGTTTCAAGAAAGAGGCTTGGACAGCCATAGAAAGGAGGTTCAATAATGAGATGAAAATGAACCTAGTGAAAGAAAACTTCAAGAACAAGCTAAAAACTTGGAAACAAGGGTATAGAATTATGAAAGACTTGAGGAATACAAGTGGCTTAGCCTGGAACGAGACCACCCAAAGTATGGATGCTGATGATAGTGTTTGGGAGGAGTTGTTGAAGGTAAAATGGTCTTCAAATCTTTTTTTAAGTTGAATATATCTTTTTAAATAATGAAGGACCAATAATGAATTGAATTGTTATGCCATGATACAGAGAAAGGAATTTAAAAATGCCAGAATGTATAAGAGGCAGCCATTTCAGTACTATAATGAATTATCCTCTATTGTTGGGAATGACATAGCTGAGGGCACTGCAGCTGCAACAGCTCAAGAGACAGAGGAGGATTTCATTCATGATGATGTTTTCAGTTATCATGGTATGGATCATGCCTCTTTTGAGACTGCTGCTGATTTGGATAATGATGGTAATGAATCTGTTGATACACCTGTATCGAACCAATCTACTACAAGTGGCAATGATAACCCTTCAACATCGTCAAGGAGGCCAAAGAGGAGGAGGGGGACATTGGTAGGTTCCTTGGATTCGATTTGTGAAACGATCAAAGATCTGTCTGCAGGCATTACAGCAGGCCTTGCACAACCTTTGAAAGTGGACAAAGCATCAAGTTTGAGAAGTGAGGCAGCGGAGTTGCATAAAGCACTTAAAGCAATCCCTGGCCTTCAGGACTCTACTATAATTGAAGCATACGAAAAGTTAATGCATGAGCCACAATCAGCTGCACTGTTCTTGTCAATGGATGAAGGGGAGAGGATCTAGTATATGATATTGAAGTTTGGACTTTAGTTGACCGATGTTTATTAGGTCTTCTATTTAAAATCAAAACTAATGTTTGTGAAATGTTGCTTTTTGATACCAGTTTTCTGCTATGGATTAATTTGTAGTCTCTACATTATCATGTTGTCTTTAGAGTGACAGCCCTCATTTGTTGAAGAAGGGATAGTTTCAACTGGTCTCCTCTATAGTAAGCTAGCCAGGACCAGTCAGGGTTGCTACTGGATTTTGGTTCTCTCTGTTCTGACCTGTCTTTTTGTATTGCTTAGAAAAGGCAATTGATGATGTGGGAGCTAGTTAAATAGAAAATGAATGAATGAATGATTTCTACACGAGATCGAATAGTTTAAGGAATCAAAGATTAATAGTCCTAAATTATCTTATTTTTCTTTTCATGTTGGATCTTATTTTCTTTGAATATCACCAAACAAAATCGACTGCAAATTTACAATAGAAGATGAGTCAGTTTTAGTGTGAATTTTATCTTCAAAATATCTACAAACAAGAAACAAGAAATAGTGTCAAAAACTATTTTCTTTCCTTATGTAAGGATAATGCTTTAATGCCGCAATGTTGATGGCCCTCTTGATAATTGAATGGTTAATTGGTTGGGATGAATAAGAGGAGGGTGACCCTCGTTCAAAGGATAATTGGTTGCAGTGGATACGATGTCCCTAAACTTCGTACACGTAAGCACAGGTAGCACTCTTGCATATCCATGATTATGGACCTGAAGTTGCACCCTCATGCTTGCTAATTTTGTTGATAATCAAACCACTAGCAGAATTACTTGAATGAAACAGATATTTACCTATCTTCCAAGTCTAGTTTAAGTGCTTAACCAACTGCCTGGCTGTTTCTAGCACCCTTCAGCCCAATAGATCTTCAGCTATATTGAATTACTATTTCCTGAAAATGTTAATAGTTTTCTTGAATTTCATGCTAAATACCATACAAGAACTAAACAATTCAAATGAGTGTACAAGAAAGTTCAGTCTGGAATAGTTTCATTAAGGAATGCTTCCTACTTTTATTTTTGGCTTCAACAGCTTACCAGTTAATTTTAAGGTCTCATTCCATTCTCTTTTTTAATAAAAAAAACTGTGGAGAAGAAATTGTATTAGTTGTCTGTTATAATTGTAATAGCTCATACGAACACCTATGTTCATATGCAGTTATTATGCATCCCCCTTGTGATATCCATACATATCTGCCATGTTTATACACCAATACAAAAATGCACCCCATAAAGCATCTGATTGGTTCGAGTATCTTTGAACTATTTGGGTCTGTTGACAACACTAGACCAGTGTCTACACAATGACTAATTTCATGCAAGACAATGGCTCTATCTGACAGAGAGTCCATGCTAGGCTTCATGACTTGATGCATTTTACGTTGCATGTCAGAGTGTCTGAATATTGAGTGTCTTATTGCTATTGCTATTGTTTAATTTTGGGATTGTTGATATAGGTGCATTATTGAAATCGGTTTTAATGGCTCTGATCAATGTGCCAAGTTGTCGATGTGGTGGTGGGCAGTGCCAGTTGAAGATTTCACGGTCAGTGGAGAACCCTGGACGACAATATTGGTGTTGTCCAAACAAAAAAAAGGTTGGTAATGTGTATATATTTAATGTTTGTAATGTAAATAGTATTCAATACTAATGTAGATTGGGCATCACAGGGCTATCATGATTGTGGGTACTTTAGATGGGTCGATGACAACCCATCTACATCTATTCGCCCATCTCTAGTCATCCACAATCCAAACATCCGCTCATCTCCACTCATCCACAATCCAAGATTTGAGTGCAATAGTTGTCAAGCTAGGACAAATGAAATTATATTTTTACGATGCCTTCTCTATATTGTAATCGCATATCTTTTGTGCGACCATATGCGTAGATGAGCTCAAGAAGTATTTAGTTTTGTATTTTGATATTGTAATATGTGGAGATGAGTTCAGGAACTAGTCAATTTTGTATTTTGATATTATAATATACAGATATGAGCTCAGGAATTATTCAATTTTGTATTTTGATATTAACATAGATATATCATGTATAAATTCATTTAATTGGTCGTGTTTTTATCTTGACAAGCGTGGATCATTCAGGTAAGAATCAAAGGGGGTCATAGAAGGTAATAATAATTCATAAGATTTTTTTAAAAAACTCATACAAAAGTTAGCAACTGAATGTACTTCATTGGTGTACTAACAAAAGCACAAAGCAGTTGTTTGTTCTATGTATGCAGTGTCTACAAAAAAAAACAAGAGTTCGGGCATGACAGAGCGTCAAAGACTCATCAGACTAAATTATAACATTGTATTTACATTATGTAAAATAAGGAATGCCTCATTCAAGTTGTAACACTATCTGCATTATGTAAAATGAGGAATGCCTCATTCAAATTATGTAAATATTATATCAACACATGATTTTGTGGGGCTAGACCGGAGGTTTTCTCCACCCGACTCTTTCCTACCGGTGCTCCTATTGAGCTGGGTTGGCAACATTTTGTAAAAAATAAATAATAAAATAAATGACTTGTTTATAAATTTGTGTATTTTGGGTCTACAAATTTTATATTTTATTTTGGGTCTATAAATTTTATTAAAAAGTTATACAAAATGTTACAATTTTTATAAACTCATAAACATAATTTTATTTCAAAATATTATAAATATTCAAAATCGCATACAAATAAAATAAAATAAAATAAGTATTCAAAAATAAAATAAAATATTATAATAAATTTTGTTTGGGTCTATAAATTTTATAAAAAAGTTATACAAAATGTTACAATTTTTATAAACTTATAAACATAATTTTATTTCAAAATATTATAAATATTCAAAATCGCATACAAATAAAATAAAATAAAATAAGTATTCAAAAATAAATAAAATATTATAATAATATTTTATTGAAAAAATAAAATAAATATTCAAAAATACCAAAAAATATGAAAAACATCATAACATTTGAAAAAATCACAAATTGTTACAAATAAATTAATAAAATAAATTCTCATCCAGTCAATATTCCAATTCCAAAATGCGCAGCCAAACGCGGAAAATAGATCTTCTCAGTCATCTTCCAGGTGGTCCAAACGGGTCAAACACATATTCCGGATATCATTTTGAGAATATAGATATTCCGAATTTGCAACATATTCCAGAATTGACCATATCCGGCATTCCGTATGCCATGGTCCAAACGGGCCCTAAATGTGTATTTCTTTTCTTGGACTTAGCTAGGGTGTCATCCACATAATCTTCCATATTCTTATGCATCATGTCATGAAAGATCATTGTCATAGCTCTTTGATATGTAGCTCCTACATTTTTTAGCCTAAAAGGCATGACATTCCAACAATAGGTTCCCCATGCGTAAGTGAAAGTAGTCTTTTCCTGGTCCTCAAGAGCTATCTTGATTTGATTATACCCAGAAAAACCATCCATTAATGAATAGATCTCATAGCCCGTTGTCATGTCCACTATCATGTCTATGTTAGGGAGTGGAAAATCATCCTTAGGGCATGCTTAGTTGAGATCTCTAAAGATCTCTAAAGTTTGTGAAGATGTGAATGGACTTGTCATGTTTTGAAATAGGTACAATATTGGATATCCATTCAGCATAATCAATGGCTCTTATAAATCCTGCACTGAGGAGTTTTTCTAGTTCAGTTTTGACAAGAAGAGCTATATGAAGATGCATTTTCCTCAACTTTTGTTTAACTGGTTTGATACCTAGAGCTATGGACAAGTGATGCATAATGAGATTAGTATCCAATCCTAGCATGTTTGAATATGTCCAAGCAAAGTTAACCTTTTTTTCTTTGTAGGAACTCAGTATAGTCTTCCCTTTCTTGTATGGACAATGATTGAGCCAACTGTACTATTTTTGGAGCTTCAACTGTACCCAAATTAACTGACTATGTAGGCTCAACATGCACTGATGACCTATCCTAGAAATAACTTGGGAGATGATCAAGTACCCCATCCATAGGTGCCTCAAAGAGGTTTTCACCTTTGGATACGTCATTTATTTTTACTATTTTCAGTTCTGACACTGCCACACAGTGGTTTTCACCATCAAAACTCTTTTTTTCTTTACTTTTTATTTTTTGATTGAGGTACTTGATGTCTGGCTCTGTCATGCTTGTAGTTGGTTCACCAGTGGAAGAGACTATGGGTTTGATGGCATTTAGATAACATGCTACCTCATAGTCATTATGGAAGATTAAGAGCTCAAGCTCCTGATATCGTTTGGACCAATCAATGAGGTGAGGATTAGCAAGGGGTAGGTCAATGACTGGTTCACTATTGTGGATATGGAAAGTGTCATCTCTGGTGATCGTAGAGTTAGGATCTATCAAGTATCCCTCTAAGGTACCTAAATCAGGATTTATCCTAGCAAGTGAAGAATCATCCGCAAAAGAAACCTGGGGATTCGAATCCTCTAATCCTGTGCATGACTCATTAGCTACCTCAAGTTGAGAACTATAGGAATGGATGACATCCACATTCATGTCAATTGTAGAAGAGTCTGAGAGAGACTCCCATTCATATTCATGTGAATCTATATCTGAATTCTAACTAGGATGTTTACACCATGAATGTTTATGATGCCTTGAGGTAGAGGCTCTAATGTCTCCAAGGGTAACATGTTCTATGACAGGATCTTTTGCATCTGATTCTTGTTGTGCTATGTTTGAAACTGTTGCATGAGAAATTGGGCTATCTGAATCCCCCCAAAGGAGATTGGTAAAAGGTACCCAATCATCACACTGATCTTGTTGGTTTGTCAAATTGGGTATTTAATTTGATTCATCATCTCTATTTATCATAACAAGGATAGGAGTAGTTTTCTTGTCATGATTTTCGAATCCAAGGCCAACTGTCTTCTTAGACCTGCATCCAAAAAGGGCATGATTGAGAGGCTTAGCTCTGGCATCTAGTCTATAACTGAGAGGACCATGTCCTGGATAACCCATATTTTTGACCAAAGTGTACCCTCTTCCATAGGCTTTAGGAGAGGGAGAGAAGTTTTCATTATGCATGTATTTTTCATCTCTATAGATCCAGTCTCTAACAACCACTTCCTCTTTTTCCTCTTGGATGGGCACTGAAGACTCTACAAATGTACCAAATAAGGACATGGCTAAAGAGGAAGGTCTCTTCTCTTGTGAGGGTTTTCCATAAGACCGAGGTGAGATAGGAAGTTGTGTGAAGGAGTTGAGTTGATACCCCCCCATACCAAGGTGCTAGGTTTGCATTGAAATCATCTAATTCCCTATTGAGAGGAACATGAGTCCCTATGGAAATTGAATTGATAGACAAGGTGCTATCCCTAGGTATACAAACTTCTACTCTATTGTAGGGGAACTTAACACATTGGTGGTAGGTGGATGCTAGTGCTTTCATCTCATGGATCCATGGCCTACCAAGTAAGATGTTGTATGCTAAATGACCAGCATCAACAATTTGAAACAAGATGTCCCTCTCAATAGGACCAATCCTAACTGGGAGAACAACCAACCCTTTTGAACTCATCTCTACCTCATCATAGGCTTTTATAGTAATTTTCTTCCTGGTATCAATGACTTCTTCTGAATAACCCAAAATTTTCAAAAGACTTAAAGTATAGATATTGAGCCCATCACCCCCATCAATCAACATGTGCCTAACATAGGTCTTGTGGATCACGACTTCGATATGGAGGGCAAGATTATGTGGATGGTTCAAAGCTTTATCATCATCTTCTGAGAAAGTGAGGTAATGTGGGTTGGCAATGTGATTGACCATGTTTTGGAATTGGTTGACATCTATGTTGGTAGGAACATTAGCTATGTGCAAAGCATCCTTAAGGACACACTTATGTCTTGGAGACAACTCCAAAAGTTCAAAGATTGAGATTTGAGCTGGGGTTTTATGTAATTGGTCAACAAGATTATAGCTCATTTTAGGGTTGACTGCTGATTTGGTGGTGACATTCTTGGATGCCACTGGTTTTGGTTTGCTGGATGGGTTGGAACTAGGACCTCTAATAACCACAGGACCTTGACTTTGACTTCTGGTGATAGTGTTAAGAGCTTGGGATGACCTTTGAGAGTGAGGACCTCTTAGCACAATCATAGGTTCTTCATCAAATATAGGAGGAGAGTCCACATCATAACCATAAGGATCTTTGTTGCTTATCATGCTGACATTTTCTTCCACTATTTCAAGCATATTGACCACATTTTCTATAGTTGTGTAGGTATAGTTGATTGCAGCCTTGCCATCCTTAGTTTTAGAGGTTCCCCCCTTCTCATATTTAGGAAAAGGCTCTTTAAATGCTTTGTGATCAGCATTACTATTCAAACCATCTACCTTGATCTTTCCACTCTCAATAAGGTCTTGGATAATATGCTTTAACTTCCAACAATGTTCGATGTCATGTCCAGTACCATTGTGGAATGTGAAGAAAGCCTTTTCATCCCACCAATGAGGTTTAACATTGGGAATATGGTGTTTGGCAAGATCTTAAGGATTTGCAAGGTTGTTAGCAATAAGTGTTTTGAATACATCCTCATAGGAATCACCAAGCTTTGAAAATTGGCACCTCTCTTTCTTAGGCTTCTCTGGATACCTTGGTTTATGCTCTTGTTGATTGGAGGTGTTGAGCTTCATAGCTTGGACAGCACTGGATAAGTAGAGGACACCTTGATCCTTGGGTTGGGAGGAGTCCACAACTTCGTTGTTAACCACTTGCTTGTTCTTGTTCCAGTGCAAGTTTTTCCCTTTATCTTTATTAGCATTGTGGTTGTTTTGACCATTATTGTTATTCTTGTTGTTGGCCAAAATGCCTTTCTCTTTCAACACATCTTCAATTTGACATGCAGTTTCGACCATGGTATCAAAGGACTCAAAGACCATTTTTTGAACCTCATACCACATTTCTGGCACTAAGTTGTTGACAATGATATCAATCTTTTCATGCTCAAGAATAGACCTAGAATAGCAAGAGCACATTCATCTCCATCTTTTTAAAAAGGTAACAAAGGATTCCCCTTGATTCTATTTCAAATTGCACAAGTCTAGCATAGTGACTAATCTTGACAAGTTGTATGCGAAATGTTGAACAAATCTGTGGACAAGTTCTTCGAAAGTTTTGATGGGAAGGGTTATGTTGGTAAACCACTCCATTGCTTGACCCTTGAGACTTCTTGGAAACAATCTCATAAGATAACAGTCATCTTGGTGACATTCAAAACTCATGATATAGAACTGACGCACATGATCATGCAGGTCACCATTGCCATCATACTTGTCATACTGGGGGATTTCAACTTTCCTAGGAAAATCCTTCATACTCACACTCCTATCAAAAGGATTAGGACAAAGAGAGTCAAGATTGAAAGAACTCTTGGGTGCCATCATTTTTTTCATTTGTTTGATTTCCTCTTCTTGTGATGGGCTTTGTTTCTTGATTTCCTATCCACATCAAAGTTGTAAGGGACTCTGGCACCCTTGTTTATCAAGATCTCTAGGAACTTATCCTTGTTTTGATCAAGATACTTCTCCACATATTGTTGGAATAGTGGCTCTTGTTGCATCCTGATGAAGGGTACTCCCCTTAATACCACAAACACATAACAGAAATAGAGAAACAACAATAATATGCAAGAACAGAAAATTGGCTTCTTATTATCTCCACAAATGTGGAATTACAAACTTTCAGAATTACAATATGCAAAGCCAAACGGGCATTCCCTTACAATATTCTGTAGGACAAAGCTTCGAACTATTACCCAGATCTACTACCCAGAACTATTCTGAACTGCCTAAGACAATAATACAGCCTTCCTTATATAGGCAATTATCCACGGCCTGGGAAGGTTCCAGAATTTTAGCCAATAAGGCCGACCAAACTTAGAATTATTTTATTTTACATTTTATTACATCATAGTCGGCTCAAGATAACCTTTGAAACCCGAACAGAAATTTTGAAGAAAATTATTTTTCGCCATTTCAGGTGGCCCAACTTCCGAAGACCATAAGTCATCACCAGTTGACCCGATCGGCTATTATAACCCCATTTCGGAAACGCCACGAAGCGCTCTACAGACTTGACCCGCGCAAGCGCCTGTCACCCAAATTTTTGACCTCATCCGGGGCCTCTAAAGCCTTCAAAACTGAGTTCAAAGTTTCTGTACCCTGTTGCCAGTACCGAAAATCTTCAATATCTTCCAATATACACTTGATCTGGCAATGAAACTTTACTGGCAGACTTATATGACCAAAATGAACCTCCAAGAAAGAAATCAGATCATTCTGAGCACATACAAAAATTACCAAAAATAGTAACTTTCCATAAATAGCAGCTCTGCACAAAATAGCCCTTATTGAAAATAAAAATAGAAATATTTTTGGGTGATGCAAGATTGCTCTTACACCCAGGATGCTCCTGCATCAGACACCCAAGGTAATTTGAGAAGTGACCCTGTCACGACTCAGGTGTGCAGAGGAAAGCCAAGACAGCTAACCTCCTCCTTTGTACGCCATGATGAATCTTCAACAGGTCATCCTTTCCACTTGACCAGATATTCTTCATATGTCCTGTTCCTTGTGCTTCTGCCAACACGACTGTCTAGTATATTTTCGATCTCCTTAGTGTCTGAACTAGTTGCTGGAATACTCCACTGTGCTGCTATGATCTCATCTTCAACACCTCCTTCATGATACTCTGTCAGATCTGAAATGTTAAACACTGGTGAAATATTCAGCTCACTAGGCAATTCTACCTCATATGCATTTCCTGAATCATGCTTCTTCAATATCTTACATGGTCCAAACTTCTTCATTTTCAACTTGTTATATGTACCAACTGGAAATCGCTCCTTCCGTAAATGAACCATGACTTCATCACCAACTTGAAATTCCTTATACCTCCTTTTCTCATCTGCCTTAGCCTTATACTGTGCGTTCATCTTGGTAATATGCTTCCTCACCTCCCCATGGATGTTCTTCAAGTGTTCTGCAAAATCCTCAGCTTCAGCACTACTTATTTCTCCTTTATCTATCTTCCTCAATTCAGATGCATTTCTCGGACTACTTCCATATATAATCTGGAATGGTGATTTACCAGTGCTCCTGTTGACAAAATTATTGTATGCAAATTCCGCCTGTGGTAAAATCAAATCCCATCCTGTTGGCTTATCTCCAACCAAACATCTCAGCAGATTTCCCAAACTCCTATTCACCACCTCTGTCTGTCCATCAGTCTATGGATGATGTGATAAATTGAACTTCAAATCTATCTTCAACTTCTTCCACAATGTACGCCAGAAATATCCAACAAACTTAGTGTCCCGATCTGAAACTATGGTCTTTGGCAAACCATGAAGTCTCACTACTTCTCTGAAAAACAATTCTGCTACATGAACAGCATCATTAGTCTTCTTGCAGGGAATGAAATGTGCCATCTTTGAAAATCTATCAACTACCACAAAAATTGAATCGTGTCCCCGCTGTGTCTGTTGACACCTGAAAATTCAGGTCCTAAAATTACAAACGCATCAGGGAAGTATGATATTTTATTTTTATTTTAATATTATTTCCCTATTTTTAAAAATTTAAATAATTAAAAAGGGGTCCACAATGTTTATATGGTTTGATTTTCAAAGCAAAAGTTAATAATTTTATTTATAAGTTTTAAAAGCATTTATATTTTTTGGAATAAAATAATTATTAAAAAATTAGATAAAAAGGGGTGGCAATCAGGAGTTGAACACTCAACCTCTTAAGCCAACTCCATTTTACTACCTACCTACCCTCCTACCCCCTAACCAATTAGTCTATTTATATTCCTTGAGAGGATTAGGAGAAAATATTGATTTATTTTCATTTTTATGTGCAGGTGAAGAATTAAAACAACCTCCAACATAGGGAGTCACCTCTTCCCTCATGTTTTTTATTTTACAATTTAATAGATTATTCCCTCATTATTTTTTACAATTTAATAATGTGGTTATTATATATTTTTGTGTATTTTATTATTTTTAATTTTAGGAAAAAGAATGAGGAGAGGGAGTTGAACACTCGACCTCTCGACTCATCCTCTTCCTACCTAACTACCTGACTCTACCCCCCTTACCGATTATTCTATGTTTTTTCATGAAAACATATGTATAAATAAAGGTATTAATATTAAATTTTTGATTTATTTATTTTTAATAATTTTGAAATGAATTATTGGGATTATGAAAGTGATTGATTTCTTTTATGCAATGTTCTATCTTATTTCTAAGATTTGTTTTTATTTTTAATTTTATTGTTTCACCTCGAATTTGCCCTAAAATCTTAAAGTTAAAATATGATAAGGTAAATAGTTAGACAAATACTTTGAAATACTTTGATAATAATTTTAGCTTTCATATCCCTAAAAGTAATTTGACATTTTTACCTTATTGTGTTTTTAATTTTTATAATCTTATCTTGTAAGGTGAAAAGACTTTTATTAATTTTACATTATTGTAATCTATTGTGAATATAATATAAATTGATCTCTTTTCTCTATTTAGGGTTTGTGTTTCTTAAATATTTTATTTCTAAAATAAAACCTTGAATTTGTCCTACTTATGGTTTTTACTTGTTTATTTTTAGGTTCTTTAGTTTTGTTGATGTTTTTAGTTTTAAATTTTCAATGCTTTCGGGAATGATTTTTATGTATTTTCTAACCTAAATGTTTTAGTTGTTGGTAGTTTTTAATTAGGTTTTTTGGATTTTATTAATTTCTACTTAACTTTTATTGGTTTTATTTACCAGCTAACTTTTTGTTTTGTCTTTTGTGTTTTGTAGGGGATTTGTGGTCGGGAATGAAAGGAGAAGGAGGTGGAAAGATTAATTAAAATGTGTAATAGTTAGGTGTTGGGGGGTGGTTAGATGGATTAGGTTTTTGTATAAGGGGGTAGTTTTGTTTTTTATATTAAATGAAGGGGTGTGATTTTTCACCCAAATGGTGTGAGAAGTTTATAAATAGGGGGGATATTTTTATTGGACAAAAAAACAATTATTATTCTTTTGAGGCTAAATATTTTAAAACAAATTTATGATGATATATATGCTCATTATGGAGTAAATTTTTTTGGGCAGATCTGGAGGGTTGGTAGACAAAATGTGATCAGTACTGTAACACTACTGGATCAAGATAAGTTTAAATTTCTTTAATGTTATAATTCAAAGTTTTTGATGATATTTATGTGTGGATGAATTCTTTTGAGTTCCTTTAATGTGATCAATTTGAATTCAGTTATCAGTATATTTGATGAAACTATTGGTCTCCCAGGACATGTTTTTAGTTAAACTCTTCCAAATTGCGCAATTGGTTGGTCTATAAACATTGGAGTTAAATTCAATAAAGTTGTCTATACTGGTGATTTGGATTTCATTTTTGTCTCCTAACACATTTTGATTGTCAGGACTCTGATGCCCAATGTTATAGGCACTGATCTCGTATTTAGTATTGTACTTTACATATCTGATTACTTCATTTACTAGTTTCCAGGTTTTGCCCTCATCTCAATTTCAAAGCATTTCAATCAATCTTTAGGACTTAGTTTGCAAGTTTTCAATTTGTATTTCATTGATTAGTGATTACATTGATATTCTAACTTTCTAACCCTAACTAGTATTACTGCATAGATTTCAGTTTTGTTAGTTGTAATTTAGTTGTTTCAATTCTCAAGTTAGAATCCTAACCTAGATTCATTAGTTGATAAAATATTTAGTCCTTAAGTTATTTCAAGTTTTCTGTTATTGGGTAAACCCGCCCTGGTTTCTAACCTAAAGTGCAGGGATTCAAGTTAAAGCAAAGGCTTTGAATCCGTCAATTGGCATCCCGAAATCACTAGTATCGAGTCCAGTGATTCTAGGAGCTAACAAATTGGCGGCTCTGCTGGGGACCAACCTATCAGTGAATGTCAGCTTCAGAATCTCTAGTTAAGTCGTGAAGACTCTACTGGGACAAGGAACTCAGAACAATTATTAATTCCTCAAAACAATTGAGGTGGCGACTCTATGTAAGTTTTAAGAAGCGACTCTGCTAGGAGGTAAGAATTTAATTCATTTTATTTCATCTCCTTTTGATAAAGGGTGGTGACTCTATATAGTACAAATTTTCAAGTAACATGTATCACAAAAAACCATTTGTTCCATGGGGGGCACTAGATTTAAGAAGATTTCAGTGTGTTCCCACTAAGGGTGCCCTTGCTGAACTCGCACAACTTTTGCCCCAATATCATGGAATATGTAGTGAATCACAACTTGGTCATTTGAGTATATTTTATGCATTCATAAATGAATATCAGATAAATGCAGAAGATATTGTGATGAAGCTTTTTGTCATGACATTATGTGGTTATGCAAGAAAGGGATTTGATTTACTGCCTAATCAGTGCATCTCTTCATGGAATGAACTTGAATGTTGGTTCTTATATGGGTATTATGAGAGTGAAAATGATTTGTTGTATAAAGAGTCCTTTGATTACAGCATGGAAGGGGAACAATGCATACCTTCCGATGACATGGCTGAAGAAGAGATCACCTCGCAGATAGATGAAGAAGAAGAAAATGTTTGTGAGTATGTTGGCATAGCGGGGAAGGAATTCAGTTTGTACACAAACCCTTTAAATGATGAAGTGTTAGAAGAACAAGAGCTCATACATCAAGAGGTCGAAACTAATAGAACACCTGAGGAATCACAGGTAAGTATTCCTACAGGTACGCATTTTGATTCTTCAGATGATTTACAAAAGGGTTTTCACAAAGATGATTTTGATCCTACTCCCATACTTGAGAATTTCAAACATCTATTAAGGGCATGTTTTAGAGAGTCATGTGTGGAAAATTCTTCTAAAAATAGCGTGCCCAATATAGATACTAAGGAAAATAAATCTCAGGAAGGGGAAATGAATAGTTATGAAGAAACTACTAACCTTTTAGACGATAATACCCTATTGGATAATTCATTTTGTGAAATAAAAGTTGACAAAACATTACAAAATGAATTACCTATACATGAGGGGAAGATTATAAAGTCTTTTCACTTTAATGACATTTTTCATTTGGAAAATCGGTTGCAACCTGAAAATAGAAATCAAATGTATTTCATTTTAGATTTTGATCATAGTAATAAAAGGTGTATTCAGATGACATTAGTGAGATATACTTATGAGGGTTATTTTAATATGAGTAACAAAATAAATCATGATGTT
This sequence comes from Chamaecyparis obtusa, assembly GCA_027943335.1. Taxonomy (NCBI): domain Eukaryota; kingdom Viridiplantae; phylum Streptophyta; class Pinopsida; order Cupressales; family Cupressaceae; genus Chamaecyparis; species Chamaecyparis obtusa. The sequence goes on from BSBK01009526.1 coordinate 102,624, forward strand.
GTTTGGGGTTTCCCATTGGTACATGATCAAAATCAAGTCTTTGATAGAGGAAAGCATTCCAGTTTTTCATAGGGAGTTTTTTCTTTTATTTATTTTGTGCATCTTTAATTTTCATAGTTAGCACTTTGATTTTTTTTCATGTATACAATTTAGTAGATTTTATTATGTTTCATACTCTGTGTAGTTTGTTATCACTATACAAGAGAGAAAATGAAAAATTCACTGTCGTATGGGATGGATGTGATTGATATAATCATGAAAGGGAAGTATTTTTCTTCTTCAATTTATTTCCTCCCCTTATTGTGTATTAAAATTTATTATTTGACATTTTTTCAAATATTATATTTATATTTTTATAAAAACAATTTTTGCTGTTCAAAAAATGAATCACGTTTTTCCTGTTTAGATGCAATTTTGACGTTGTTTTTGAGTTCAAAATGATTGTTTTAACATTTAAAAAGGTTCCCAGACCTTTTGCTATGAATGAGGAGTGATTTCTTCACATTTTGTAATGATTTTAAAATGCCAACAGCTTAAAAAACGCCCAGCAATTTGCAAAAACGACCCAGATTTTAAATGGCAGAGCAAGAAGAAACAGAAATTAGAGAATCATTTTTTTGACGAGGTGCCTAGTCTTGCTACTTGCAGATAGTCTGACAAGGGAATTGATTTAGTTGATTGTAAGGCAGGTATTTATGGCCTTCTATTTTTCTCGCCAGCCAAATTCAATGTGGCAACAAGTATCAAGAAGGCAGACAATTCCTATTGTGGATCCTGATATCTGGTGTTCCAGAGGCCTGGCCTTCTCGACTGATCCAACTTCATTAGATTGCATTGTTCCAACTGGATTTTTTTTATAAAAAAAAAAAAAATGTGCATGCTTGTGGACGTCAATACAGAGGGACACATCCAAGTTCAAGCAAAATAACACCAGGAACTCAATTGGACACGATTTCCAAAGAGCACTATTCAGCCACAACGAATGGAGATGACTCCAAAGTAGTATTGGACTCTGATGTTGACGTTTCAGTTGCAAGGAGCTTTCAACTACGGGGATCAAGGTTTTGTCTGGAGGCCTTGCTCAGCAACTTCTGATGCTTGAAATAACTCTTCTTTTGGGTGGACTAGACATGTATGACCGGCAGAGGGATTTGTGTCTTGATGTAGATGGACAATCAATGTGATAGTGATGAAGATAGCATTTTGTTGAAAGAAAACAGACCAGCTGTTATTGTCAGTAGCACTAGCTGGACTCCATAGGAAGATTTTGGTATGCTTTTAGAGGCAGCAATTATGTATGATAGGTGTGTTGCTGCTATTTTAAATGAATATGATTTTGTATAAGAGGAAAGCCTTTGGGAGGACTATTCCAAGGGAAAGAAGTTTTCATTCCCAAGAGAAGGGACCAGAAAGGGAAAAGTACGAAGAGAAGATAAGGAAGTTACATCTGAAGCACGTAGCTTTTCGTACCATGTGGTTATCTGCTGCTGACTATCCTATATTGCTTGGATCAGTAGATCTAGGTGTTTGCCTACATATTTCTTCATCTGGATTAGGTCTCCCAATGAAGGTTGTAGATATGTTTGGATGTGGATTACCAGTTTGTGCTATTTCATATTCATGTATCAAGGAGCTTGTTAAAGTTGACGAAAATGGCATCTTGTTTGCTTCAGCTTCGGAATTGGCTGATCAACTTTTGGAACTATTCAAAGGCTTTCCAGAGTCTTGCAATTCACTATTTTTAGTAAGAAAAGGGGCTCTCGCAACAGGGTCAGCTGCAAAATGGGCGAGTGAATGGGAAGAGCATGTTATAATAGAGGTCATGAACAAAAGCCATGAAGTAGCAAATTACATGCATTAAGCTGTTCAGGAAATCATTACGTTGGGAAGTGGATGAATTTAACACATATGCAATGAGGGTATGGGAGTGGTATGGATGACATTTTTCAGAACTAGTAAAATTGTGCATGATAATATAAGCTTATCATTTAAAATTCAATAGCAGATACCCTAACCCTAAAATCATTTGGAGAATAAAAGGTAAGTATCAAGGTAAGAAAATTTCATTATTTTGATATTTTGAAAGGTACAAGTATTATTGTTAGGTTTCTATATCAAATTTGAGAAATATATTATTACCAAATATTTTAATGGAGGATCATTAATGAGGTTAATGTTTTTCAATTATTTTCATTTTTAATCTAACCATGAGATCCATATAAGTGATTTCAAATAATTTTTATTAACATTATGATCAAGTAGTCTGCTTCCTCCAGAGAAGTCTGGATTCTCGCTGTGTCCAGGTATGGACCCACGTCCCCAATGAGAGCCACTGTTGACACCTGAAAATTCAGGTCCTAAAATTACAAACGCATCAGGGAAGTATGATATTTTATTTTTATTTTAATATTATTTCCCTATTTTTAAAAATTTAAATAATTAAAAAGGGGTCCACAATGTTTATATGGTTTGATTTTCAAAGCAAAAGTTAATAATTTTATTTATAAGTTTTAAAAGCATTTATATTTTTTGGAATAAAATAATTATTAAAAAATTAGATAAAAGGGGTGGCAATCAGGAGTTGAACACTCAACCTCTTAAGCCAACTCCATTTTACTACCTACCTACCCTCCTACCCCCTAACCAATTAGTCTATTTATATTCCTTGAGAGGATTAGGAGAAAATATTGATTTATTTTCATTTTTATGTGCAGGTGAAGAATTAAAACAACCTCCAACATAGGGAGTCACCTCTTCCCTCATGTTTTTTATTTTACAATTTAATAGATTATTCCCTCATTATTTTTTACAATTTAATAATGTGGTTATTATATATTTTTGTGTATTTTATTATTTTTAATTTTAGGAAAAAGAATGAGGAGAGGGAGTTGAACACTCGACCTCTCGACTCATCCTCTTCCTACCTAACTACCTGACTCTACCCCCCTTACCGATTATTCTATGTTTTTTCATGAAAACATATGTATAAATAAAGGTATTAATATTAAATTTTTGATTTATTTATTTTTAATAATTTTGAAATGAATTATTGGGATTATGAAAGTGATTGATTTCTTTTATGCAATGTTCTATCTTATTTCTAAGATTTGTTTTTATTTTTAATTTTATTGTTTCACCTCGAATTTGCCCTAAAATCTTAAAGTTAAAATATGATAAGGTAAATAGTTAGACAAATACTTTGAAATACTTTGATAATAATTTTAGCTTTCATATCCCTAAAAGTAATTTGACATTTTTACCTTATTGTGTTTTTAATTTTTATAATCTTATCTTGTAAGGTGAAAAGACTTTTATTAATTTTACATTATTGTAATCTATTGTGAATATAATATAAATTGATCTCTTTTCTCTATTTAGGGTTTGTGTTTCTTAAATATTTTATTTCTAAAATAAAACCTTGAATTTGTCCTACTTATGGTTTTTACTTGTTTATTTTTAGGTTCTTTAGTTTTGTTGATGTTTTTAGTTTTAAATTTTCAATGCTTTCGGGAATGATTTTTATGTATTTTCTAACCTAAATGTTTTAGTTGTTGGTAGTTTTTAATTAGGTTTTTTGGATTTTATTAATTTCTACTTAACTTTTATTGGTTTTATTTACCGGCTAACTTTTTGTTTTGTCTTTTGTGTTTTGTAGGAGATTTGTGGTCGGGAATGAAAGGAGAAGGAGGTGGAAAGATTAATTAAAATGTGTAATAGTTAGGTGTTGGGGGGTGGTTAGATGGATTAGGTTTTTGTATAAGGGGGTAGTTTTGTTTTTTATATTAAATGAAGGGGTGTGATTTTTCACCCAAATGGTGTGAGAAGTTTATAAATAGGGGGGATATTTTTATTGGACAAAAAAACAATTATTATTCTTTTGAGGCTAAATATTTTAAAACAAATTTATGATGATATATATGCTCATTATGGAGTAAATTTTTTTGGGCGGATTTGGAGGGTTGGTAGACAAAATGTGATCAGTACTGTAACACTACTGGATCAAGATAAGTTTAAATTTCTTTAATGTTATAATTCAAAGTTTTTGATGATATTTATGTGTGGATGAATTCTTTTGAGTTCCTTTAATGTGATCAATTTGAATTCAGTTATCAGTATATTTGATGAAACTATTGGTCTCCCAGGACATGTTTTTAGTTAAACTCTTCCAAATTGCGCAATTGGTTGGTCTATAAACATTGGAGTTAAATTCAATAAAGTTGTCTATACTGGTGATTTGGATTTCATTTTTGTCTCCTAACACATTTTGATTGTCAGGACTCTGATGCCCAATGTTATAGGCACTGATCTCGTATTTAGTATTGTACTTTACATATCTGATTACTTCATTTACTAGTTTCCAGGTTTTTCCCTCATCTCAATTTCAAAGCATTTCAATCAATCTTTAGGACTTAGTTTGCAAGTTTTCAATTTGTATTTCATTGATTAGTGATTACATTGATATTCTAACTTTCTAACCCTAACTAGTATTACTGCATAGATTTCAGTTTTGTTAGTTGTAATTTAGTTGTTTCAATTCTCAAGTTAGAATCCTAACCTAGATTCATTAGTTGATAAAATATTTAGTCCTTAAGTTATTTCAAGTTTTCTGTTATTGGGTAAACCCGCCCTGGTTTCTAACCTAAAGTGCAGGGATTCAAGTTAAAGCAAAGGCTTTGAATCCGTCAATTGGCATCCCGAAATCACTAGTATCGAGTCCAGTGATTCTAGGAGCTAACAGTGTCCTCGGTAAACCAAGAACAAAGTCCATGCTGATATCCTCCCAAGGCTTCTCTGGTATAGGTAATGGCTGATACAACCCTGTATTCTGCTTCACTCATTTTTCCATCTGACATACTCTGCAACTCTGTACAAACTTCTTCACATCTTGCTGCAACTGTGGCCAATAATAATTCTCACTAACCAAACCAAAGGTTTTATCACGACCAAAATGTCCAGCCAATCCTCCGCTATGCTTCTCCTTGATGAGATTCTCCCTCATAGAACTTCGTGGAATGCACAACTGACTCCCTTTGAATAGCATATCATCCTGGATGATGAAATCCAACCATTTTGTCCTATCTAGAGTAACAGGTTCTGTACAAGCTTTCCAAGCTTCACCAAAATCAGGATCCTCTGGATACAAATTCTTGAGTTCCTTGAACCCAACCACTTCAATCTGCATTTCTATCAGTAATAGTTGCCTTCTGCTAAGAGCATCTGCAACCCTATTAGACTTTCCACTCCTGTGTTTCAAAACAAATGTATAACTCTGCAAAAACTCAACCCATTTCAAATGCCTTTGATTCAATTTTCCTTGACTATTCAAATATTGCAAAGCTTGATGATCAGTATACAAAACAAACTCTTTAGGAAGCAGATAATGTCTCCACTTCTTTAATGCCTGAACTATAGCATAAAATTCCTGATCATAAACAGAATATTTCCTCTTGGCATCATTTAAGTTCTCACTGAAATAAGCAACAGGTTTACCTTCTTGGCTCATAACAGCTCCTATTGCAGTACCACTAGCATCACAATCTACTTGAAACACCTTATTAAAATCTGGAAGTGTTAAAATGGGTTGTTCTATAACTTTTTGTTTCAACAACTGAAAACTATTTTCTGCCCCATTAGTCCACTTAAACTCTTTTCTATCCCCTCTCATTGTTTCAGTCAAGGGTCCACAAATACTGCTAAAGTTTCTGATAAACTTTCTATAAAAGCTAGCTAGACCATGAAAAGATCTTACCTCAGTAGCATTCCTTGGAGTGGGCCATTCAAGGATAGCCTGTACCTTCTCTAGGTCCATTTTTAGACCTTCTCCTGAAACTACAAACCCCAAATACACCAACTCTTTCTTCACAAAACTGCACTTCTTCAAATTAATCAGCAATTTCTCTTCTCTCAACTTCTCAAATACCATACGAATATGCATCATATGCTCATCCAATGTCTTACTAAAGATCAAAATATCATCTAGGTAAACAATGATAAACTTACCCAGAAATTCTTTCAGAACCTCGTTCATGAGCCGCATGAAAGTGCTCGGTGCATTGGTTAGCCCAAAAGGAATGACTAACCACTCATACAGTCCTTCCGTTGTCTTGAAGGTAGTCTTCCATTCATCTCCTTCTCTGATCTGAATCTGATGATATCCACTCTTCAGATCTATCTTTGAGAAATACACAGCTCCACTCAAACAGTCTATAATATCATCCATTCGTGGCAATGGAAACCTGTACTTGATTGTGATCTTGTTTATTGCTCTGGAATCTGTACACATCCTCCACTCTCAATTCTTCTTTGGTGCTAATACCGCAGGTACAGCACAGGGACTCAGACTCTCTCGAATCAATCCTTTCTGTAACAACTCATGTACTTGTCTGTTCAACTCCTCACTTTCTGCAAGTGTCATTCTGTGTGCTGCCTTATTTGGCAAACTCGCTCCAGGGATCAAGTCCATCTGATGACTGATCTTCCTGACTGGTGGTAATCCATCAGGCATGTTATCGGATATAATATCTTGAAACTCATTCAACAAATCTGCAACTTCTATAGGAACATCTTCTACTTCCTCTTTACCAGCTTTTGGAATTAAAGCAAAACATACATGCTCATGCCTCATACCATCTAGGAAATTTTTTCCATCAACAAATGTTATTCTTGCATTAGCACATACCTTTTCTTTGGTCTCCTTCAATGGTTTTAGCTTATGTCGCACTCCATCCTTTTTCAGGGAATAGGTATTCGCACGACCATCATGTACAACACATCTGTCAAACTGCCATGGTCTACCCAACAACATATGACATGCATCCATAGATATGATATCACACAATACCTCATCTTGGTATCTGCTAACCTTGAACTTCACCAGGCATTGTTCATTGACCATGACCTTGTGGTCATCCTGTACCCAGGCAATCCGGTATGGATGTGGGTGTTTCTGTCTCTTGAGCTTCAACTTTGTCACCATCTCTTCTGACACAAAATTGTCAGTGCTTCCACTATCAATAATCACATCACAACATTTACCTTCACACTTGCACCTGGTGCGAAACAGGCTCCTCCTTTGCTCAGGTTCATTCTCACCACTCAACAAGACTCTTCTGTTAATCAACATTTCTCCTCTTTCAGCATCTTCATAATTTGATGATCTGGCATCTTCATCTACATGTGCAACTCTGGCCTGGCCTTCATTTCTCCTGTCTGTTCTTCCTTGGCACTGAGGACATTCAAATGCCCTATGACCTTCTTCTCCACAGTGAAAACATGTTCCACAGAAGCCACCTCTTCCAGATCCTTGTCCTCTTCCTCTTCCTCTCTGATCTCTATTATTCTGATCCTGGAAACGATTGGAATTATTTCCTCGCTGATTCTGACTGCTACTGGCCAAATCCTTCTTTTTCGAATCTTCATTTCGGCCACCGTATGACCGTCCACCAGATCGTCCACCGTGACCTCTTCCATTTTGTCTACTTTCAAACTTCTTGTTCATCTTTTCCTCTACTTTTAGGGCAAACTGGTATGCCTCTTCAATACTGTTCATTCGAACCAGATTCAGCTCCTCCTGAATGCTTGGCCTTAACCCATTAAGGTATCGGGCAACTTTCTCCTTATCAGCTTCTGCATGGCCTATTCTGATGAGAAGTCGATAGAACTCCTCTGTATACTCCTGAACAGATCTTCCTGCTTGCTTCAAACTCTGCATTTTCTTCAGTAGGTCAAGCTCATAATCAACAGGAATGAACTGTTGCTTCAATTTTTCCACCATCCGATCCCATCTTGTGATTTTATCTTTCCCTCTTCTATTTCGCTCTAATTGAATTTCTTGCCACCAGATCTTCGCATGACCTTTCAATCTGGCCTTCGCAAATTTGACCCTATCAGGATCCTCAACATCTTCATACTCAAAATATTCCTCGCATTCATTGATCCAGTCGATCAATTCCTCTGGGTTAAGATTTCCAGAAAATGTAAGAACCTCAATCTTAGGTCTTTTCCCAATCTTGGAAATTGCCCGAAAAAGTCTTTCTTCCTCCTGGTTCACAATTTCAACTTCTCCTTCTTGATATTCTTCTTCGGCTTCATCCTCGCTTTCATCTCTGACATTAAGATTCATTCCTCTGCGAATCTCTTCTTGCAATGCTCGCACTTGTCTCTGCAGCTCTCTAACCTCAGGTGTTACAACACCAGCTCTTCCGCCACGTTCCCTTCGTGGAGGCATTTTCGCGATGCGCGCTGAAACCCTAGCCACGGTCCTGGTGCAAACTGCCTCACAATCGGCGATTTGTTTACACACTCAAGAAATCCTGCTCTGATACCACTTGATGAAGGGTACTCCCCTTAATACCACAAACACATAACAGAAATAGAGAAACAACAATAATATGCAAGAACAGAAAATTGGCTTCTTATTATCTCCACAAATGTGGAATTACAAACTTTCAGAATTACAATATGCAAAGCCACACGGGCATTCCCTTACAATATTCTGTAGGACAAAGCCTCGAACTATTACCCAGATCTACTACCCAGAACTATTCTGAACTGCCTAAGACAATAATACAGCCTTCCTTATATAGGCAATTATCCACCGCTTGGGAAGGTTCTAGAATTTTAGCCAATAAGGCCGACCAAACTTAGAATTATTTTATTTTACATTTTATTACATCATAGTCGGCTCAAGATAACCTTTGAAACCCGAACAGAAATTTTGAAGAAAATTATTTTTCGCCATTTCAGGTGGCCCAACTTCCGAAGACCATAAGTCATCGCCAGTTGACCCGATCGGCTATTATAACCACATTTCGAAAATGCCACAAAGCGCTCTACAGACTTGACCCGCGCAAGTGCCCGTCACCCAAATTTTTGACCTCATCCGGGGCCTCTAAAGCCTTCAAAACTGAGTTCAAAGTTTCTGTACCCTGCTGCCAGTACCGAAAATCTTCAATATCTTCCAATATACACTTGATCTGGCAATGAAACTTTACTGGCAGACTTATATGACCAAAATGAACCTCCAAGAAAGAAATCAGATCATTCTGAGCACATACGAAAATTACCAAAAATAGTAACTTTCCATAAATAGCAGCTCTGCACAAAATAGCCCTTATTGAAAATAAAAACAGAAATATTTTTGGGTGATGCAAGATTGCTCTTACACCTAGGATGCTCCTGCATCAGACACCCAAGGTAATTTGAGAAGTGACCCTGTCATGACTCAGGTGTGCAGAGGAAAGCCAAGATAGCTAACCTCCTCCTTTGTCTGCCATGATGAATCTTCAACAGGTCATCCTTTCCACTTGACCAGATATTCTTCATATGTCCTGTTCCTTGTGCTTCTGCCAACACGACTGTCTAGTATATTTTCGATCTCCTTAGTGTCTGAACTAGTTGCTGGAATACTCCACTGTGCTGCTATGATCTCATCTTCAACACCTCCTTCATGATACTCTATCAGATCTGAAATGTTAAACACTGGTGAAATATTCAGCTCACTAGGCAATTCTACCTCATATGCATTTCCTGAATCATGCTTCTTCAATATCTTACATGGTCCAAACTTTTTCATTTTCAACTTGTTATATGTACCAACTGGAAATCGCTCCTTCCGTAAATGAACCATGACTTCATCACCAACTTGAAATTCCTTATACCTCTTTTTCTCATCTGCCTTAGCCTTATACTGTGCGTTCATCTTGGTAATATGCTTCCTCACCTCCCCATGGATGTTCTTCAAGTATTCTGCAAAATCCTCAGCTTCAGCACTACTTATTTCTCCTTTATCTATCTTCCTCAATTCAGATGCATTTCTCAGACTACTTCCATATATAATCTGGAATGGTGATTTACCAGTGCTCCTGTTGACAGAATTATTGTATGCAAATTCCGCCTGTGGTAAAATCAAATCCCATCCTGTTGGCTTATCTCCAACCAAACATCTCAGCAGATTTCCCAAACTCCTATTCACCACCTCTGTCTGTCCATCAGTCTGTGGATGATGTGATGAACTGAACTTCAAATCTATCTTCAACTTCTTCCACAATGTATGCCAGAAATATCCAACAAACTTAGTGTCCCGATCTGAAACTATGGTCTTTGGCAAACCATGAAGTCTCACTACTTCTCTGAAAAACAATTCTGCTACATGAACAGCATCATTAGTCTTCTTGCAGGGAATGAAATGTGCCATCTTTGAAAATCTGTCAACTACCACAAAAATTGAATCGTGTCCCCGCTGTGTCCTCGGTAAACCAAGAACAAAGTCCATGCTGATATCCTCCCAAGGCTTCTCTGGTATAGGTAATGGCTGATACAACCCTGTATTCTGCTTCACTCCTTTTTCCATCTGACATACTCTGCAACTCTGTACAAACTTCTTCACATCTTGCTGCAACTGTGGCCAATAATAATTCTCACTAACCAAACCAAGGGTTTTATCACGACCAAAATGTCCAGCCAATCCTCCGCTATGCTTCTCCTTGATGAGATTCTCCCTCATAGAACTTCATGGAATGCACAACTGACTCCCTCTGAATAGCATATCATCTTGGATGATGAAATCCAACTATTTTGTCCTGTCTAGAGTAACAGGTTCTGTACAAGCTTTCCAAGCTTCACCAAAATCAAGATCCTCTGGATACAAATTCTTGAGTTCCTTGAACCCAACCACTTCAATCTGCATTTCTGTCAGTAATAGTTGCCTTCTGCTAAGAGCATCTGCAACCCTATTAGACTTTCCACTCCTGTGTTTCAAAACAAATGTATAACTCTACAAAAATTCAACCCATTTCAAATGTCTTTGATTCAATTTTCCTTGACTATTCAAATATTGCAAAGCTTGATGATCAGTATACAAAACAAACTCCTTAAGAAGCAGATAATGTCTCCACTTCTTTAATGCCTGAACTATAGCATAAAATTCCTGATCATAAACAGAATATTTCCTCTTGGCATCATTTAACTTCTCACTGAAATAAGCAACAGGTTTACCTTCTTGGCTCATAACAGCTCCTATTGCATTACCACTAGCATCACAATCTACTTGAAACACCTTATTAAAATCTAGAAGTGCTAAAACGGGTTGTTCTGTAACTTTTTGTTTCAACAACTGAAAACTATTTTCTGCCCCATTAGTCTACTTAAACTCTTTTCTATCCCCTCTCATTATTTCAGTCAAGGGTCCACAAATACTGCTAAAGTTTTTGATAAACTTTCTGTAAAAGCTAGCTAGACCATGAAAAGATCTTACCTCAGTAGCATTCCTTGGAGTAGGCCATTCAAGGATAGCCTGTACCTTCTTTGGGTCCATTTTTAGACCTTCTCCTGAAACTACAAACCCCAAATACACCAACTCTTTCTTCACAAAACTGCACTTCTTCAAATTAATCAGCAATTTCTCTTCTCTCAACTTCTCAAATATTATACGAATATGCATCATATGCTCATCCAATGTCTTACTAAAGATCAAAATATCATCTAGGTAAACAATGACAAACTTACTCAGAAATTCTTTCAGAACCTCGTTCATGAGCCGTATGAAAGTGCTCGGTGCATTGGTTAGCCCACAAGGCATAACTAACCACTCATACAGTCCTTCCTTTGTCTTGAAGGCAGTCTTCCATTCATCTCCTTCTCTGATCCGAATCTGATGATATCCACTCTTCAGATCTATCTTTGAGAAATACACAGCTCCACTCAAACAGTCTATAATATCATCCATTCGTGGCAATGGAAACCTGTACTTGATTGTGATCTTGTTTATTGCTCTGGAATCTGTACACATCCTCCACTCTCCATTCTTCTTTGGTGCTAATACCGTAGGTACAGCACAGGGACTCAGACTCTCTTGAATCAATCCTTTCTGTAACAACTCATGTACTTGTCTGTTCAACTCCTCACTTTCTGCAAGTGTCATTCTGTGTGCTGCCTTATTCGGCAAACTCACTCTGGAGATCAAGTCCATCTGATGACTGATCTTCCTGACTGGTGGTAATCCATCAGGCACGTTATCGGATACAATATCTTGAAACTTATTCAACAAATCTGCAACTTCTACAGGAACATCTTCTACTTCCTCTTTACCAGCTTTTGGAATTAAAGCAAAACATACATGCTCATGCCTCATACCATCTAGAAAAATTTTTCGATCAACAAATGTTATTTTTGCATTACCACATACCTTTTCTTTGGTCTCCTTCAATGGTTTTAGCTTATGTCGCACTCCATCCTTTGTCAGGGAATAGGTATTCGCACGACCATCATGTACAGCACATCTGTCAAACTGCCATGGTCTACCCAACAACATATGACATGCATCCATAGATATGATATCACACAATACCTCATCTTGGTATCCGCCAACCTTGAACTTCACCAGGCATTGTTCATTGACCATGACCTTGTGGTCATCCTGTACCCAGGCAATCCGGTATGGATGTGGGTGTTTCTATCTCTTGAGCTTCAACTTTGTCACCATCTCTTCTGACGCCAAATTGTCAGTGCTTCCACTATCAATAATCACATCACAACATTTACCTTCACACTTGCACCTGGTGTGAAACAGGCTCCTCCTTTGCTCAGGTTCATTCTCACCACTGAACAAGACTCTTCTGTTAATCAACGTTTCTCCTCTTTCAGCATCTTCAGAATTTGATGATCTGGCATCTTCATCTATATGTGCAACTCTGGCCTGGCCTTCATTTCTCTTGTTTATTCTTCCTTGGCACTAAGGACATTCAAATGCCCTATGACCTTCTTCTCCACAGTGAAAACATGTTCCACGGAAGCCACCTCTTCCAGATCCTTGTCCTCTTCCTCTTCCTCTCTGATCTCTATTATTCTGATCCTGGAAACGATTGGAATTATTTCCTCGCTGATTCTGACTGCTACTGGCCTCATCCTTCTTTTTTGAATCTTCATTTCGGCCACCGTATGACCGTCCACCAGATCGTCCACCGTGACCTCTTCCGTTTTGTCTACTTTCAAACTTCTTGTTTAGCTTTTCCTCTACTTTTAGAGAAAACTGGTATGCCTCTTCAATACTGTTCATTCGAACCAGATTCAGCTCCTCTTGAATGCTTGGCCTTAACCCATTAAGGTATCGGACAACTTTCTCCTTATCAGCTTCTGCATGGCCTGTTCTGATGAGAAGTCGATAGAACTCCTCTGTATACTCCTGAACAGATCTTCCTGCTTACTTCAAACTCTGCATTTTCTTCAGTAGGTCAAGCTCATAATCAACAGGAATGAACTGTCACTTCAATTTATCCACCATCCGATCCCATCTTGTGATTTTATCTTTCCCTCTTCTATTTCACTCTAATTGAATTTCTTGCCACCAGATCTTCGCATGACCTTTCAATCTGGCCTTCGCAAATTTGACCCTATCAGGATCCTCAACATCTTCGTACTCAAAATATTCCTCGCATTCATTGATCCGGTCGATCAATTCCTCTGGGTTAAGATTTCTAGAAAATGTAGGAACCTCAATCTTAGGTCTTTTCCCAATCTTGGAAATCGCCTGAAAAAGTCTTTCTTCCTCCTGGTTCACAATTTCAACTTCTCCTTCTTGATATTCTTCTTCGGCTTCATCCTCGCTTTCATCTCTGACATTAAGATTCATTCCTCTACGAATCTCTTCTTGCAATGCTCGCACTTGTCTCTGCAACTCTCTAACCTCAGGTGTTACAACACCAGCTCTTCCGCCACGTTCCCTTCGTGGAGGCATTTTCGCGATGCGCGCTGAAACCCTAGCCACGGTCCTGGTGCAAACTGCCTCACAGTCGGCGATTTGTTTACACACTCAAGAAATCCTGCTCTGATACCACTTGATGAAGGGTACTCCCCTTAATACCACAAACACATAACAGAAATAGAGAAACAACAATAATATGCAAGAACAGAAAATTGGCTTCTTATTATCTCCACAAATGTGGAATTACAAACTTTCAGAATTACAATATGCAAAGCCACACGGGCATTCCCTTACAATATTCTGTAGGACAAAGCCTCGAACTATTACCCAGATCTACTACCCAGAACTATTCTGAACTGCCTAAGACAATAATACAGCCTTCCTTATATAGGCAATTATCCACCGCTTGGGAAGGTTCCAAAATTTTAGCCAATAAGGCCGACCAAACTTAGAATTATTTTATTTTACATTTTATTACATCATAGTCGGCTCAAGATAACCTTTGAAACCCGAACAGAAATTTTGAAGAAAATTATTTTTCGCCATTTCAGGTGGCCCAACTTCCGAAGACCATAAGTCATCACCAGTTGACCCGATTGGCTATTATAACCCCATTTCGGAAATGCCACGAAGCGCTCTACAGACTTGACCCGTGCAAGCACCCGTCACCCAAATTTTTGACCTCATCCGGGGCCTCTAAAGCCTTCAAAACTAAGTTCAAAGTTTCTGTACCCTGCTGCCAGTACCGAAAATCTTCAATATCTTCCAATATACACTTGATCTGGCAATGAAACTTTACTGGCAGACTTATATGACCAAAATGAACCTCTAAGAAAGAAGTCAGATCATTCTGAGCACATACAAAAATTACCAAAAATAGTAACTTTCCATAAATAGCAGCTCTGCACAAAATAGCCCTTATTGAAAATAAAAACAAAAATATTTTTGGGTGATGCAAGATTTCTCTTACACCCAGGATGCTCCTGCATCACATCCCCATAAAATCTTGATCATCAAAACTTGCACTACTTCCTCCATGTGGAGAGCCATGATGAGCTCATTGGGAGGGTTGTCTCAAGTTCCTAGGAGGTGTTTGTCTCCTATAATGAGCGTGTTGTGAAGTCCTTCTTCCTCTAGGACTAGGAGATCTTGAAGGTGTCCTTGAATGCCTTCTACTTCATGGAGTTCCTGAGCGAGTAGATGGTGGAGAGTTATTTCCACTATTGGTACCCCCATTGTTGAATTAGGCATTGATTTGTTGGGCTAAAAGACTATCTTGTTGTTCTTGAAATATTTTTCTTTCCAATTCTAACAAGGCTTGTTGCTCCTCCTCTAGGAGTCTAAACTTCTCCTCTTTAGCAGCTTGTTCATCCAAAAAGGCTTTCTTTTCTCATTCAATACATTTGAGCCTGTCACTCGCATACCTTGAGGTTGTTCTGAGTGAAGACTTGGGCCTTCAATGTTTGGACAAGTCATTGGTAAATGCTACATTTACATGAGCATCACTAGATTTTTTATTTTGGTCTTTATGTTGTGACTGTGCATCTTGGTGAGCTTGTCTATAATGTCTTTCAGCTCTTTGATGAGCGTCTAGATATTTGGTGTTGATAGGGGGTGATTCTGGTTGATTATCACCACTAAATAGCATGTTATCCCTATGTCTTTGAAAAATGTCATCAAGATTTTGATCCATTGCTTCTCTCTCCCTTCTAGTCAAAGTGTAACTCATGTCCATATCTAATTGAGAAGGTGCAAAAGAGGTACTCAACTCACTAGGATTTCTCTTAGGTTTAAACCAAACTTCAGGCTCACTCCTAGGGGATTGATCAAAGATGGGTTCCTTTTCCTTTCGCTTTTGACGAGTTTGGACTAAGGGTAGCTGGTTAAAGAACACTTGAGGTCATTTTCCTTGACTAACTTGGTACCTTGTCATAACCGACATGAAAGAAAAAGACCCTTGGTGATAAGATGACCCTATGAAATGTCAATACCAAAATAGGATAGTAAAAGTGTTCAATTGTCCAAAAAGAGATGGTGAGATAGAAAATTGCAAAAAGCGTAAACCAACACTATCACAGAGGTGCCCAATCAGAGGATGAGTATCCTAGCACATATGAATCAGGAGGATGGATTTACCCAAATTTATAATTGAAATTGATTTTTTTATGGAAGTGAATTGGACAAAAGAGTACTGAAACTCTCCAAGTGTGTTACCAAAGAATCTTAAGGTGTACTTTTTCAACAAGGATAATTCCTAACTTATCAATGCCAAGAAAGACTACTTTGTAAAATCAAAGAACACTAATTCAAGGGATCTAAACACAAGAACCCAAGGTACAAACAGGCTTCCAGCTACAAGATAGGAGACCTACTAAAATCTAGATCAGCCAAAGGAAGACTGAGAAAAAAATGACACAAATTTGACAGATAGAAAAAAGGCTCTGTGCGATAGTTTCTAAGCAAATAGGGCGATAATTTCTAACCAAGTGATATTTCATGCAAAGCAATGCGATAGTTTCTAGGCAGCTTGTGCGATACTTTCCAGGCAGGCAGTGTGATAGTTTTGTAGCAGTGAACTATCACATGATAATTCTCAGTACAGTGTGCGATACAGTTTCAGGATCATATGACTCTTGACCAGTGAGTGCTAAAAATCTCAATTTTAAGGGCGGTTTGGTCAAAATTTTAGTTTGAAGGTTAGATTTTTTAATTTCAAGCATAGTGACAATAGTAAATAGACAAGTTTGTAAATAGTAGGTGATCAAACATGTCATAAAACACTTGAAACAAGGGAAAAAGCAACCTTTCCAAGACAACTAATTTTGATATCAAAGCAATAAAATCCTATGAATGCTACCATGATGTTTGAATGTTTGAGAATGTTTGCACGAGTAGATCACAACGAGAACACTTCAAGCACTTACTAGCCTAAAAGGACAATGGCTCGATACTTAACAACTTGTCCCACACTTGATGTCCCATCTCCTCACAGAAAGTGGTTTCCAACAATAGATGTTGGCTTTGTTGTGGAAGTGCCAATGCCACAACCAAAGGAACATAGATGGTGATTAATCTTGGGGTGTTCCAGGTTAGTCCACTAGGATCAATCCTTGCACCAAGAAGCTAAGCAGAAAAATAGGGTGGCTTCTATCTATAGTTCTTAGTAAGGGCTTCCATTCATAGTACCCCTCTTTCTCCCCAAAGGGACTCCTTACCTTGTGGCAAGTAATAGACCTCATGGCCACAAGAGTACCTTAAGCATTCTTTCTCAACACTTTCCTCATGGTCACAATCCCACAAGTACTCACATCAAGTGAAGACAAGCACTACGTCTACCAAAGTTTTGTGTCCTTGATAGCCTTGAGTTTATAGTGGGTTTGAGTAGCCGAAAAAAGGCTTGTCCCCACTTGGGTCATTCCACTTGATTGCTCAAGAGTAGGCCCACTAAAGGATTCTAAACTACACAAAGAGTGGATCAATCTTTGAGGTTCAAGGTTTTTGGTTCACCACAAGGGTGAAGAGCATACTCCCCTATCTCAAAAATTTCTTCCAAACACACCAAGAAAAGGTTCAATTACCCTCTTGCTTTCAAAATTCAAAGATGGATCAAGATTTTTGTTTCACCACAAGGGTGAAGAGCATAATCTCCTACCACCAAAACATTCCTTCCACAAGATCTTAAGTGCCTATGAAATGAAACAACTAGTAAATGCCACTCAAAATGAAAGCAATTAAACAAGCACTTGATTGGTTTTTATGCTTTGAGTAGCCCTGCAAAAACCATTAGTAGCCCTTGTGCATTTGGAGCTTTCACATGCATTCTTTTAAGCAAATATTCCAAGCAATGAGAGCAACTACAAGTACAACTTGTTATCCCTACAATGAGTTAGCACATCAAAACCAAATGAAATCTGCAAGTCAAACCCTATTCTACCACAACAAATCAGAAATCCAAATCAAACCAAGAAAATCTTGCAAAGAAATGACAAAAAATTGTTCACTGCCAGGCCCAAGTGATAGCTCAGTTGCCAAAAGGATCACATGAAACTTTACAATATACGGGGGTGATATTTTCCTTCTGTGCGATATTTTGCACTACCTATGGGTGACATAAAATGCTATAACAATGCAATAGAATGTTTAACTACGCGTGATACTTTAACTGGTAAAGTATCACACTAGTGTATAAGAAACTATGATACGATACTGGAAAAATATCACACGATAATCCTATCAGAAAAAACTAGAGAGCAAAAATTTGACGAAACAACAAGCAAGTATTGATGAAAAAATGACAAAAATGCATAAAAAGAAGGACAAAACAATAATGTTCTGCCCCACGATGGACTCAAAAAATGTACACACTAAATAGTGCACTTCTCTAAGTCATTACTTCCAAGGGAATCCATGAATTGAAAACCTTGAGAATGTGACCTAGAGCTCCCTAAGCATGGAGTCACAAAGATATTCAAGATTGCTCTTAGCTAGAGCTATTAAGCCTATAACCTTGCTAGTAAACCACACAATGAGAGATTCAAATGAAGACAAGGGAAAGAATGCCAATATCCTCAAGAATCAAGATGAAATGCAATGCAATATTATTCAAGAAATGGAAATGCAAGCTAAGCTATGGAAATGAAAATACAAGTATTGCAAAGCCTTCCTAGTTAAGCTATGTGAGCTAATCTAGAGCATAAAATAAACTAAGCTAGATGCCAGGAAAGATAAGCTAAGAATGTAAGAATGAAACTAGAATGCAAGAATGATCTCCAAAAGCTCCAAAGTCTCCAAGAATTCCTATAGCATAAAGTTAGTATTCAAAATATGGATCCTAAAATGAGAAGACAGCTCTCCTTTTATAAGAAATGAGAAGGAATAAAACATGGAGATTAAGAAGCAAAAGATTTGATCAAGGGTGGAGCTTAAAAGAGGAGCAATCCATGTGCACAAGTTTCCTCCAATGAGAAATAAGAGTTGACTTTTGAGCCTCATGAGAGACAAAAAGGCCTTTTTCCCTTTTTATAAAATAAGAATAATGCTTTATTTGTGCAACTTAGGATAAGATGAAAAGTGGGGCTTTTTATTTAATAAAAGGGGAGGAAATTCATTTTAAAAACATTTGGGCGTTAATTGGTCCATTTAAAACAAATGAAAAACTAGCTTGGAAGTACTACTACAGAGTTGAGGCCTAAATAAGAGAAACCCACCATTAGAAAGTTTGGAATGCACACTTGAAGGTTAAGAGAAAGCATTATTGTGAAATATGGTATCAATAATGTAAAATCAACCCCTTCTCTACATCAAAATTTAAATAATTCCCTTAAGTCATGTCCTAATCTTTAAACTACAACGAAAATTTCCTCATGCTCTAAACAATATCACATACATGCAGCATAATAATTTAAATAATCCCCTTAATCCATGTCCTTATTAAAAAAAGAAATTTCATAATACTTTAAACAATATCACATACATGTAGTATACAAATTTAATTCATTTTAAGCCACATCATAGTTAAACAAAAGTAAAAGTTTCATAATACTTTAAACAATATCACATACATGCAACATATAAGAATTTAAATAATCCACTTAAGTCATGTCCTAATTAAACAACAATGAAAATTTCATAATACCCTAAACACTATCCCCTTAAGCCATGTATTTGGGCTTAAGAAAAATTTGTAAATGTCAAATTTTTCAACCAAGTGACACAAGTTACAAACATATACATTATTTCTAGGCCACATGAAGTGGTTATTCCCACTCTTTGATAACATGTAATATTCTTTCATGGTCATTAGTATCTAGTTTCCACTTAGGAATGCCATGTCCTATGAATGGATGGAGAGATAGGGTGCTAGAAATTGCAAGGTGACTATACTAATAGACCTTGTTGTCATGTTGATAATCAATAAATTGAATCCCATTTTTAACTATTCTGATTTTCTTCAAATACATTCCTTGCACAAAAACTAAACCTACACACACAAGAAACAACATTTCAAACTATGAGTTCTAGAGCTAGAGATTGTATTCATATAAGGTAAGTTATATTAAATTTTAATTTTCAATGATAATAAATTTAAGATAAATTACATTGTTCACCTAAGGGAAATAGAATTCCATGTCTCATTATTTGGTATCTTCATCATCTCCTTTGTGCAATGTAATAAATAGTAACTAACACCTATAGTTTTAGGCTTTGTCATGACTACAAAAATATATCCTGCACAATAAATTTCACAAGGTCAATTCACTTTAAATAGTTCAAGATGTGTGTGTGTGTGTGTGTGTTTATAAAATTATATAAGTATACATTTACATACATTTATAGATTGCATATGAAGTTAAGTATATGTACCAATTTTGTTCAATCCTAATATATGGTCATAATTAGTAGAAATAAATGGAATTCCATCAAAGATTTCATCCTCATCTTCATCATTTATATTAGTTACATCTAGTGGCACCAAATTTTATACACTAAGATATCCACGTTCTTGGTTTTTTCATTCATCATAGTTTTTGGAAATGCAGTAAAAAAAACATTAGTCCCTGGTGTACAATGACCACATGTGACTATTTGTACTCATAAAAAAATGCAAGGATCTTTTTTTCTCTACCCACTTGCATCCATGCAATGATATTCTATATATCCACATCTTCAAAACATAAAAAAAAGTTACACATAAATGTTCAAATCAATATAAAGTATATAATCTTAAAAATAATTTTAAAACTTGAAATAAAATCAAAATTTAAAAGATTGTACATACCCGATATCTCCTAAAATACTCTAAATGGTATGACTCGATCCAATACTGATGATGTACTAGCTTCATTTGGTATAAATTACATCTTGCACCATTCAAATACATCACGTGAATCTTTTTTACAACATAAATTATAATCTATTTGATACTTTCGTAAAGCACATTTGATGCAAGCTCATACACAATCATGCTCACCATTTCCATGTCCACTCTTGAACAAACTCCAAACATGTGGTATCTTTTGGTATCAATGATATCTACATAGTGCATAAATTTCCTTTCTTATTTGAATTGTGTTGCATATCCATCTAACCAAAAAAAATGCTTTTCAAGTTTTATGCCCCCCATTTTTCAAATATCCAAAAAAATTCTTAAAGCAATGTTCCACAAAATGTGTGTAATGCTCTTTATCATCACTAACGTAAAAGTGATATTCTTTCTTAAATATATGTGCTTCAAATGTACTTTCAAAATCATCCAAATCTAATTGTGTGTGTCAATAACACACCTAGACCATAATAGTGATCTTGTTTGTAAAGTAACATTTTTCTCAAGAACCTATTTTTTATGAGAAAAAGAGTGATTTTCTACAAAGTCAACAACTGATAAATATTTTCTAGGTGGGAAAGTGTCTCTTAGTGTTTGGAACTATTGTTCTTTCCACTTATAAAAATAATAATGACGTATATATGGTTGAATCGATTTAAAAAAATTCTCCATACAGATTCCAACTAGTATCTCCTCTTCTACATATTCTAACATTGTGGATTATTTCCAAAATTTTGTTTTAGAATTTATGTACTTGTAACTCTTACATTTTACCATGCCTTTCATGTCAATGTCTTCATTTCTCAAAGGTAATATAGGCAAATTACCAAATGTTTCACAAATTTCTTTTATGCAATCTATTTCACATGTTGCATTATCATCTTATTTTTCATATAAAATTAATCATATGAATTGCCTTGACATTTTAGGGACAAAATGTTCAAAACCATAACTTTCTTCTATCAGGTTTCAAAACACTTGATAGTTGAGATCAAATCCAATATGATAACAACAAAAAAAAGTTTCAAAGGCTTTGTTTATCTTCACATAATATGGCTTTAATCTTTCAAACATTATTTTATCAATCTTTATGTTCGGATTTGAATTACAAAATGAAAAATACAATTCATGTTGTGTGGTTTCCAACCAATGTTTTTTTATGTAGCACATATTAATTAGGCCCAATCCTATGCTTGATAAAATCTCTTTTATTTGATGAAGGGCGAGTATGATTAGTCCAAAAAGTAGTGATCAAGCTCCTAACTCCATCTTCAATTGTGTTAGAGAGAGGAGCTTTACACATTATTGCCCAATTTCCTTCCAATGTACTATCATCCAAATTGATTCTCCTTTTCACATAATGTGATATTTTCTTCCTACTATACCCAATCTCAAATGAAAGTGAAGAGATTTGTCATATTTTAAATAGATGTCAATAGGTCACTCTTCTTGAAATGACCTTAGTTGCAGATCTAGATTTTTTCCTAATGGAATCCAAACCATCATTAAAATTTTGAACAATATATTTTTGTAGGTTATGCAATTTCCTCTTTTTAAATGTCTTATCTACACCCAACAATTTTAATGACTCTTTTAACTCATCATTCAAAAATTGAAATGATAATAGTTAGGATTTTTTAAGTTTATCAAGATTCTCAATTTGATCAATTATCTCCTTTGACTTTTTATTCAATGTCCTTCTCTTAGTATGTGTAGATTGTTCAAGATAGTATCTAAATTTCTCCACATCCATTTCAATTAAATGATCTTAGTTTTTGTAATTAATTTTATCTTTACACTTTGAGCTAGATTTATATTCTCATTTATGCCAGTAGAAGGAAGCAATGTTGACCCTTCTCCAACATCTATTGCTTGAGCTCAGGCTTCCCCTTGTCCAAAATTTTCTTGAGCTTCTTCTTGTTGAGAAAAATCTACACACAAAACAAAAACATTTCTTAAGGGGAAAGACTAAAAATACTTAATCAAGTATAGACCAAGAAAACTAAAATTACATATTAGTGCAGGAGCACCTAGGCTATCCCTAAAAGCCTTACTTTATTTTGGATTGTAACTGACTCTAGCCAAGTCAGTAAACTTTTAGTTTGGACCTTAGAAGTTCTTGTTTGATCTATGCCTAGATGGATTAGTAGTTAATACTATCCAATCTAGTCTAGCTTAGTTTTCTTTCAAAGTTAGTCCTTAGGGGTAGTCCTAAAAGTTGGGAAATGAAATATAAAGGTGTCTTAATCTTGAGAAAAGTGTGGGAGATGCCTAAAAAGGCCTTAAAGAGGTTATTTCATTGAGATAAGTGGGATAGAGGTCCTAAAAATTAGTTGGCATCATATAAATGAAAAAGATGCTAAAAAGTTGTCATGGCAACATGAGAAATTCTTGCAAATGTTGCATGCAACTCGACATCTTTGGATTCCCCTCATTCTAGGAGAGGGAAATCAATGTAAATGCTTAAAATTGTGGGATGGGAATCTTATGATACCTTGTGGCTCATTTCCAAATGTAGAAGTTAGTGTGTGTAAGATGTTAGTTTGTGAATAGAGAAGATCTCCGGTTTTCCTGAGTACAGTCATGTTTCTTCAATGGTTATAGTATGCTAATGAGTTAGAATGTAAAATGTAATGTTGGATTCATGATATAGTGGTAGTTTTAAGAATTTTATTTTTATTCATCATTTAGTTCTGAGTAGTTCTATTAGCCATTATAAAATCTTTTATCAAGTAGGTATTTCACTAGTTTAATCTAGGAAGTTTTTAGTTTCATGGCTCCCCCATAAATTATAACTTAGGGAAACCTAAGGGTTTGAATGGAAATGGTTAGGGAGCCATTGTAAAGTATAAATATGGAGTTTGGGAGTTTGAAGAATCAAGATGCTATTTTTAAAGTCATTCCCTAGGCAAGAATAGTGTACCCCGCTAGGCATGAGACAAAGAAGAAATGGGTGTATACATGCAAGGTAAAGAAGGTGAGTACGGAACAAGCATGGTTACATATAGCTTATGAAAATTTTGGCATATGTTAAAGAGATTGGGCATTTTCCAATCCATTTTCTTAGACTTTGAGCAAGAAATCAGTGAAGACATTAAAAATAGGCCTATTAGCCCTATTGGCCCTACATTATAGGAAGCCACTGTACAGAGGCCCTAGAACCCTAAAACCTCCTGAATATATAGTGTCTTACAAAAGGGTATTTGAATATCAAATTTTTTTTTCAGGTCATTTGGGATTTTTTGACAAGAAATAGGAAAAGGACCTTGCCAAGGGCTACAAGAAACCATTAGGCCTAATAGGTCTCAAACAAGCCAGTTTGTGGACCCGATGGAGAAGAAATTTGAGACCTGTCAAAATGAGGTAAAAAAGATTACAAATGGATTTTTTCAAGATGATTGGACCCCCTACAACCCTAATGCCAAGTTGTAGTGAAAGAAGCACTTAGAGTCTTCTAAGTGATTGAGAAGCATTGAGACAAAACTATTGATTGTTGTCCTTCAAGGTTAAACACAAGGAGGATAACTCATGGAGAAGAGTTAGAATAGTCTTAGGCTTGAAAACTTAAGGCTCAAAAGATTCTAGTAGAGAGAATATGGTCTAAAGAAGATAGGACAAGTGAGGTCTTGAAAAGCTTGTGTGAGCACACCTTGAAGCACATCTATTAGATTGGTATTAGAGCCTAGTTGATTAGGCTTGTGGTGAA
Organism: Chamaecyparis obtusa; assembly: GCA_027943335.1. NCBI lineage: Eukaryota > Viridiplantae > Streptophyta > Pinopsida > Cupressales > Cupressaceae > Chamaecyparis > Chamaecyparis obtusa. The sequence goes on from BSBK01009526.1 coordinate 126,852, forward strand.
TGTTTCAACTAGATGAGTTAGTAGGAGATTCCACAATGGTGACCAATGCTAAATTGGCTAAGAAAGTGGAAGAGTAGGAAGAGGAAAATAGGTTGCTTAAGGAAATATTGGAGCAATTTGAACTAAAGGTAGATGAAGTTGATGAGCAGGCTAAGGAAGCCAAAGAAAAAATAGATGGGAAACAAAAGGAGATCCTTTTAGAGGATGAGGTCCCTGAAATAGACCCAATATTAGCAGAAGAACCATTCTTGAAGGCATTAAAGGCCTTGAGTGGGAAATCACTAAAAGGTATTCCAATCTTCAATGTGAAGATCGAACTAGAGGTAGTCCTAGATTGGATTGAAGGAATAGAAAACCATTTTGAGTGTGATGGTATCATAGAAGCTCAAAAGGTAAAAGTGGCTAAAGGTAGATTGAGAGGCCCTACACTCACTTGGTGGAAATTTATCCAAGTTGAGAGAGAGAAAGAAGGAAAGAAGCCAATTTCCACTTGGAAGGCAATGGTGGCTAAAATCAGGGATGCTTATGTGCCAAAGGATTATGAAATCCAATTGCACAAGAAAACAAAAAGTCTTAGGAAAAAAGACTTAGATGTGAAATCCTATACTGTAGAGTTCCAAAGGCTTTGCATGAGGTCTTGAGTTGCAGAGGATTAGAAAGTAAAGGTAGCAAGATACCTTAGTGGACTCAAGTGGACTATACAAGATGAGATGAATCTCTTGACTCTAGACACCATTTAGAAATGTCACCAACTTGTTGTCAAAGTGGAAGATAAACTAAGGAAGAAACAAGACTCTAGCACTTTTAGAGGCAGAGGTAGAGGAAGAGATAATAAAGGAAAAAGAGGTGGATATGGTGGAAGGATTTCTGAACCAAAGACTCAAGGAGAGGTCAAGTAAACTAAGAAAAAAGGAGGCTCAAATAGAGGTAGTAGAGGAAGGAACTCTAACAATAGAGGAAGAAGTGGTGGTCAAGGTAGAGGCAATTACTTTACCAACATGAAATGTTACCATTGTAATCAGATGGGACACCTTGCCTATAGGTGTCTACAAAAAGGTAGTACTTCTCAAGGAAATGATAAAAGAGTGAACTTTGTTCATGAAGAAACAAGTGGAGGAGTGAAACCCCCTGAAGTACCTTTGGAATCAAAGGAAGGAGAAAATCTTATGATGAGAAGAGCCTTGATTAAAGAGCCAATAAAAAAAGAACCCAGCCAGAGGTCACTATTTAGAGTGAAATGTAAAATGATGGGTAAGGTGTGTAGAGTCATCATAGACTCTGGGTCTACTGACAACATAGTGTTAGAGGAGGCAGTTAACAAGTTGAAGATGAAGAGAATACCCCACACAAGCCCCTATAAAGTTACTTGGTTGAATAAAGGCCAACATGTTCTTATTAATGAACAAGCTTGGGTGGATTTTTCAATTGGGAGATATAAGGATAAAGTTTTATGTGATTTCTTACCTACGGATGCTTGTCACTTTCTCCTAGGTAGACCATGGAAATTTTACCAGCAGGCCATGCATGATGGAGTGAAAAACTCATACTCTTTTAAGAAATATGGTGTGACATTTAAGATTCACTCACTGTTAGAAGATGCAGAGGTGAAGTCAAGTGTTCCCAATGTCCTCATGGTGAGTGAAAAATATTTCTTAGAGGTCCTACAAGAAGGAGAAGGATTTGGCTTTTCCCTGGTGTTAAATCCTATGGAGGTAAGTGATGACAAGGTAGTCAAGAATCCAGAGTTACCAAAGGAGATACAAGATATGTTGCAGACATATGAAGGTATTGTCAGTGATGGACAACCATCAACACTACCCCCTAAGAGAGTTGTAAGTCATAGGATAGACTTCATACCAGGAGCTACCCTTCCCAATAAGGCAGCCTATAAGATGACCCCTCAGCAAAATGAGGAAATAGCTAGACAAATCCAAGATCTCTTAAGCCAAGGTCTTATTAGGAAGAGCATTAGTCCTTGTGTTGTACCCATTGTCTTAGCACCTAAAAAGGGAGGAACTTGGAGGCTATGTACTAATTCAAGAGCCATAAATAGGATAAGCATTAGGTACAAGTTCCCTATCCCAAGGATAGAAGACCTAATAGACTACCTAGGAGAAGCTAAGTACTTTACTAAAATTGACCTAAAGAGTGGGTACCACCAAATTAGGATTCATGAGGGAGATGAGTGGAAGACAACCTTCAAAACCACTGAGGGTTTTTATGAGTGGCTTGTCATTCCCTTTGTGCTTTCTAATGCCCCCTCCACATTCATGAGGCTCATGAATGAAGTCCTCAAAGAATACATTGGAAAATTTGTGGTAGTGTATCTAGATGATATACTAATTTATAGGAAGACCAAGGATGAACATCTTCAACATTTAGAGGTTGTTATCAAGAAGCTACATGAGGAGAACTTGATGATCAATTTTGAGAAATGTGATTTCATGAAGCAAGAACTAGTGTACCTTGGGTTTGTGCTATCTCATGGAAATCTGAAAATGAACCCTAGAAAAGTAGAATCCATCCTCAATTGGCCTACTCCAAGGAAAGAAATAGAGGTAAGAAGTTTTCATGGTTTGGCTCAGTACTATAGAAAGTTTATCAAACAATTTAGTGAAATTTGTGCTCCAATGTTAGATACCATTAAAGGTGGCATGAAGAATGAGTTCATATGGAATGATAAAGCTAACCATGGTTTTGAATTGATAAAGAAGAATATTTCTACTCAACCAATCTTAAACTTGCCAAGTTTTGAGAAATTGTTAACAGTTGAGTGTGATTCTAGTAATGTGGCCATAGGTGTTGTCTTGAGCCAAGAGAGAAGACCAGTAGCTTTCCATTCTAATAAATTAAGTGATGCTAAGAAGAAGTACTCTTCTTATGACTTAGAGATGTATGCTCTAGTCCACACACTAAGAAAGTGGAGACACTACTTGCTCCCAAAAGAGTTTGTGGTCTTTTCTGACAACCAAGCACAATTTTTCTTGAATTCACAAGACAAACTCAGTCACAAGCATATGAAGTGGGTAGAATACTTGTAGGCCTACACCTTCAACATCAAACATAAGAAGGTATTGCAAAACAAGGTGGCTAATGCCTTGAGTAGAAGAGTTCTTATAGTCTAAGAGGTACAGTTGCAAAGCATGGGCATATACAACTTCAAAGACCTATATGAAGATGATGAAGATTTTGCAGAGATTTATAAGGTATGCCAAGAGTATAAGAATCACTTTCATAGTAAATTCTCTAAGTATACTTTGCAGAGTGGTCTTTTATTTAAAGGAGGTCAATTGTGTATCCCTAGAGATTATATAAGAGAGAATTTAATCCAAGAAAAGCACAATTGTGCACTTAGTGGCCATTTTGGTGTCAACAAGACCCAAGAATTAGTTCAAATGCTCTATTTTTGGCCTAGAATGAACCTATAAATTAGAAAGTAAGTAGAGGGATGTGTTGTGTGTCAAGAATACAAGGGAACATCCACTAATGTAGGACTTTATCAACCATTTCCCATTCAAAATAGACCATGGGAGTGTTTGAGCATGGATTTTGTGGTAGGTTTACCCAAGACAAAATAGGGAATGGATAGTATTTATGTTATAGTGGATAGGTTGAGTAAGATGGTACACTTTTTACCATGCAAGATAGCACATGATGCTAGCCACATAGCTTCATTTTTCTTCAAAGAAGTAGTCAGGATACATGGTTTACCATTGAGTATAGTGCTAGACAGAGACACAAAATTCATGAGTAATTTTTGGAACTCTATGGCAAAAAATTGGTACCAACTTGTCCTTTTGATCAACATACTACCCTCATATTGATGGTCAAACTAAGGTGGTAAATAGGAGTCTTCATAATCTCCTAAGATGTTTAACTAAGGAGTATGGTCAGACTTGGGACCAACTCATTGGGCAGGCAAAGTATGCTTACAATGACACATTGAACAGGACAACCAGCAAGAGTCCCTTTGAAATTGTTTATGGCCTTCATCCTAGAGGCATATATGATCTCAAAGATATTAAAGATGGAGCCACAGGAATTGCATATGCTAAATACTTTTCCACTATTATGCAAGAAATACATGATACAATGAAGAAGACACTCACTGAGAATACAAGGAAGATCAAACATAAGATGGATGAAAGAAAGAAAGATGTCCAATTTAAGGTGGGAGATCTAGTAATGGTTCATCTCAGTAAGTCTAGGTTGCTAAAGGGAGTGCCTAATAATATTACGATGAGGAGAATAGGCCCATGTACCATCTTAGCAAAGTATGGCACCAATGCATACAAGGTGGAACTACCAGAGGATAGTGGATTATCTCCTATCTTCAATGTGGTAGACTTAGTCTTATACAAAGGACTAGTACCTGACCCTAATTAGAGTTTAAATTAAGTCAATCAAGAGGTGGAAGATCTTAATTTTCCATCTACACTACCAAAGTTAGCCGAGGAAATCCTAGATTCCAGAGCCTACAAAAAGAGTAGACAGAGGACTTATGATGAACACTTGGTGAAGTGTCATGGACAAGAGAATGTAGATGCAACTTGGATAAAGGAATCAAAGTTCAAGAATTTGGGCATTAATCTCAACTTACTCAATCCAAGGATGTATTGAATCTTTCTATTTTGGGGAGAATGGTGCAGGAGCACCTAGGTTATCCCTAAAAGCCTTACTTTATTTTGGATTGTAACTGACTCTAGCCAAGTCAGTAAAATTTTGGTTTGGACCTTATAAGGTCTTGTTTGATGTGTGCCTAGATGGATTAGTAGTTAGTACTATCCAATCTAGTCTAGCTTAGTTTGCTTTCAAAGTTAGTCCTTAGGAGTAGTCCTAAAAGTTGGGAAATGAAATCTAAAGGTGTCTTAATCTTGAGAAAAGTGTGGGAGATATCTAAAAAGGCCTTAAAGAGGTTATTTCATTGAGCTAAGTGGGATAGAGGTCCTAAAAATTAGTTGGCATCATAAATGAAAAAGATGCTAAAAAGTTGTCATGGCAACATGAGCAATTTTTGCAAATGTTTCATGCAACTTGACAACTTTGGATTCCCCTCCTTCTAGGAGTGGGAAATCAATGTAAATACCTAAAATTGTGGGATAGGCATCTTATGATACCTTGTGTCTCATTTCCTGAAATAGAAGTTAGTGTGTGTAATATTTTAGTTTGTGAATAGAGAAGATCTCTGGTTTTCCTGAGTACAGTCGTGTTTCTTCAATGGTTATAGTATGCTAATGAGTTAGAATGTGAAATTTAATGTTGGATTCATAATATAGTGGTATTTTTAAGACTTTTCTTTTTAGTCATCATATATTTTTGAGTAGTTCTATTAGCCATTAGAAAATCTTTTATCAAGTAGGTAGTTCACTGGTTTAATCTAGGAAGTTTTTAGTTTCATGGCTCCCCCATAAATTCTAACTTAGGGAAACCTAATGGTTTGAATGGAAATGGTTAGGGATCCATTTTAAAGTGTAAATATGGATTTTGGGAGTTTGAATAATAAGGATGCTATTTTTAATGTCATGCCCTAGGCAAGATTGATGTACCCGACTAGGAATCTGACAGAGAAGAAATGGGTGTATACATACAGGGGAAAGAAGGTGAGTATAGAACAAGCATGGTTCTAGATAGATTATGAACATTTTGGCTTATGTTAAAGAGATTGGGCACTGGCCAATCCATTTTCTTAGACTTTGAGCAAGAAATCAGTGAAGACCTTAAAAATAGGCCTATTAGCCCTATTGGCCCTACATTATAGGAAGCCACTGTATGGAGGCCCTAAAACCCTAGAACCACCTAAATCTCTATTTTATTCCAAAAGGGTATTTGAATATCAAATTGTTTTTCCAGGTCATTTGGGAGTTTTTGACAAGAAATAGGAAAAGGACCCTGCCAAGGGCTACAATAAACCATTAGGCCTAATAGGTCTCAAACAAGCCAATTTGTGGACCCGATGGAGAATACCTTTGAGACCTATCAAAATGAGGTCAAAAATATTACAAATGGATGTTTTCAAGATGAATGGGCCCCCTGCAACCCTAATGCCAAGTTTTAGTGAAAGAAGCACTTAGAGTCTTCTAAGTGATTGAGAAGCATTGAGACAAAACTATTGATTGTTTTCCTTCAAGGTTAAACACAAGGAGGCTAACTCTTGGAGAAGAGTTAGAGTAGTATTAGGCTTGAAAACCTGAGGCTAAAAATATCATGTGTGTGAAAATTATACCTGATCTACAGACACAACACTTCAGTAAAACATTAGAGGTTAGTAAAAATCAAAATCGTGCAAAATTGAAATCTAATTTAACCAAGTGATTTACTGCCTTCTAGTAGGTGCGAGATTAATGTTCTCAAATTGTTATCGAGATCAGTGACCTAGACAACACCTAAATGAAGGATTTGAATGCAATTGATCTATATTTTTGATATTTTCTATGCAATGATAATGATAAATTGATATGAATCTATGATATGTAAAAACTGATATGCAAGGAATTGATCTAACAATAATATGAAAAAGAAAGTGATCTCACAACAATGTTGATTCGCAATAAGCTTTGATCCTTCCAATTACAATTCTCCAGCGTGATTGTGCTAAAATATGAGATGCTTTGACATGAGCTGAGGCTTTAATTTATAGAATTCCAGGGCTTTGGAGGTGCATGGAAGAAAGCCATAAATCACTCAGATTAACTCAGCTTGATTTTTGAGTTATCTGATAATAAAGATAATTTAAGTCACAAAATCATGCAAAAGCACAGTTCAACTCGAATTAGAAGTTTAGATCAACTTTAAGACTCAAAAAGAATGTTGAGTTTCCAAAAGCTAACAACTCGCATTGATTTTCCAATTTTGAGTTTAACTGGTCCTTTTATGTGCACATGGATAATTATGATTTAATAAATAAATAAAGGGATTTATTCTCAACTTAACTTATTTTTGAAATTAAATAATTAATTTATGGGTTAATTAACTATTTAATCAAACTTTTATTAAAAACTATATTATTAAATAATGACAACTTGCTTTAATTAATTAGATAAGAATTTAATCAATTATTCATAGGATATTGGATTTATTGTCAAAATTAAATAATACAATTAATAATAGATAGAATTAAATTTAATTAAACAATTAAGTGGAAAATATTAAATCTAATTAATTAAATATGAAAATATTCAATTAATCAAACTTAGGATAAATGTGATTTATCGCCAAATAATCATTAAATTAAAGATAATTAAGATAATTAGGAATATTGCTACGAATATTCCCCGATGCCGAATTTAAGATAATCAATTATGATTCGATGATGTTTAGATGTGCCTTAGGTTAGGACTTCTATGTCGATTTCATTCGAATTGTTGATATAGGAGATTAATGAACTTATAGCCCATTTTTGGGGTATTACATTTTGCCCCTCTTTGAATTACTGTGCGAAGCATAGTGGTTCAAAGATAGTCTATGTTTGATAAAGATATGAAACTAATGTTTGATATTGATAATTGATATGAGACAGAAGCTGATTGATATTGATTTGATATGAAGATGATAGGTCTTGAATGACCAAAGATAATGTTCACTGTAGTAGCAAATGAACCTATGATTGTGAAAAAGTGTCAAAATGCCTAATTCTAAACCTTAGGATTGCAAAGAAGTGAGTGACCGGTTCTAGACTTGATTGTCTTAGCAGAACTAGCAGGTATCACATCCGAACCCTTCAGTTGCAGAAGAACCAAGGAAAGAACACTATGATCCGATGGTTGCAAAAATTGATACAGTTTACAAGAATAGGACAATACCAGATTGATATGGATCTTGATGAATCTGATATGCCCTAAGAGATGATAGATTTGCCCCGAGCGATGAGGACTTTTGATGAATCAGTAACTAGACATGGTTGTTGTCTGATTACTGAGGAAGATATGATTTCAAATTTGATTATAGACTTTGAATGATATACAATACCATGCCCCCTTCGGGATTAAAATTGAAATCTGACAAGAAAAGTCAGTGTTGAATAGTTCAGAAGCATTTAAATTGATTTGAGAAGTGGTTAAACATGTCCGAGAACACATTCTGCATCGTTTAGAGGTCCAGACAACCAAGTTTGACAAGGTTTGACCATGGTTGACCAAGTTGAAATTTTTGATAGTTTGATGTAAGATAAATAGTTAAGTTGAATATGAGATTTCTGTGATGATCGAAGGTCGAATATGCAAGCAGTAGACTGTCTTAGGCCCAAAATTTTAAATCATGATTTTGACATATTAAATGATCTTAGATTTGAATTTTGATCCCGAAAATGGATTCAAAACGTCGAAATTAGCCAGGGGTGCAATTTTCATGAAAAATGGAGCACTTTTGAAAATTAGGTCAAATGCTATATAAAGGCCTGAAGGGTCATTTTCAATTCATTTCAACCATTTGACTTTGGAGATTGTGCGGAGCCCTCTGAGCAAGAAAATGGTAGAACAGTGAGATCTGAAGGTTCTTGTGAGTTTGCATTGATTTGAGTGCAGCCGGAGATACCAGAGACCCCGACAGTATGGACATTCGGTAGGTGGAACTCTGTGCCCCTCTGAAAATGCAAATTTTTCATGTTTCATAGCATTTTTTAATTGTTTCGTACATGTTTTTCTTTTTTAATTTTTGCATGTACGAAAACTCATACGAGTTCCATACCAAACTCGTACGACATTTCAATTGAAACTCCTTTGTCGTTTCAAGTCCACCCAATTGTCGTATGAAGAGGACCTGTCTGTCATACGACATTTCATCGGGTCCTTGAAAACTCGTATGACAATGTGCGAAGTGTCGTATGACCATGAATTATCGTTTGGTCTTTTGTGGAATGTCATACGACATTTGAGGCCAATCTGGACTGTCATATGAAAAATAGAGTGTTGAAAACTAACTTTTAGGGCCAAATTTTGACTTTTCTGATGCCTAATGCTGATATCTGACTGGTTGACCTACCTTCTGAAGTACCTAACTGTCCAATTTCTATACTATTAGCCTGTTATTGAAGCCGATTTCTGATAGAATGCCCTATTATTGAAGCTAATTTCTGATAGAATGCCCTATTTTTGTATGATATAGGTGACATATCTAGATGTACATGTCCGAAATTCATACTCGGCTACCCAAAGATTATGTATCACACTTTCAGACCTGATGAGGGTTCATCTTGCTGCCTGTGGATTTGAGTATTTGATTCATTTACCCGACATTAGGGTAAATCATGGCCTTTTGACTGCCTTGATTGAGAGATTCCATTCAAAGACACAAACATTTCATTTACCTACTGGAGAGATGACCGTGACTCTAGAGGATGTCTATAGGATACTGCACATTCCATTTCATAGCAGTCAGTGTCCTAAGTATGTGAGTTCTGGTCAGGGTGGTCTTCATGCCTTTAGGCGTCTGTTTGGAGATGATACACAGTTGACGGGGTCCATTTCCTGGGAGACCCTTGTATAGAGATATGGTTAGACACCCCGTTTAGAGTGCATTATTGCTGGTATGATCGGGGAGCTCATCATGCTAGGCCATTAGCATAATGGCCTTTTGATGGGATGGGCTCCGATGGTAGCACTTCTTATGTCTACACCCACTGAGCTTGCTTGGGGTCAGTGCCTCTTGGCACATATGTTTTCAGAGATGCATGAGATTGTGTATCAGGATTGCAAGAGCTTTGCTTCAAGAGCTCTTGTCTTACAGATATGGGCTTGGGAGCATATCCTAGTATTGAGAGCAATTTTTCAGACACAGTGGCAGCCACAAGAGCCCGTGATATATACATATGCTAGTTATGTCACACAGGTCCATATGGGTCATACCGAGTACTTCTGGCGATGTCTAGATGACATGACTTTTGTTTATTGGAGGCCATATTTGCAGATAGAGGTCTGGCCCACTGCGAGGGAGTAGTATAGTTTTCTTTTTCAGATTCGAGTACTTATTGGCCACTCTTCCACTATTCTGGAGAGATTCTTGATTACTAGAGTGTGGCATCAGTAAGGATGCAGATAGGATGCCCCATGAGAGTACACTGCATATGCTCGCATTATGTGTGAGATCAAGCTCGGATGGACACTGAGGCTCTCCTATTCCTTATGTGCAGAGGAGTACAGTGCCATTATAGGTAGAGATTGGGACTACCAGCCACAGGCTATTGATGCAGGAGTGACAAACAGATACATTGTGTGGCTTGCAGATCATCCCATCCATAGATTCTCAGATCCTACAAATTTGATACCCTCCATGGAGGAGGTGATGGATGTTATAGGTGTTCCTATGGTACAGGGCCCGAGACCACAGGTAGTGCATCCTACACCACCTAGACAAAGAGTGACAGCTCCATTGTAGAGATCATCTAGGCATATGAGGCCTCCTCATCCTTCTACTTCTCCCATAGGTACATCCACAAGGTCACATAGATGATCCAGGGGTGAGAGGGGTACTTTGGGCAGTGTTAGTGTGACAGATGAGGTTTTGGCAAGTGAGCAATTTGTAGGTGGTGATGTAGATCCCACACAGGTAGACACCACTTTTGATTTGGGTGCGGAGGTTAGACGTTGTAAGGCACATAGATCAGATACCACTGGACAGTAGCCAGAGCAGCCAGCACAAGATATAGAGATGCCAGCAGCTATAGCAGAGCCTACTGTTCCTCTCACTTCATCAGAGATGATTAGACAGCTCAGAGCTCAGGTCCGAAACATGAAGGTACAGAGTGCCAAATGGAAGGAGAGGTTTCAAGAGGTAGATAGGTAGCGTACTAAGCTTCGTGCAGAGCTTCGCTTAGAGGTTTGGAGACTACAGATAGAGGTGACCCATCAAACCTCATGGGCCTCCTATTATGTGTCTGCATACTATGCTATTATTCTTATTGAGCAGAGAGTACCTACATACTCTGAGTACATGGCAGCCTTAGAGGGAGCTAGGGCACCGAGGGTAGAGGTCATACCAGATGCACCACCCCCTCCTCCACCAAATACCAAGGAGCATGCTCAGAGTTGATTCCTTTGGTCATGTTTTGATATATTCTATTATTTTTTATCACTGATATACTATTCTGATTCTGATAGCTTTCCGGAGCTCATTCTTTTGTACATTGTGCCAGTAGTGCACCCTTGACACATTTTGAGATTTTTGATATATATGAGATCGATATTTTGATTGTGACTTCATTCATACTTTTCATGTTGTGGATTTATGATGATATCATGCTATGCTTATGCTATGATTAGTGTAGAATGTATATATGGATCGATCCAATGCAATGATTTCTTTCATATGTATGGATGTTATGCAAATGTAATTGATTATGAAAAGATGTATGTATGATTTATGCTTATGCAATGATTTTAATGTAATGTAACAAATGATACTGATATAAGATGTAAATGCAGTGATACACATGATATGTTTTTGCAAGTTGATGAAGACAAGTACTCAGTCTTATGTCAAAAGGATGTTTAACCCCAGAGGGGTACTGCTTGCGGTTTGATGAAGAGACCTTCGAGTGAGACTCAACTCTCGTTAGATGTGAAGAATTGATATGAAGAATTGTTTAAGCATTGAAGTTCATTTAATCATTGTAAGATCATGCAAACATGCAGAAATCCAAGAGACATGCAAAATGAAATGCAACCTAAGACCTAGGACCTAGTCACTGATCATATGTCGATTTGTTATCATCATTGAACTTTTAGGTAACCAGATAAATCAATACAATGCCCACGAGCTAAAAAGAAAACCATAGACATATGAATATTGATTTGTATGCACAAGAATCAATACAACACCCACTGGTCAACAACCATGGATATATGAATATTGATTATGTTTTCAGAATGTCAGATTAGATATAAGAATCAAGGCACAAATGCCAGGATGACCTAAATACAATGTCCATTTTGATATAGCAATTTGTACAAGCATCAAAACATAAACGTCATGATGACCTGAATATGCCTTGCATTATAAACACATCAAACAGTCAAGAGATCATTCTGCATCCAATGTGAATTACCCTTAGTGACCCTTTATCGTTCACATCCTTAGGTAAGATTGTGTTTCACAGTAGGAAAAAGAACTCACTCAGAAAGACAATAGTTATATTAAACTTCCTTGAAATTTCTTGGTATCAATGGTCCAAGTACGCATGGCCATCCAATTTGAGATAGAGGCTCTTATAGTCGGACACCATTTCAATCCAAAATTTCCAAAGACGTTAGATTTTCATATATAAGTAGAAAATAAAGAAAAGATTATGCCCGTAATCATCACTCTTTAAATCCTATAAAGGGCATCATCGAAGAGCTCGAAGGGACACAATATGCAAAAATCTCAATGTGAATCAGTAAGCATACAAGGAGATAAAGGCATGTAAAAAGCATAGATTGTTTTCAGTTTGATGTTTGATGTTGATTGTGTTGTTGTAGATGCAAAATCCTTTCTGGAGATGAGACTGACTGACTGACCCATCTTGAAGCTTCAAAGGACTCTGACTGGATATGACACATCTAAGATACATTGGAGGCCATAGGATATGACATTGATTGCCCCCAAGTTGAACATTGATAGGATACAGATGCTTGAGTTGATTCATGTACAAACCAACTTTATTGACACAAGGATATATATGGACAAATCAGGAGATATGTACAAACTAAAGCAAGACTGAAAACTAGCAAAGACAAAGATTGTGTTAATAGATGGAGCATTTTGAACAAGTGGCACCCATTTGTTGGGTTTTCACCATCTTGGCAGAGATTCTATTTTTGCTACCAAGGCGCCCGTTTCCAGGTTTTCACCAAGGCACTTTTTTTTTTTTCTCATTTTTTTGTTTTTTTTTTCATTTTTTCAAATTTTTTTTTTGTACTTTTGATATTTTTTTTATTTTCTTGTGAATCATCAAGGTGCCTATTGCTAGGTTTTCACCAAGATGTTCATTTTTTCAGGACTTTTTCTGATTTTTTATAATTTTTTCAGGACATTTTCCCATAGACTGAATGCCTTAGGCATAGAATTTCTTCAGATGGAGAATCTTGATTGGTTCTCAGAGCTGTTCTCCTTTAGTCATTGAGAGTTGATAGGCACCAGAGCCAAAAGTAGCAGTGATGACAAAGGAACCTAGCCAGTTGGGTTCAAACTTCCCCTTGCGTTCTCTATGGGATTGATTTTTAGGATTTTCAATCAAGCCTAGATCACCAACCTAAAATTCTCTATGTCTGACTTTCTTGTTGTAGCCTCTAGACATTCTCTTCTGATATACTCTGAGATGATCATACACTGCTTGTCTGTGCTCATTTAGTAGTTCAAGTTCTTGCAACCTAAACACTCTATAGTCATCATCAGTTACTAGACCATGCATTTTGATTCTTATTGATGGGATTTCAACCTCAATAGGTAGTACCACTTCAGACCCATAAACTAAAGCGAAAGGTGTAGCCCTTGTAGGCATTTTGATACTAGTTCTGTAGGCCCATAGAGCTGGATTAATCATGAGATGCCAGTCTCTGCAAGTTTTGTTTACTGTTATGTGCAAGATCTTCAATAGATTTTTTTTGGAAGCCTCTGCTTGGCCATTCCCTTGTGCATAGTAGATAGAAGACCAATGTTGGGTGATCTTGAATTTGGCACATAGATCATCTAGGTCTTTATTCCTGAATTGCCCACCATTATCTGTGATTATGGAATGAGAGATCCCATATCTACATATGATATAGTTCAAGATGAACATCGATATCTGCTTTCCTGTTGCTTGTGTCAAAGGGACCACTTCTACCCATTTTGTAAAATAATTTGTGGTTGTGATTATATGGGTATGTCCTTTAGAAGAATGAGGATGAATCATCCCGATAAGATCAAATGCCCATTGATGGAAAGGCCATTGTGTTGTAAAGGGGATTAGATCCCTCCCTGGAGCATGAATTAAGTTTCCATGCACTTGGCACTTTGACAATTCTTAGCAAATTTGATAGCCTCTTTCTCCATTTCAGGCCAATAGTACCCAACCCTAATAAGTTTTCAAGCTAGTGTTAAACCGTTTGAGTGTGACCCACAAATACCATCGTGGACTTCCTCTAATGCACGTTGAGACTCTTCACATTCTAAACATCTAAGTAGCATACCATCTAGACCTCATTTGTATAGATTGTGACCAATGATGACATATCGAGAGGCATTACAGATAAGGTATCTCTTTTCATGATGGTTGAAGGTATCGGGGATGATTTGGTCTTGGAGATAGGAAAATAGGTTTTTATATCTAGATGAATCATGACCTACAATAGTGCAGATCATGCGGTGTTCAGGGGAGTCATATGCAGGATAAGATAGTTCTTCCACCAGAAACTCGTAGTGTAGCTCATGTTCAGGCTACTGTAATAAAGTAGATAGTGTTGCCATTGCATCGGCAGCCTTGTTCTCCATTCTAGGAATTTTCTCAAATGTGATAGATATGAAATATTTCTTTAAATCATCTATCATTCTCTTGTAAGGAATGAGCTTTTCATCTTTAGTTTGCTACACATCATTGACTTGATGAATAACAAGTTGAGAATCTCCATGAATGTGTAGCTCTGTTACTCTCCATTCAATTGCTATTTTCATACCATTCAAAAGGGCTTCATATTCTACAATATTGTTTGTGCAGGGGAACTTTAGTCTAAATGCTTTTAGGATGGAGTATCCTTGAGGTGTTATGAACAATATGCCTACTCCAGATCCATTCGATGTATAGGAGCCATCAAAGAAAAATTGCCATTCTCTAGAAGATAGGTGCATAATAGAGGAGTCTGGAAATTCCATTTGCATTGGTGTGTCATCAAACATGGGTGCATCTTCTAGTTGATCAGCAATAACTTGACCTTTTATAGCTTTTCTTTCAACATATTCAATGTCAAATTTTCTTAGAAGCATGACCCATTTAGCCAGTCTACCTATGAGGGCAGCCTTTCTTAGTAGGTATTTTAGTGGATCAATTTTTGCTACTAGATGCGTGGTATGAGCTAACATATAGTGTCTCAGTTTCTATGATGCAAAGATCACAACGAGACAAGCTTTCTAATCATAGAATAGTTCTTTTCATATGCCACCAATGTTCTGCTTATATAATAAATGGCTCTTTCCTTTTTCTCTTCATCATGTTGCGCTAACAATGGCCCCAATGATGTGGCTATTGCGGAGACATATAAGATCAATGGCTTCCCATGAATAGGAGGCATCAAGATGGGAGGATTGGATATATACTTCTTGATATGGTTAAAATTCTTTTCACACTCCTCATTCCATACAAATGTCACACCTTTATGTAATGTTTTTGTAAAAGGCTGTGATATGTCCACTAGCTATGATATGAATCTTTTGATAGATTGAACTCTTCCTTGCAATGTCCTCCTTTGACTAATATTCTTGGGAGGTTGCATCTCTATTATAGCCTTGACTTTAGCTAGATAAACTTCAATGCCCTTCTTTGAAACTATGTATCCTAAGAGTTTTCTAGAAGTGACACCAAAAGCACACTTCTTAGGATTTAGTCGGAGACTAAACTTTTCCATTCTGTCTAGGATCATGCTCAAGTCCTTTAGATGTTCAATTTTGATCATAGATTTTGCTAAAGTATAATCAACATAATCTTCCATAGTTTGATGCATCATATCATGGAAAATAGATGTCATTGCTCTTTGATATGTAGCTCCAGCATTTTTGAGTTTGAATGGCATAACATTCCAACAGAAGGTTCCCCATGCACAAGTGAAAGTAGTTTTCTCTTGGTCTTCTAGAGCAATTTTGATTTGGTTGTATCCAGAAATGCCATCCATTAAGGAATACATCTCATAGCCCACGGTCATGTCCACTATCATATCAATGTTAGGCAGTGGAAAATCATCCTTAGGGCATGCTCTGTTCACATCTCTAAAGTTTGTGCATACTCTGATTGAACCATTTGGTTTAGAAATAGGTACAATGTTGGAGATCCACTCAGCATAGTCTATGACACAGATGAATCTAGCTTTTAGGAGTTTCTCTAATTTAGCTTTGACTAAAAGTGCAACATGAGGATGCATCTTTCTCAATTTTTGCTTGACCGGTTTTACTCTAGGAGCAATGAATAGATGGTGCATGATAAGATTTGGATCCAAACCTGGCATATCTGAATACTTCCATGCAAAGTTGATCTTTTTTTCTATCATGAATGTAGTAAATTTATGTTTCTCTTCTTCTGATAAGGATTGTGCTACATGTACCAATTATGGTTCCTCTATTGTACCCAAATTGATGGACTGGGTGGGCTCAATTAGAATTGGAGATCTATCCTATAAATGACTCAAAAGGACATCAAATATCTCATCCTTAGGTGCCTCAGAGAGGTTTTCACCTTTGGATACATCTTTTATTTTTACTTTTGTAGGTTCTGAGACTGCCACAAAGTGGTTTTCACCCTCATAACTCTTTTTCTTTTTCTTTTTATTCTTGTTTTTCTGACTAAGATATTTGATGTCTGATTCAGTCATGCTGACACTCAGTTCACTGATGGAAGTCCTCATAGGCTTGATTGCATTGAGGTAACAGGTAAGGGCATAGTCATTGGGAAAGGTGTAAACACCATGGTTTGGGTTTGTGGAAGTTTGGTCGATAAGATCAGGGCATTGGATAGTCAAAGTGGGAAAGGCTTGGGATATGGTGTTCACAGATATGGATCTATCATCATTGGTCCTAACCTGATGCTCGAGTTCAAAGGTGATACTACAACTTAAGACATCCAATTCATGAATAGGCTCAATGTCATCATGGGAGTCCAGTTCAGCCATAGATGGATCAGAATCAATAGGTTCATCATTTTTCTTGACTCACATTGGGATTAGGTACATATTGGTGAATAACATCAACATGTTTCTCTATGATAAGCTCATCTGGTTCTGGGATGACTCCCCCTTCATAGTCATTAGATTCATCTTCTGATTCAGGATCTCTAGGAAATCTTAGAACATGAGTAAAGTCAAGGTTAATACCCCAAGAAGGGTTACCCTCAGATTCTGATTTGTATTCATACTCATGGGAATCTGTCTCAGAATCACTACCACTTCCCTCTTCTTGACTATTTTCAAGATTGGTTGGTTCTTGTGTTGCAACTATCTCTTGATTGATAGTAGGTTCTTGTGTTTCTACTACATTAATTCTCTTGATAGGATCATCTTTATCATCAAGAAGGTCTTTGATCTCTTTAGGAAATTTTTCATAGGGGATGAGTTTTGAACTATCTGAATCACTATCTGATGGTTCTGTTTCTTCTTTCTCAAGAAGAGGTTCCCCTGGTGTGATCTACTCTATGACATGAGAGCAATTACCTTTGAGGTGATAGGGTTTCTTCTTAAAGCCTAAGCCAACTTTATCTTTATTTTCTCTACCGGTATGTGGGAGAGGTGCCACAAGACCTTTTCCTTTGATTCCTAGAGGTCCTTTACTTGAATATCCCATCTTAGCTATTAATTTATCTCTTGGACCATATGACTTAGAAGGGAGTTTGGATACTGAAGAGTCACCAGTTTGAACAACTTGAGATTCAGGTTCGTCTTTGTAGAACCATGATAGCACAGCTTCATCCTCTTCAAACTCTTGCTTGGACACTTGTTCTGCTACAAAATTATTTTTATATGCTTTTAGAGGTTCTTTAGAGTCTGGTTTGGATTGTTTCAAAGATTGCCCATAAGACTTAGGCGAGATAGGGAGAGATGTCAAAGATAAGACTGGCTCAATAGTATATTCTCCCATACTATTTTCTTTGATATTAACCTCTTTGGCAAGATCTTCCATTTTAGATGTGGATGCTTCTTTAGTTGGCTCAATGGGAGATTCTTTGTTATTAGGCACAAGCTTATCTACACTTTCCTTCAAGGTGTTGCAAGTTGTATTCAGATCTATGGGGATAGTAACCTCCACTCCTTCATAAGGAAACTTCAAGCATTGATGGTATGTAGAAGGAATACCTTGCATTTCATGTATCCATGGCCTCCCTAGAAGGACGTTGTAGGCCAAAGGTAGATCAAGCACTTGATAGATGGTATCTTTGATAACTGGACCCACTCTGATAGGTAAGACAATGGTGCCTTTAGAAGATCTTTCTTGTTCATCATAGGCCTTGATAGTTATTTTCTTTCTAGGATCAATAGCCAAATCTGAAAATCTCAATTATGTGATCAAGCTATAAGAACAAATGTTTAGGCTAGCGCCCCCATCTATCAACACATGTTTGACTCTATGATTCTGGATCAAGACTTCTATATGCAAAGGCTGATTATGTGGGTGACTCAAGGAGTTGTCATCTTCCTCTGAAAAGGAGATATATTGTGGAGATGTAAGATGTCCAACCATAGTCTGGAACCTATCTAAATCAAGGTCATCAGGAACATTGGAACCGAGCAAAGCTTTATCGAGAATGGCTCTATGAGCTGGAGATATTCGAAGCAACTCAAACATGGAGATTTTTGCATTAGTGTGTTGGAGTTGTTGAATAATGCTATAAGATGTAGGCCTTGTATCCTTTGGATTGGAAGATTTGGAAGCAGCCTTCTGTTTAGAAGCAGATGAAAGATTGAAGGGCACCTTAGGGACATTTGATGAATCTGGGATTTGTCCTGTCAGGTGCATTTGAGCTTGTGATCGAGTAACTGCGTTAGCTAAGGAATGATCTCTATCTCTTCACACAATTGTGATGACATTGCAACTCTCAGAGAGACATGGTTCAACCATGTTGATGACATCATTATTTCCAGGGTAAGCGTAATTGACTTTTGCCCCCATGTTAGGCTGAGAAGTTGAAACTCCCTTGCCATGTTGTGGAAATGGTTTTGTAAATGTTGTGTGATCATTATTGCTTGTGGGATTATCAATGGTGATGTCTCCACTATCGATCAGATTTTGAATGGTATGTTTCAAGTGGAGGCAGTTACTAGTTTTATGACCTTTACTTTGATGGAAAGCACAGAATTCATTTTCTCTCCACCATTTCGGTTTAGGCTCAGAATCAGGTGGTCGGATTGGTGGCAAAGAGATGATGTTATTAGCTAGTAGAGTTTTCATAGCTGATTCTAAAGACTCTCCTAGAGGAGTAAATTTTTTATGTTTATCCCATCTTTTGTATTCTGGCTTCCTTTGAGATGGTTCAGAAGATTTTTTCTCTGAAGCTTTAATGGCTTGGGAACCAAGAGTTAGGTTGTAGGCTGGTGCCTTTGATGGGGCACGAATAGAGTCAACAATGCCATCGGTGATGATGCCTTTTTTCTTGTTCCAATTTTTGTTTTTATCTTTTGAACCAGATCCAGAATCAGACTTGTCCTTTTGAAGTGTGATGTCTCCTTTCTTGACAAGTACTTTCTTGATCTTGATCGCATTATCCACCATTTTATCAAAAGATACATGATCTTGCATTTTTAATGGATATTTGAGCTCTAGAACAAGGTTATTGATAAAGATTTCAAGTTTCTCCATTTTGGGAATTGGTCTAGCATATAGAGAGAACTTCTTTTGCCACCTCTTGAGGAAAGTTAGGAATGATTCTCCTGGATATTGCTTGAGGTTATAGATATCGATCATGGTGACTGGATGTTGAATATTGTAGGAATATTGTTGATAAAACAATTTAATCAATTCCTCAAAAAATTTTATCGTAGGAGGCAATCTTGAAAACCACTGAATGGATGCTCCTCCCAAAGATCTAGGAAAAAGATGCATCAAATAGGTCAGTTCATGCATGAATTCCATTGATTGCGTATAGAATTCTCTGACATGATCTTGAGGATCATAGCTATGAGTGGATTCTCTTCCTCATGTGTAATGATGTCTTCAACATTAAAGTTGGGAGGAAGTTTAGCTCCTTGATGAGCTATTTGTAAAAAGTATGTTTCTCTATTTTCTTTCAAGAAATGCCTCAACATCTTATTAAATTTATCATCATTTTGATAGCAAGCAATTTCTTCGGGTGTGGGTTCCTGATCTGCACCATGTTGAGATTGAGCTCTCTAAGAGCCAATGTTTGTCCCAACTTGAGACATGGTAGGAAAGTGTGGACTCCCTAGATTAGATTGATGAGGGGTATGTTGAGTACCTCCGTGAATTGATGGAGGTATGTAACCAGATTTCAATCGATAGTTGCCAAGACTGTCATCTTCATAAAGACTAGAATTGATGAGTTGCTCAAGAGTTGGAGTTTGGGTGGTAGATTTCTTATGAGAGGAAGCTCTAGTTTCCACCATCAACCTCAAGTGAAACAAAAGAATAAGATCTAGACAATTTGAAGAATGAATTGAATCAAGATGATCAAATGATGCAACCTTGTCAAGGTTTGATTGATTTTTGAAGATTTGAATAGACGTGGATGAAGGATACTGTGCCCTAGATGTATGGGTAGGTGTCCAAAAGATAGCAGACAAGATATCACAACACTTAGTCATTTTGATGATTGATTGAAGATTGATAGTTATGACAAGGTTTTGACACAGGATGATAAGGACTCAAATCGATTAAACAAAAAGCTGAATCGGATTCAAAAGGCCACTTTAGGAAAATGATTGGATTCTTAAGAGCTACTGCTCTGTTCCTTACATAGTGATTCATTTGACAGATTCTAAAATTAGGTTGAAAAAGCTAAACATCTGGCAATTCTGACAATTTTCTGACAACTTTTCAAATTTTCCCAAATAACACTCTGCAAAACTCGTACGACAGTGGGTATGCTATGAAATGACAGTTGCAAAACTTGTACAATAGTTGCAAGTAGGATTTGACTTTTTGAAATATGCTAGCATGAAAACTCGTATGACACTGGGTACTTAATCATACGACAATTGGGTAGCAATGAAATGATAGTTGACAATATCATACGACAGTTGCAAGATTTTGACTTTGAGATTTTGTTGGCATGGAAACTCATACAACACTGGGTTTTCTATCATATGATAGATGGGTTGTAATGAAACAACACTTGATAGAAACTCGTATGACTTTCTGACCTCCTAAAATGACTTTTGACTCCAGAAAGGATTTTACGTCAAATTTTGCAAAATTTTGAGTTTTCAGATTCGGATTGTTTACAAATTTCAATGTCCAGATTTGAGGATTGTAACAAATTTGTTCATTTTTAGTAACCAGATAGATTAACAAGCATGCAAAATAGCAAGCAAGTGATTTCATGCATGTCTAAAAATAATGAACAAGGGCAAAAGCAACCTTGCACATGAACAATCAAGTGATTTATTCGTTCTAATCCTCAGAAGCACTAATTGTGTATGTTCCAAAAATGTTTTTGCAATAATGCACATATACCCTATAAAATGAAAATTTGGCCTCTCTAGGGTTTTTAGTAATGGTTTGACTCTACAACTTTTATGATTCAAAGGGGTGAACTACAATCCTGGCGCACTAGGGTTTTGACATAATCTGAGAACTTAATCTTCGGGAGCTACTAGGGAGATTTGACAACCCAACAATGAACCATACCCATGGAGATTTCTTCCACAAGGACATTTATATAGCGGCTGTCACTACCACGGTGAAAATGGCTATTACCGCTTGAGGTTTCATCAACGTAGTTTTCCCTGTGAAGGGATTGTCCGCTACGGTTAACCCTCTCTAAAGATGACTCACAATAGTATACCACAAGGGGACTTGGCTCTAGATCCAAGGTTTTTTTGATGCCTCTTCACTTTTAATGCAAACAAAGCAAGAAGATTAATTTGACATGCTAAGACAAAGTTTTGTTTCACCAAGGTCTGTGATGCCAACTCCACGTGATCTATCAACCTCTCTGGGAGAGAATGTATCGATCAATAAGAGAAGATGCACTAACCAAGTTGAATGTGAAATGCACTCAGTATCCTCCCCACCTACAAGGGATCCTTCCTTGAGAAGGGTTTCACTGGGAACCCACTCTCTCAAGATCCACAAATAGTGTTCATGGGGCCTAATTACTATGTGAGCACAAATGTGTGTTTCCAAAAGCAAATCTACCAAAAGTACCCAAAAAGTAGAAAGAGGAACACTTAACGCTTAAAGTGAATATGAGATGAGTCCACAGGGTGGAACACTTAACACCTCACACAAGCTGAAAATGAGTCCTCAACTTAGAAAACAAGTGAGTTCCTAAAAGCATAAATGGGTTGCCAAGTGGAACACTTAACGCTTCTATCCTGTTGACCCCTCCCCTTTAATGTGGTGCTGACGTTGCAACCACAGGGTTAAATGAGAGGTCGGCAGATTAGTGAGTCCAATAACCCAAGATAGCAATCAAGATCAATCACAAGTATCTAAGACTACTTAATGAATCCTTAAGGGATCACAACCTAGTATCAATTATGCAAGTGCGTAAAACAAAAGCATGAAAAGAAGCACTCAAAATAGACACATGAGAGATTTATTTTAAGTCCAAATCAAAATTTTATTAGATGAAGGAGAATACCTGGAATCCTTGCAATGCGCTTAGTAGATGTTTACCTGATTTTTAGCAATTCTTGCACTTTTTCCAATCAAAGCCAGTAGGAGTCAATCAAAAATAGTAAATTTCAATTGTTAGGGTTAGCTGTCAGTCAAAATCTAAAAATCAAATCTGACAAACTACCTGCAAAAATGAAATGACAATTGAAATCTGATACCGAAACTCATATGACAGTGGGTCTGTTACCAGATGACAGTTGAAACCTGATGCTGAAACTCGTACGACAGTGGGTCTGTTACCAGACGATAGTCCAAAAACTTGTACAACACTGGGTGTCTGATGAAATGACAATCCAGCTTCCAAACGACAGTGGGTGCCCAATGAAATGATACTCGATCAACTATCCTACGACACCAGGTTCAAACTTGTATGACTTTTGTCAGAAACTCGTACGAAAGATTGTACGGACAAAAAATAAAAATCATATTTTGGCATAGAAACCGAGGAGAAAAAGATAGAAATTGATAGAATTGAATTAGAAACCCATTTCAGGGCCCCACAGTGGGCGCCAAAAATGTGTGTGTGAAAATTATCCTAATCTACAGACACAACACTTCAGTAAAACATTAGAGGTTAGCAAAAATCAAAATCGTGCAAAATTGAAATCTAATTTAACCAAGCGATTTACTGCCTTCTAGTAGGTGCAAGGTTAATGTTCTCAGATTGTTATCGAGATCAGTGACCTAGACAACACCTAAATGAAGGATTTGAATGTAATTGATCTATATTTTTTATATTTTCTATGCAATGATAATGATAAATTGATATGAATCTATGATATGTAAAAACTGATATGCAAGGAATTGATCTAACAATAATATGAAAAAGAAAGTGATCTCACAACAATGTTGATTTGCAATAAGCTTTGATCCTTCCAATTGCAATTCTCCAGTGTGATTGTGCTAAAATATGAGATGCTTTGAGATGAGCTGAGGCTTTAATTTATAGAAATCCAAGGCTTTGGAGGTGCATGGAAGAAAGCCATAAATCACTCAGATTAACTCAGCTTGATTTTTGAGTTATCTGATAATAAAGATAATTTAAGTCACAAAATCATGCAAAAGCATAGTTCAACTCGAATTAGAAGTTTAGATCAACTTTAAGACTCAAAAAGAATGTTGAGTTTCCAAAAGCTAACAACTCGCATTGATTTTCCAATTTTGAGTTTAACTGGTCCTTTTATGTGCACATGGATAATTATGATTTAATAAATAAATAAAGTGATTTATTCTCAACTTAACTTATTTTTTAAATTAAATAATTAATTTATGGGTTAATTAACTATTTAATCAAACTTTTATTAAAAACTATATTATTAAATAATGACAACTTGCTTTAATTAATTAGATAAGAATTTAATCAATTATTCATAGGATATTGGATTTATTGTCAAAATTAAATAATACAATTAATAATAGATAGAATTAAATTTAATTAAACAATTAAGTGGAAAATATTAAATCTAATTAATTAAATATGAAAATATTCAATTAATCAAACTTAGGATAAATGTGATTTATCGCCAAATAATCATTAAATTAAAGATAATTAAGATAATTAGGAATATTGCTAGGAATATTCCCCGATGCAGAATTTAAGATAATCAATTATGATTCAATGATGTTTAGATGTGCCTTAGGTTAGGACTTCTATGTCGATTTTGTTCGAATTGTTGATATAGGAGATTAATGAACTTATAGCCCATTTTTGGGGTATTACATATCCTAGTAGAGAGAATAGGGTCTAAAGAAGATAGGACAAGTGAGGTACTAAAAAGCTTGTGTGAGCACACCTTGAAGCACATCTATCACATATTCACCTAAGAGAGAGAGAGAGAGAGAGAGAGAGATGTTAGGAATAGTCCCAAGAGATAACTAATAGGGGGTGAATCAATTATCTACAAGATTCAATTCTTTATCCAATTAAGTATAGAATAACATTAATTATAAACATAATATAAGAACACTTAACACAACACCAAAATTTTGGTTATGAGGAAATGCAAATAGGTAAAAACCCCAGTGGGAATTAGCACCCACTATGAACTCCACTAGAGTATAATGATCCATGTTAGAAGATATTACAACCCTGTTAGGAGTGTTAGAAAGTAAAGTCCACCAAGATAACTAAGAGGGGGGGGGGGGGGTGAATCAGTTATCAAATAAATATAACTTTTATCAACTTCAACAACATTAAACCATATAAGCAGTATAATCATTAACCATAGAAATATATTCATACACAATAACACAATGACACAAGATATGTTGACTAGGGAATCTCTTGATCAAAGAGTAAACCCCAGTGGGAATGATGCCAACAAAAGATGCACTAATATGAATATTTCCTGTGAAAGGATGGACTTTTTTAGGAGTCTTATGAAATACATTCAGTACATATGAATCCCTATTAGGATATTTTGAATCCCTGTTAAAAGATTCTAACCCTATTAAGAGTTATGGAAGATAGAAGGACCTGTTGTATGGAAGACAAAAGGACCTATTGTCATATTTTTGCTCATTCTTAAGATTGGAGACCTAATTACTAGATGAGCTACAATACCCTAGTTTGTTTTATTAGGTGGTCTTTCTTATATTTGTGTTCATTTCATTGCAAAATACATGAAAATGAAGAGGAAATGAATTGCATCTACTGCTACACATGCATGTATGTATATTGTATAGAAGGGAAAGAATAGAAAGAAAGCATCTATCTAAGGTCACACAGGTCATGAGCATATTCGTTATTAGATTTGAATGGATGAGTGCATATATACATAAAGAAAATAATTAATACTGGGGTACCAGACATTGCCTGGTATTGTTGTCTAGATCCAATCTTGTCCAGTGAGCTCCTGAGATCCAAAACCTGCAAAAAGTGAAGAGAGGAGATGGGTTAGATCCAATGGATCTATGCAATGGATAGTATCACAATATCATAGAATGCATACATACACTCATCCATGCACCTCTAACAAAGGTTGTGCTCAGGGCATGTGCATGAGAATCATCCAAAGAACCAAAAGAGGCATCGTGTTTTCACTGACATGTTTGTTTCATGTGTAGATACAGGGAAGCTGATCCAATAATGAATTCAACAAATGATCTAGGCCCTTGATGCAGATCATGACAAAAAAACCTCAAATTTTTATGTCGGTGATCGCATCAAGGGCCAAGATCACACATTGTGCAAAAGTAGATGAGGAGCATCTAGAGGATTCAACATCAATAAGAATCAATTAAGCAGCATGGCATGATAAAGAAAATACTGGTATCAAAGTGCAAATAGAATTGTATGTGTTGTAACATTGGGCATGATATTATGATAAGCCAGCAAGGGGACACCATGGCATCAAGGAGAATAGAACTAGAATTAGGGCACACAGATCTATGTGAGAGATAAAGCACACTGAAACAAGAATGTATCTCAGATCTATGTTAATGTTATAACAGGGCATATCATATGTGTGTTGTAGCATGAGGCAATAACAACACAATAATAACACTGCTGTCATAAGCATCCACAAACATACAACAAATCAAGGAGATACCAATTCAAATGAAATATAGGGATGAATCATTGAAATTAAGCATAGTGACACAATGTCATCATTAATAGTGGTGATCCAGTAGTGCAACATAGAAGCAATCACAGTGAGCTTTGAATTCATTCACAGTGCCTCATAATACAACTGGGCCAATCAACAAATGATGCCATAGCTTGCCCTCGGTGGTGGGTCAAATATAAACATAATAGTGAGCATAGTTGGATTCCAACATGCATTAAAAATAGATGCAACAATATATTATATCAGCATGATACCCTCAGTTCAAAATGGAAGTGCAGTGCCCAAACAGTGCCTAACAGTGGCTAAAGATAACAATGATCAATATACATGGTAATATGCTCTCAAGTATCATGCAATGAACATGCCGTAATTCAGTCTAGTTCCATGAACAAAACAACAACACCATCATGGTATGGTTAAGTTAATAGTTCAAACAGTAAACAATGTCCTAATATGCCCTCGATACCATAGTATCCTAACTCTAGTTCAGTGCCATAATATGCAAAAAATAAGCATTCTAACAGCATGATATAGTTCATAGGCTGAGAGTATGGTGCCACAACTAGAATGTAATAATAGTGAACAATGGGGTTCCATCATACAGTGTAGCATTGATGTCTCACCCATAGGAACATGGCATGGTGATCAAATAGTGTAAATGTGCAAGACACAATAGTGAATTCAAAATAAAATGATGCCCTAGCAAATGCAAAGGGTTGTATATAAGAAAAAATAGTAACAGTGATGCCCTCGGTCTGAAATAAAAGCAATAAACAAGCACTACAATACCCTCTTTGAAGATAGTAGTGATTAAACATATTCCATGCCAACAGAATGCAATAAATATAGTGAACCCTCAACATATAGTGCCCTCTTCTATTTATGTGAAGCCCACAGCATGTCGATGGCTCACAGGCATGGGTTCAACAATGGTAGGGGTTTAGTGTCTTCAACACAGCGCCCTCATAGGTGCACTAGGGTAAAGAAACAATGCAATATCTATGAACAAGTCATGAATTGTATAGCAAAGCAAACAAATACCAAGCTTGGCACTGCATCCCTCATAGCATGCCTTGAGAATAGGAACAGTGAATAGTCAAAATGCCCTACCTTCAAACAAAGCCAAACAAGTGCCATGCCCTTGAAAATACAAGAGTGGCTAATCAATATACTCATGACATGAAGGAAATAAAACTATTCCCTAGTTTGAACAGTTCATGGCTTTAACAATATCCAATGCCAAAGATTATGCCTTCAAGATGCAACCAAACAAATGTAGAGATAGCAATCAAATACAATAAATATAAACAAGATTGATGCCTTTGAACAAAGCCCATGCCCTAGGTTAGAAATATGGATGCCTAGCCTTATGGCTCATAGGCTGTATGAACAATAAACATACCCAGTGCCCTCAAATATAAACAATTTATAAAGAGATGGAAACACAAAAGTCATTTCCCTCGGCATTAACAGAGAAAACAATGCAGAGACAAGAAATCAAATACATAGAGATAGCCACAATAGAGCAATGAATGATAGAATAATCAAGTGCCTATCTCAATCACATGTCAATGCCATGGGTTAGCTATTTCCAATCCAAGCAACAGTGGAGCTCCAATGCAGAAAAGAAAGTTGCCATTCGGGACTGCTAGGGAGATTAGAAGTTTCTAGGTGTCATTCGTGGATTTTGTTGACAGGAATTCCTCATCTTCGAGCAAGGGTTGTGATTATTGCATGTTTTTTCTTCCTCCCCTATCTTTTAGGGTCGAAGCCTTCAACTTTAGGTTATACATTTGATGCATTTATTTTATGAGTATTCTCCTCATTTTGTGGGTTGAGGATATTTGATATGTATGTAACCTATAGTTGTGTCTAGGGAAATAGGGGAAATTTTATTTTCAATGTTATTTATTTTTAAAGATGTGCTTCCCTTTCGGTTGGGGCTTTCCTTTAAAAATATAATTGTATCTATTAGAGGTCTTAGTGGATAGTCTTAAATGTTAAGTCATGGCCATCTTTTATTGTAAGATATTGAAAAGTGGTATTTTTTATAAACCCTTGTCAGATATCAGTTATAAGGCATGACTTAGTGGGTATAATGGTCATCTTTGACTGTTCATTTTTAGGCCCCCACTTTCCTTGCCCCTAGGAATCTGGGAATTTGACATTCAGACCATGATGCTACCTCATGGGTCCATATTTTGACTTTTCTATTCTTAGGAGGTAGTGGAGTTGAATGCAAATTCTTAGGTTTTTGTTCTTATACCTCTCACTTTTGGTGATTGAGGTTAGCTCTTCACTTTTTCTCTCTGATATGAGTGTTGTAGCTCTGAGAGACACAATTGTACCTATTTCTTTTTAGCAATAAAAATTGATCCTTCTTGTTCTCCTATAATTCTAGGTTTTCTATTGAAGCCATGTGTGAGATTATTGTGATGATTCTATATACTTAATCTACATTTTGGATTCAAGTGGGTATTCAAGGATTTGTCTTAATTCAGTGGTGTGATTTGTGTATAATCAAGAATATCATAATTGTGAAGATTTCTTCCTTTTCTATATTCTAAGTACCTTATTTCATCAGGAGCTAAGAAAGTAGGATTGAGTTGTGAATTAGATTTGAATTTTTAATGAAGTGAACTTATTTCTCAATTGTGGTTTCTCTTCAATTTCGATGGATCACCTTTATTTCATTTTAGTTGCAGTTGTTTTCTTTCAAGCATTTTCTATCCCTTTTCCCTCTAAGTTTAGATAAGTTTCAAGTGATCCAAAGGGAAGTCGGCCCTTAATCTGGAGGTCTATTCTCAGATAGGTTACCCACAGCATGAGAATAGTCTCATGTTTCACAGGATTGTTGGGTTCAATACTTAGCAAAATAGGGTGCAATCCTTAATGACAATAGGACCCACTGCCCAAACAGCTTCAGGGTAAGATCACTGAACACACTATCCAAATAATCTTTGTATTACTCAATAGAATAATATGTTACCTCTTCTCTGACTGTGCCAAACCACACTCACTATTACACTAGATCTTTGTACCTCGCATGTCTCCCTTCACAAATTTGCTTACACACTTAGCTCTTTTCTTCACTTCATGAATACAAGATCACACACAACCACCACTACAACAAGGAAATACATTCCTTCCTTTATACCACACTCAAATAATTACAAATGAGTCGACATACAATTACAACATAAAAGTTTCCACACGCTACATCAGAATTACACAAAACTGTCAGCTTCCAACTACAATAATTCTTCACTCATGCAACCTCAAAGTTTGTGCTATCATCCACATCACTATCAATGTGTCTTCAAATTCTCTTTAACTACATAAAACTAGATTCCATCCCAATTAGGAGATATCATCTGATTTCCACAAACTGCTACTTAGGAACACTACCTGAATACTACTTCCACAAAAATGCTCATTACTTCCATGAATAAATGAATTACTATCTATGCTCTTAACCATAGACATATAACATATGAAATAATACATCCTCAACATTTCATAGCTCCAACTGTAATAACCCATGTGCGCTAATCCAAACTCTATTTGCTTCTCTGCAAGTCTCCGATAAATCACTGTATTGACATCAATGACAATCATAGTCATGAATGCAAAAAAAATTGCTATAGAAAGGCTTCCAAACATTTAGAATTCATTCCTAACAATCTCCCCCATTGGCATTCATGGCAACATAGATGAAAAAACATCCAATGTTCCAAAAATCCAATACTACAACACTACTACTCTGAAAATGCTTCAAGTCTTCTGCATCAATCAAATCTTGCTTCATTATCCTATTTAGTTCTCTCCAATAGATATTTTAGATGGTTTTTCATGTATACTTCTCCCTCATTGACATCAATGATAGAAATTTCATCACTATGTCAACAACAACTCCAATGTCAAAAGACACTATTCAAAAAATACATTCACTAGAGTCCTCATGACTCAGCTCAGATACACATACTCCCCCATAGAGGAAGTACCAACATCCAGTGCTAAAGAAAGATAAGGCTCATATACCACTAGATGGATGCAACCAACTGCATCACTTTTCAAAAGTAGGCTGGGGCATAACCCCAAGCATACCTCTCAGATACTCAAATGTATCCTTAGGCTAAGGCTTTGTGAATATATCTGATATCTACTCCTTTGTACTTATGTACTCAAGTCTGACTTCTTTCTCAATAGCTTTCTCTCTTACAACATGATACTTAATCTCTATGTGCTATGTCTTAGAATGTAATATAGGATTCTTAGACCTACTAACTATGCTAGTGTTGTCACAATGTATGACAATAGGTTCAACAAAATTAATTCCAATATCCTCCAGCATTTGCTTCATCCAAATTATCTGGTTACAATTGTTTGCTGCTATTACATATTCTACTCATGTTGTGCTTTGTGAGATACAATTCTGCTTCTTGCTTAGCCAAGAAACCAATCTTCCTCCAAGGTAAAATGCTCCACGACTGGTGCTTTTCTTATCATCAACACTACCTCCCCAATCAGCATCTGTATAAGCACATAGGGTAAAATCATCAGATTTTTCGTACCATAATCCATAGTCCATTGTGCCTCTTAAATATCTCAGTATCCTCTTTACTGTTGCATAATGTGATTCTCTAGGTTAAGCTTGAAATCTTGCTACAATTCCAACTGGATGTGCTATATCAGGTCTTGTATGAGTCAAATACTACAATCCTCCAATCATAGATCTGTATTTCTTTTGTTCCATTGTAGGAGTCTCATATGTACTAGATAACTTATGTCTAGTCACCATGGGTGTTCCAACTAGTTTACAATTCTCCATTCCAAATCTTTTCAACAAGTCATTCAGGTACTTTGTCTAACTTACAAAGATACCATCATTGTTTTGTGTTATCTATAATCCCAAAAATTATTTCATTTCACCAATCATACTCATTTCAAATCCAGTCTTCATTTCATCAGCAAATTTGTCACTAGCTTCATCTTCTCCTTGAAAGATGATGTCATCAACAAAAATGACTATAACCAACAAACCATTTTCAATTTCTTTTATGTATTGATTACTATCAGCTATTCCTTTTGTAAATCCATATTTTAACAAATACTTATCTAGTCTTGCATACCAAGTTCTAGGTGCTTGTTTAAGTCCATATAAAGCTTTCTTCAATTTACATACCATGTCTCCTTCTTGAGTCAAAGGAAAAGCTTTAGGCTGCTCAATGTAGACTTCTTCTTCCAATTCTCCATTCAAAAATGTTGACTTCACATCCATCTGATATACTTTGAATTTTTTGTAAGCTCCATAAGCCAAAAACATTCTTACTGCTTCAATTCTTGCAACAGGTGCAAAGGTTTCTTCATATTCAATTCCTTCTTGCTGTGAGTAACCCTTACATACCAATCTTTCTTTGTTTCTTACTACTCCTTGTTCATTCATCTTGTTTCTGAATACCCATTTAGTTCCAATAACATTCTTGTCTTTAGGTCCAGGAACCAATTCCCATGTCTTGTTCTTTTCAATCTGATCTAGTTCTTCTTTCATAGCATTAGTCCAACTTTCATCTTCACAAGCTTCACTAGTAGTCTTAGGTTCAATTTGAGAAATCAAACATAACTCTTCTTGTACCTTATTTCAAGTTACAACTCCTCTTTTGATGCTTCCAATAATTTGTCCAATAGGATGATTTCTTAACAAACTCTTGCTAGGTGTCACTATCTCAGATCTCACTTCAGATGTAGGTTCTTGAATGACTTCACTGTGGCTTTCATTCAACAAATCACTATCATTTTCATAAAATAATTTAGTAGATCTAGTGTTAGGTTTAGGATGAGCTTCTTCATCTAATTCATAATCAAGCATTCTTTCCTGAATTTTGAACTTTTTCATCAACTTTAACATTTGCACTTTCAACAATAGTCTTAGTTCTTTTATTGTAACATCTATAGGCTTTTCTTTTCAAAGAATATCCAAGAAATATACCTTCATCACTTCTAGGATCAAACTTTCCAATATCATCATCTCTCTTTATATAACATTTGCTTCCAAAAATTTTAAAATACTTAACTAAGGGTGCATGTCCAAACCATAATTCATAAGGTGTCTTGTCTGTGTCTACTCTGATTTGTACTCTGTCATTTTATACACTATTGTGTTCACTGCTTCTCTCCAGAATATCTTCACCAAATCATTCTCAAATAACATAGCTCTTGCTACTTCAGTCACTGATTTGTTTCTGCTTTCTGCAATGCCATTTTGTTCATGTGTTCTAGGGGCTGAATACTGTCTCTTAATGCCATTTTCTTCACAAAAGGTGTTAAACTCTCTAGAAGTAAATTCTCCACCTCTATCAGATCTCAAACATTTAATCTTCATTCTAGATTCATTCTCAACTTTATTCTTAACAATCTTAAACTTATCAAATGCTTCAGATTTTTCTTGAAGAAATGCAATCCACATCATTCTTGTAAAATCATCAACAAGAATCATAAAATACCTTTCTCCATATAATCCTCTAGTCCTAGTAGGACTGCTCAAATCTGTATGAACAATCTCCAACTTTTCTGTAGATGTAAACTTCTTACTAGGAAAAGAACTTCTCTTCTATTTAGCCATTACACATTCTTTGTAAATCATTTTAGTAGGCTTCATAATTTTAGGAAAATCTCTTACTGCAAGTGTAGTACTTACTTTCACAATGTTGTCAAAGTTTATATGACAAAACCTTCTATGCCATAACCAACTGTCATCAATCTTAGTAATCAAACATGTCATCTCAGTAGGATTCAACTAAAATACATTACCTCTGGTTCTAGATCCAGTTCTGATCAGATTTCCATCTTTATCCTTTATCACACAAGTTTTCTCAGTAAACCAAACTTGATATCCTTTAACAACTAACTGTCCAACACTCAAAAGATTATGTTTCAATCCATCCACAAAATAAACATCATCAGTATTAGTCTTTCCATCAAGAGTAATAGATCCTATACCTTTAATCAAATAAGGTGCATTGTTTCCAACTCTAACAACTCCTCAATCATATTCATTAAACTTTATGAACTTTTTCATGTCTCCAATCATATGATGTGAACAACCACTATCTATAATCCAATCAGCTTTCTTTTCAACTTGAGAAACTAAGGCTTTTTCTTCCTTAACATCAGTTTCAAAATTCTCTTCTTTAATTGCTACAAATCCTATGTCATCTTTATTCTCAGTATCACTTTCACTTAAAGTTCTTTCTATATTAGCTTCAAGATCTTCATCATTAGCATAATAACATTTCTTAGATCTTCTAGGTTTGAAATTGTTTTTGTACTTTTTAACTCTCTTAGGACATTTAGATGCAAAATGACCATATTCTTGACAAGTCCAACATTTAAATATTTTCTTACCATCTAGTTCTCTTTTCACAAGCAAGGCAATACCTTCTTCAATCTTCTTTTCTTCTTCATTTCTAGATCTGTTGCTGCCAGCATAATCTCCACTCACACAGATGCTTCTTGACAAAGTAGGGTGAACACTAAGAGCACTGAATGTTGTCTCCATTCTAGGTAAGTCTCCTGATAATCTCAGGTTCATTTTTGTTGCTTCCAATCTTCCAAGAAGAGTTTCTCTTGTAAATTTTGTAGTACAAGGTATAACTTGTTCAATCATCTATGTTGTCTGATTAAATACAGGGGTCAATGTCCTCAAAAGTTTCCATATCACTTCATTCTCTATCTTTGTTCCTCCACAAGATTTTATACCTGTAATAATTTTTGACATTCTACCAATATAGCTTCTAATAGATTCATCTTCCAACATTCTTATATCTTCAAATACACATATCCAATTATGTAATCTAACTCTTTTTGCATGTTCATCACCTTCAAAATTAGAGTGCAAAGCATTCCAAATTTCATGAGATTTTTTCAAACATTTTACCTGACTGTACTCATTCTCCAGAAGGGCTATCAAAAGTGCTTCTCTTGCAAGTATGATACACATGAATAGATCTCTCTCATTAGTAGTACATGTTTCAAGATTGTCCTCTTCAATGATAGTCTTATCATTCTTTGTAATCAACCAATAACCTAGTCTTAAACATAGTAGGTGTGTCTTCATCTTTTCTTTCCAGCTGTCAAAATTTACTCCATCAAACTTAGGGCTTTCTTTCCTAAAATTCACCATGGATCTCCTTAAGTTGTTAAACTTATTTTTCAAGGACCTGCTACTTTGATACCAATTGTTAGAAAGTAAAGTCCACCAAGATAACTGAGAGGGGGGGGGGTGAATCAGTTATCAGATAATTATAAATTTTATCAACTTCAACAACATTAAACCATATAATTAGTATAATCACTAACCATAGAAAGATATTCATACATAATAACACAATGACACAAGATATGTTGACTAGGGAACCTCTTGATCAAAGAGTAAACCCCAGTGGGAATGATGCCCACAAAAGATGCACTAATATGAATATTCCTTGTGAAAGGGTGGTCTCTGTTAGGAGTCTTATGAAATACATTTAGTACATATGAATCTCTATTAGGAGATTTTGAATCCTTGTTAAAAGATTCTAACCTTGTTAAGAGTTATGGAAGATAGAAGGACCCACTACCCAAACAGCTTCAAGGTAAGATCACTAAACACACTATCCAATAATATTTGTATTACTCAATAGAATAATATGTTACCTCTTCTTTGACTATGCCAAACCACACTCACTGTTACACCAGATCTCAATTTCAGATCTATGTACCTCGCATGTCTTCCTTCACAAATTCACTTTCACACTTAGCTCTTTTTTTCACTTCATGCATACAACATCACACATAACCACCACTAAAACAAGGAAATACATTCCTTCCTTTATACCACACTCAAATAATTACAAATGAGTTGGCATACAATTACAACATAAAATTTTCCATACAATACATCAGAATTACACAAAACTGTTAACTTCCAACTACAATAATTCTTCACTCGTGCGACCTCAAAGTTTGCATTGTCATCAACATCACTATCAATGTGTCTTCAACTTCCCTTTAACTGCACAAAACTAGATTCCATCCTGATTAGGAGATATCATCTGATTTCCACAAACCGCTACTCAGGAACACTGCCTGAATACTGCTTCCACAAAAATGCTCATAACTTCCATGAATAAATGAATTACTATCTACACTCTTAACCATAGACATATAACATTTGAAATAATATATCCTCAACATCACATAGGTCCAACTACAATAACCCACATGCACTAATCCAAACTCTGTCTACTTCTCTGCAAGTCTCCGGTAAATCACTGTGTTGACATTAATGACAATCATAGTCATGAATGCAACAACAACTGGTACAAAATGGCTGCCAAACATTTAGCATTCATTCCTAACAAGGATTTGATCTTTAAAATTCCTTAAGTATAGTGACTTGGTCAAAGGTCGGACCTTGTTAGGAGTCTTTTATAATTAACCCTGTTAGGGGTGAGGAAAAACTATCCGGGAGCACACTGCTCAAGGGGTGAAGGTTGCAACCCTCTATTTAATAGATACACACTATATATGGATCTTGGTGAATTATGAGTTAGACTTTCTATCTAGATCAATTCCAATAAATAAAATACACTTTCTTCTTAGTCACATAGACCTTCTACTGATGGCTCAATACTTCACACCTTCTGCTCTGCTCTTATCTTTCAACTATCTGCCATACTTAGCGATCACAACTTGACCGGCTATAAGTATCTTTCTCCAAATGATATAATCAAGTTGGCCTATTAGAAATTCCTTTAAATCATATTAGAGACAAAATATAACTCTCCAATAATATCTCCAATGGCTATATCAAGCACGCAACACAAATAGGACCGTGCAAGTCCATATGAGTAGATGCATCGCTTCACACTTTCTGCTCTACCAACTTAACTAAATCTTTCTTCTCATTTTGAGATACGCTATGCACTTTTAACCAAACAACCTTAACTCTCCTCCAAACATAAATCCAAGCATGCATATCAAAGTGATAGGCCCAACTACTACAACAATATAAACAATTTTGTCTCCATCAAATAAACTCAAGAAACTATTACTGTCAATTGGAAACATCATAACTTAGCCTACATTTCACAACTGACTCTGTGTCCATGAACATAGCTTTACTAACATGTCTAAAACATAAATATAAATGTGCAAGGCTCTATTATAATAGTACTACAAATCACATACAAAACTCTTCTTGGGACCTGTCAGGAACACTACTGAAACAAACAACTATATAATTGTCTTTACTCAGAATCAACCTCTGTGCTCATGATATCATGCTGATAACATATCTAGGAAACATATGCTCAAGGATCTCTCCATCAAGCTTCCACATACGCTTCCTACCATATGTTGTCATCAATGACAAACATACAGTCAATACTGGCTTGCTGGCAAATCTCCAACAAGAGAGAGAGAGAGAGAGGGAGTTGTTTTCATAGCTTGGTCTTACCCTTCTCTAACTTCTTCATCACTTGAGATTATACTTGAGCTTGTGCTTTTTGAGAGCACTCTACATACCAAATAATAAATTACAACAAATTTCATAATTGAGAATTTAAAAAATGAACATAAGAATACTTAAAGGAGAGTGAGAGAGAGTGACAATGATTTCAAATCACCTAAGAATACTAAATGGATATATATATATATATATATATATATATATATTCTCTTGATCCCTACCACCTTGTGGAATCCTACAAGGTCCTTCTCTTGACCTTTCTAGGGTTCTTTATATGACCCTACTCTAGAGGAACTCTTCCCTTAATGACTTTTTTCTCCAAAGACCTCACTACCAAGTTTGTACTCAACACTACTTCCTTACTCCTTCATGGACTCAACTCACTAAGTCCACCTTCTAACACACCATGACCATGTTCAATTGAAAATGAGATGGAGGGGCTTCCAAACTGACCATTTCCACTATTTTTGGTGTCAACTTGTTCATAACTTTCATGGTTTTGCAAACGATCTCTTGAAAGTGTTGCAACTAGGGCTAGTAGACTTTTAGGCCTAATTAGGTCTCTTAATTAATCTTTTGGATAATAAATATGTAACTTATCAAATAAGGCCCCAAAAAAATTGGTATTCTTGATACCCTTTTTAGAGGACTCAAATATTTTTAGGGTTTCTCGAGCCCAAACTATCTATACACTTCCTTTGTAAAATTAGGCCTCTTTTTAAGGGCTACAAGCTTGTTTAGAATGCAGTGGATATTCTAGTTTTAAATGACCCACACATGGCTTCATCATACTTTCTCCTCTTTCACACTAACTCTTTATTCATTTATCTACACACCCATGGTCTTGGATTGTGTTTTCTAATCCATTAAACCCTCCATCTTTTCTTTGCAACTGTCAAGCCTCCTAGTCAGGTACACCCTGTCTCGCCTAGGGCTTGATGGTAAAATGGTTAACCTACAAATATTTACCCCAAACTCCATATTTACAAGGTATTTACAATGCCCTATCATATTCCAAAAGTTCATGTAGTTCCTATCATGGGAATTCATGTTAGAGCCATTTGAAGTCCTCCAACTCTGTATGGACCAATGAACCTATCACAGAGGAAGGATTTTTATTTTTCTTATCAAAAAAAAAACTAAGCGTAAAATTACACAAAAAATGAATTATAAAAAATCCCTATCTAATCATGTTTGAATTCCAAATCGACTGTCACCGAGACTGCAGAAAAACCAGTCAAGATAATATATTAAATTGTATATACAATCCACCAACCTTGATCAAAGATCAAGATTGGTCTTAAATAGATCCATTCATTGAGCCACAACTTTCCAAACTGACCCTCAATCTCTTCTTTCCTTCATTGGGCAATCTTGTCGATGTTGACATGACAACATTGCAAAGTTTCAATATTGTTATTGACAACTTTTACAATTTTTGTTGTCATTTCTATATGAACCACTCAAAAGAGTGTATATTTATTCTATGGGTATAACTAGACCCATTTAACACATTTCACTCCAATTCCATACATTTTGGAGGTCAATTTGACCTTTGACTAACTATGCCCTATGATTACTACTCGTGACATTAGAAGACAAATCTATGACAAGTCCTATGCACACCTTTGAAAGATTTTTCCCACACATCCTAAAGAATTTCTAAAAACATTAAAACACACTTGGGAATCATTCTTAGTCCTTATTGAATAGTGACTTGGACAAAGTCACTTACAAGCTAAAACTAGATTAGGGTTGATCTAAGACCCTAGGTGCTCCTACACACCATTCTCCTCTGCAGCAAGGAAGTTATGTCACCCCTAGAAACAAGAGTTCCATACTGATGCCAATCTTCTTAAAGCTATTCTCTTCGACCCAAGTTGCCTCAGATTCTAGTTGGTGCTTCTATTTGATGAGATGCTCTATATAAAC
Organism: Chamaecyparis obtusa; assembly: GCA_027943335.1. NCBI lineage: Eukaryota > Viridiplantae > Streptophyta > Pinopsida > Cupressales > Cupressaceae > Chamaecyparis > Chamaecyparis obtusa. Next base: position 165,363 of record BSBK01009526.1, read on the forward strand.
ACCATGTCTTGTCTTTTTCTTAACCCTTGATTCTAAGATCTTTTTAGCTTGTGGCTTCACTTGGACAAGCACTTTGAGTTCCTTTCAATCATCAGAAACCTATGTACTATGCTATTTCTCTACTACATCAAGACCTTTATTCTTGACTAGATGTTGCACATTGAATATAGGAGATATGGCTAGTTCCTTAGGAAGGGCTATTTTGTAATCATTTTTCCCATGTTTGGCTAGGGCTTTACATGGTCCTACTCTCCTCATTTGTAACTTTCTTGGAATTCCTTTTCGAAGCCTTTCTTTGTTGAGATGTACCATCACCCAATCACCTATTTCAAACTACAGATCTTTCCTTCTTTCATCCACCTTAGACTTAAGTTTTTTATTTGCTTCCACCAAAGTCCTCATCTATTCATGGACTTCTTGTATATACTGAGAAAATTCCTCAGAATGTCCATTGATCTCTCCATGACTCCCTAACTCTCTAATTTCACATACTCCTCTCAAATATATGTCATAGACCACTTCAAATAGGATCTTACCATTAGATCTGTTTGCACTGTCATTATAGGAAAACTCATCTTGAGGCAACACGTGATCCCACATCTGGCCATACTATTTTTTTAAACATCTAAGAAGGTTTCCAAGATCTCTATTTATTACCTCTATTTGGCCATCTGTTTGTGGATGATATGAAAAACCAAATGCTAAGTTTTTGCCTAGTCTTTTCCACAAAGTCTTCCAGAAATTCCCCATGAATTTCACATCTCTATTAGATACTATGCTGATAGGTAAGCCATGAATCCTTACTATCTCCTTGAAGAAGAGATGAGAAATATAGCCGACATCATGATTTTTCTTACAAGGTATGAAATGGCTCATTTTACTAAATCTTTCAACTACCAAAAAGACACTGTCAAGACTAGTATTTTTTCTTGGTAAACCCACTATAAAGTCCATACTAAGGCACTCCCATGGCCTATTAGGAGTAGGTAAAGGGTGGTATAGTCTTGCATTAGAAGATGTTCCTTTAGCTTTTTGATAAACTAGACATTGCTCAACATATATTATTACATCCCTTGGCATCTTTGGCCAATAATAGAACCTTTGGACTAGGTTAATGTTTTATTTAAGCCAAAATGCCCATTGAGACTACCATTATGTTTTTCTTGTATTAGGTTTTCCCTCATCTACCCCTTACGTACACATAATTGATTTTCCCTAAATAATAGACCATTCTACAATGTTTAGTCAAGAAAATTTCTGTGAAAATGATTATTAAAATCAACACATGCCTTTTAGGCTTTTGAGAAGTCTTCATCACCCTCATATAGGTCTTTAAACCCTTCAATACTAATTATTTGTAACTTAATTTCTTGGACAGTGAACAACCTCCAGCTAAGTGTGTCCACCACTTCATTATTTAGTCCCTTCTTGTGTTTAATAGTAAAGGTATAGGATTGAAGAAACTCCATCCACTTGATGTGCCTATGACTTATATTTTCTAGTGTATTTATGTAGCTTAAGGATTGATTATCAGTGTAGACTACAAACTCCTTGGGCAAAATGTAGTGTCTCCACTTCCCAAGAGCTTGAATCAATGCATAAAGTTCTAGATCATAAGATGAGTACCTTGACTTGGCCTCATTCAACCTTTCACTAAAAAATTCCATAGGTCTTCCCTCTTGATTAAGGACTACTCCCACAACTATGTTACTTGCATCAAATTCTACAATGAACAACTTGTCAAAACTTGGTAACACTAAGATGGGTTGTGTAGCCACCCTTTGTTTCAACTTCTCAAACCCTTCATCATAATCCTTTATACACTTGAACTTGGTCTTGATTCCACCTTTGATAGTATCTAATAGAGGTGCACATATCTCACCAAACCCCCTAATTAATTTTCTATAAAATTGAGCCAACCCATGAAAACTCCTTACATCAGTCCCTATCTTTGGAGTGGGCCAATTAAGGGTAGCTTCTACTTTACTTGGGTCCATTTTAAAATCACCTTTGGATAGTACAAAGCCTAGGTAAACTAATTCTTACTTCAATAACTCACTCTTTTCTAGGTTAATGGATAGCTTCTCTTCATGAAACCTCCTTAAAACAACCTCTAGGTGCTTCATGTGTTCTACTTTTGACTTGCTAAAGATGAGGATGTCATCAAGATACACCACTACAAAATCAGCTATTTAATTCTTCAAGACATCATTCATTAATCCCATAAATGTAATAGGTGCATTTGTAAGCCCAAAAGTCATAACTAACCATTCATAAAGACCCTTTTTAGTTTTGAAGGTTGTCTTCCACTCATCCCCCTCTTTCATCCTAATTTGATGGTAACCACTCTTAAGGTCAATCTTAGTGAAGTACCTAGACCCTCTAAGACAATCCATTAAGTCTTCTATTCTAGGGATAGGAAACCTAGATATCTAATTGTTATCTTATTTATGGCCCTAGAATTAGTACATAATCTCCACTTAACCCCTTTATTGGGTTCCAAGACAACTAGAACAACACATGGACTTATTCTTTTTCTGATTAGTCCTTGTTCAAGAATCTCTTGAGCTTGTCTTACTATTTCCTTGTTTTGGTCTAGTGTCATCTTGTAAGTAACTTTTTTAGGCAAGGTACCCCTGGTATGAATTCTATCTAATGACTAATGGCTCTTTAAGGAGACAAGGTATTAGGTATCCCATCACTTATGATGTCTTTGAACTAATCTAACAACTGCTTCACTTCTACAAGTATAGTTTCATGTTTTGATTTACCTTCTTCTTTGGGCTTCACAAAAATTACAACACCAACTCCTTCTTCCTCTTTAAGTTCATGCAAGAACTCTTTACTACTCAATAGAAGTACATTTGAATCCACTGAATTATCTTCTCTCTCTTCAACAAGTGACTAAATTTTGTAAGTGACTCCATTCTTATTGAAGGCATATAGGTTGCTCTTCCCATGATGGACTACATCTCTATCACACTGCCATGGTCTGTCTGACAATAAGTGGCAAGCATCCATTGGAAAAAAGTCACAAAGAATCTTGTCTTAATACTCTCCTATAGAAAACTCAACCCACACTTGTTCATTAACAAGAACATTCTGCCATTTGTTGAGCTAAGTAACCTTGTAGGGATTGGTGAGAGGTATTCTAGTTAGTTTCAAATTTTGATCTACTTCTTCTAAGATGATATTGTCTGTGGAACCTAAGTCTATAATGAATTTTCACACCTTGCCAAGAATCTTGCACTTAATCCTAAATAGTGGTCTTCTTTGTTTAGGTTCCTTAAGAAAGACTCTCTTGAACATGAGATTCTCACCATTCTTTGAATCAAGGTTCACTTCCAGAGATCTAATACTATCAAACTCTTCTTGGGCATAAGCAACTTTATTTTCTCCTTGTGAGCTTGATTCCTTATCAAGACACCTATATGCAAGATGACCTAATTGACCACATTTATAGAATTTCCTACTTGCAAAATGAGAGCCCCTACCAAAACCTCCAAATCTACCTCTTCCACTACTATTGAACCATCTTCCTCTACTAAAGTTACCTCTTCTACTTGAATCACTATGTTGTTCAGTCAACTATGATTCACCTTGGTTCTTGGGTTCATTACTCCTTCCACAAAAATTGCCCCAATGACTCCCTCTTGAGTCTCTTCCTCTTCCTCTACCTCTTGAGCTTGTTTCTTGCTTCTTTTTTCTCTTCTCCTCCACTTTGAGGGCTAGCTGATAACATCTATGAATGATAGTAGGAATTAATAGTCTGTTCTCCTCTTGTATGCTCCACCTAAGTCCATTCAAGTATCTAGATACCTTGAGACTTTCTTCCTCTTGCACCTTGGATCTCAAACATAATTTTTGAAACTCCTCAATATAAGCTCCAATATCCAAGTCTCTTTGTCTATTTTTATGCAATTAAATTTCAAAATATTTTGGTAGGTAGTTCTCCTTAATCTTTGTCACCATAGCTTTCTAAGTAGCTACTAGATTCTCACCCACCTTTTCTCTTTCAACTTGAAGGAACTTTGACCAAGTCAATGCTGGTCCCCTCATCCTAGATTTGGCCACCTTAACTTTTTGAGCCTCACTAATCCCTTCATTCTCAAAATGGTTCTCCATCCCCTCTATCCATTCCATCACCAATTTAGGATCCATCTTCCCACTAAACAAAGGTACCCCTTTAAGAGCTTTACCTCCAATGGCTTTTATGGCTTTGAGGAATTGTTCTTCTTGCATAGGTAGATTAGGTTCAAGTATTTCATCATCTTCATCTAGTTCCTTACCCTTATCTTCATCATCTTTCAAATTTTTGCTCACCAATTTAGTCTTTTCTTCCACCTCTCCTAGCTTATCTCTAAGAGTTGTCAGTTCTTCCAAGAGAATTCTATTCTACTCTCTCTTCTCCATCACTTCCCTAGCCACCTCACCATTTGTCACCATCGCTGACTCACCCACCTATTCTGGCATATACTTAGCCCAAACATTGTTAGGCTCTTATACCAATTTGATATGAAGATCTTTTCTCTTGAGCTCTACCTCCTTGTGGACTCTTACAAGGTCCTTCTCTTGACCTTTCTATGGTTTTTTCTATGACCCTACTCTAGAGGAACTCTTCCCTCAATGACTCTTTTCTCCAAAGACCTCACTACCAAGTTTGTACTCAACAAGTTACTTCCTTATTCCTTCATGGACTCCACTCACTAAGTACACCTTCTAACACACCATGACCATGTTCAACTACAAATGAGATGGAGGGGCTTCCAAACTTACTATTTCCACTAGTTTTGGTGTCAACTTGTTCACAACTTTCATGGTTTTTCAAATGATCTCTTAAAGTCTTGCAACTAGGGCTAGTAGCCTTTTAGGCCTAATTAGATCTCCTAATTGATATTTTGGACAATAACTCTATAACTTACCAAATAAGGCCCCAGAAAAATTGGTATTCCTGATACCCTTTTCAAAGGACCTAAATATTTTTAGGGTTTCCCGAGCCCAAACTATTTGTACACTTCCTTTCTAAAATTAGGCCTATTTTTAAGGGCTACAAGCTTGTTTAGATTACAATAGATATTTTGGTTTCAAATGCCCCACAAATGGCTTCATCATACATTCTCCTCTTGCACAATGACTCTTTGGTCATTTCTCTACACATCCATAGTCTCAAATTGTTTTTTCCAATCCATTAAACCCTCCATCTTTTCTCTGCAACTGTCAAGCCTCCTAGCTGGGTACACCCTATCTCACCTAGGGCTTGATGGTAAAATGGTTAGCCTACAAATATTGACCCCAAACTCCATATTTACAAAGTATTTAAAATTCCCTAGCATATTCCAAAAGGTCATACAGTTCCCACCATTTAAACTCATGATAGAGCCATTTGAAGTCCTCCAACTCTATATGGACCAGTGAACCAGTCACAGAGGAAGGATTTTTATTTTGCTTATCAAAATAGAAAAACTAAGCCTATAATTACACACAAAATGAAGTATAAAAAAATCCCAATCTAATCATGTAAAAAAATTTCTTAATTCAATCCATTAACACTTAGATGCTTGAATTTTAAATCAATTGTCACTAGGACTGCAGAAAAACCAATCAAGATAATATATTAAACTGTATATACAATACACCAACCTTGATCATAGATAGAGATTTGTCTTAAATATCTCCATGCCTCAATCCAAAACTGTCCAAACTGACCCTCAACCTCTTCTTTGCTTCCTTGGGCAATCTTGTCAATGTTGACATGACAACATTGCAAAGTTGCAATCTTGTCAGTAACAACTTTTGCAACTTTTGCAATTTTTGTTGTAATTTCTACATGAACCACTCAAACCAGTTTAGATTGATTCCATGGGTATAACTAGACCCATTTAAAACCTTTCACTCTAGTTCCATACATTTTGGAGGTCAATTTGACCTTTGACCAACTATGCCCTATCATGACAACTTGTGACATTAGAAGAAAAAACCATGACAAGTCCCAAGCACGCCTTGGAAAGATTTTTCCCACAAAACCTAAAGACTTTCTAAAAACATTACAACACACTTGGGACTCATTCTTAGTCCTTATTTATTAGTGTCTTGGCTAAAGTCACTTACAAGCCTAAACTAGATTAGGGTTGATCTAAGACCCGAGGTGCTCCTACACCACACACACACACACACAAAGAGAGAGAGAGAGAGAGAGAGAGAGAGAGAGAGAGAGAGAGAGAGAGGTGCATACTTATTTGAGCTTGGGATGGACCTTATTTAACATATATTTCTTGAACTTGGTCTTCACCTTGTCCAACATTTTTTTGAGATTTTTCTTGTTGAAAAAAAGATAGACACAAAACAAAAATGTTCTTAAGGGGAAATACTAAAAATACTTAATCATGTATAAACCAAGAAGATGAAAAAAACATGTTCATCTAAGAAGACTAAAAGGGGATCTGGAGATATATATGTGTGTGTGTGTGTGTGTGTGTGTGTGTGTGTGTGTGTGTGTGTGTGTGTGTGTCAACATATATATATATATATATATATATATATATATATATATATATATATATATATATATATATATATATATATATATATATATATATATATATATATATATATATATATATATATATATATATATATATATATATATATATATATATATATATATATATATATATCTGTGTGTGTGTGTGTGTAGAGAGAGAGAGAGAGACTCATACTTGTTTGATCTTGGGATTACCCATCTCCAACTTCTTCAATGTTTGATATTCTACTTGAGATTGTGCTTGTTGAGCACGCTCTACATACCAAATAAAATTTACAACAAAAATTATAATTGAGAATTGTAAAAAATGAACCTAAGAATACTTAAAGGAGAATGAGAGAGAGAGAGAGAGAGAGAGAGAGGCTAAACATATTTAATCACCTTTGAGAATACTAAAAGGATCTAGGGAGAGAGTAAACATACTTTCAATTAGTTTTTCATTACTTTATCTTTTAAAATTAAAGATAACCAATGTCTCTCTTTGGGATTTGTGACATTGTTTAATAGCCTCTTATGTCTTCTATAAGTCTAGTGGTTGTATCAAGCATTAACAAGTCAATCTTTTGGTGCAACGACAATCGCTAGTTGTAACAAAATATTAAATATTTTAACATACATTATTATTGTAGTCTCAAAATTATTTTATTTATTGTTTAAAGATTATATAAACATAATCAAACCCAAGACTAAAAGGAAGGAAGGAGAGAGAGAGAGAGAGAGAGAGAGAGAGAGAGAGACCTATTTTGTTCTTATGATATCTTACCAACTCTTATACGACATCTTTGTTCCCTTTCAGGTGTATACTTTTGTGTAACCTTATTTACCCTTTTCCTTTTATTTCCCATCTATTTCCTTTGAAAAAATGCATTCTGAAAATCCCACACCAACAAAATTCACTTCAAAATGTCTTCCTTGTGAAAAATATAAATTATCCTTCCTAGCTATAGAATTCTCAAAGTTAAGATCATCACTTTTAAAAGCAGGGGACTATAAAAAAGAATGGCATCAAGATTTGGGTCCTCAAACATCGTGAAGAGCATATCAAGGGAGACAAATGATATATTTTTCCAAATGTTGGGAGAGGAGATAAACAAGAATGTTTCAAAATTACACTTCTAGAATCGGATCTTGAGGATCAAATTTCTCATTTATGAGATAAAGCACTAATCAGTAAGTGCTAGAAATATTCTTGCTCAACTACTGTACTTAAGGATTGGGTACACTCAAATTGGAAGGGTGTTAATAAAAAAAAATTTAATGATAATGGGAATGTATTTTTTACTACCATTTTTAATTTAAAATTGGAGTGCAATACAGTGTACAAGTTTAAGGGCTAGTTTTGTGAAGGGCTTGGCATTTATACTTTACCATGGGTACTAAAATTTGATCCATTCTCAATAATCATGAAATTTTTCCCTTTTTGGTTTCTCCTCCATAATCTTCCCCTAGAGTAAATAGATCTAGATCTCATTAAAACTTTTGGTAACCAAGTTGGAATATTCATCAAACATATGATCTCTTTCCCTTTGAGTTTAAAGAGCGTCTAGTTGAATTTTGTGCTTTAATATATTTGATAAAGCCTTTACCAACACAATTGACCATAAATTTGAAATACAGGGTATGGAATCATTCTTTAGCTCTTCATGACCTTAAATCAATTCTTGAGTCCATTGACCCTTTGGGTCATTTCACCTTAGATTGTCAGGGTACCTCTGCCTCTAAGATTTGGGTTTGTGATGAGTAGGTTTCAAACTTTCATAAATGTAGCCTGAGACCTACAAACAAAGACAAATCATATTCTTTATTGTTGGGGGTCTTTAATTATTGCATTAAAAAATCAAATAGATTTTCAATCTAATCGATTGGTAGATCAAGATACTCCCCATGTGATAGAAATACATGTTGTAAAAAGGAAAATTCCCTCCCCTATGGATCACAAAATTTCAAGCCATGGATATAAAAGTATAAACCCTTCGAGAAAGATGACATCAAGTAATGGAAAGATTTAGATTTGTGGCTCTAATTATAGAAAATGAACCTCTTTGATCATTATTAATATCCCAACTCTATTAATGTAAGTTTTTATAGAGAAGATGATGATTTTAGAGAAAAATAAGGAGTTTTTATATGGATTCATATCTTCTTTTCTAGCTGGTGAATTGAACCAAGTAATTCAAGACCAACTCATCGGGGCTTGTCATCAATTTATTGATGGAGAAGCTAATAAGTCATGGCCAAATCTATCTTTGAAATCAAAATAGAAGTAGGGCATTTCAAATTTTCTCTATTTTTTATTGATTGATGGAGATCTTAATCACAGGACATTAGTTTTTCATCACTTGGAAGCCCATCCCTTATTTAACTTGATATAAAAAACCTCAAACATGCAATTGATGATGGATCAAGAAGATTAAAAGTATAATCCTCTCATAGTCTCATCTCTTAATACTACTGGACAAGATATTTCAGCACATGCAGTGAGCCCCTTAACTGATCATGAAGATCAAAATATGTCACCTTAGAATACAAACCAGAGGGAGGAGCCAAATGACACTATGGTAAATCTTTTTAAATATTCTATTTATTATTCAATGTCCAAGAATCTAGTGGCTACTCCTAAACCTAAAGGAAAAGTAGGGAGACCCCCAAGTGAAGGCAATTGATTAAGCAAACCAAGGAAGAATTTCAAGCAAGAATTCAGTCCATATTGGATGACAAGTTGAACCTGGGGAGAATGGATAAATCTCTAGGAACTGAATGAGGATACTTACATGGAATGTTAGGGTAATCCCAAATTGATGGGTGTGGGGCAGATATCTTAATGTTACAAGAGATATAATTTTTAGAGCTAAAACCATTTAAAACATGGAAAAATTGGAAATATATTGCAACTCTACTATTGGCACTTTTAGGGACTTGATGTCTTGTGGAAAGACTCAAAAGTCAAAGTTTAATGCATAGAAATAAAGGAAAACTATATTTAGGTTCAGGTTAGTTTATCACAACTTGATTTTTAATTGATATCAGTTTATGGGCCCACTTCCACCATGGTGAAGAAGTACCTATGGGACTCTTTATCAATTATTTTGGATAATTATCTAGACTCATGAATTTTAATTTGAGGTGATTTTAATGTTGTATTATCAGAGAAGGACAAAGTGGGAGGTATTATTGCTTTGGCTAAAATGGTGCTAGATTTTAATGATTTTGTTCACAATAATGGTCTTAAAGATAGTTTTCCTCTCAATGGAAATACTACTTGGTCAAATAGAAGGAAGGGTTTCTGCCACATTATGGAAATGCTAGATAGGTTTTTTGTTAATCCTATTTGGTCTAAAAAGTTTTATGTCCAAAATTATCACATCCTTTCCTTATTAGGTTCAGACCATTTTGTGCTTCAAATAGATATCCCTATCTTTCCTATTCATATTGGATTTTATTCTCTTTTAGATTTCAACATATGTGGTTTTGGGACACTACTTTCCTTCCTCAACTATAATTTTAGTGGTATAATTCTCCCCTTTTTAAAGGATCTAGGATGTTTCAATTTTGTAAGAAGCTTCAATGGCTCAAGCGAAAAATTAAGCAATGAAATTCCCAAGTCTTCAAGAATATCTTTAAGATGAAAGAGGAATTATAGATCAAAATTAAGGAGCTACAAGAGGAGATTATCAAGAATGGTTTGCAAGATTTCTCATACCATTAGTAGATGTCACTAAAATCCCAACTACAATAAATCTTGGCTAGGGAGGAAGTATTTTGGAAACAAAAAGCAAGAGAACAACAACTTCAAGAGGACTATAAGAATATAAGATATTTCCATTCCTTAACTAAAAGGAGAGATCCAATAACTTTATTTCACACATTAAAATTATGCAGGAGACATACTAATTGACATTGGGAAAATTAAAGAGGAAGTTGTCTCCTTTTTCTCTTTTATGCTTTCAAAAGTTGAAATCATAGGAGCCAATGATGAAAAATTAACTCGGGAGGTTCTTTGACATATTACCTTGCTGGTCACTAATCAAGATAATTCCTTTTTGTTGAGACCTTTATCCTTGGATGAGATAACACAAATGGGTTTTTTTATGCCTCCAAATAATGCACTAGGACCAAATAGATACACAATCTTCTTTCAGAAATGCTAGCATTTTATGGGCACAAATATTTGGACAATGGTATAGGTATCACATAAAATTTGTAAAATTCTAAAACAATTTAATACCAAGTTTTTAACTCCTATACCAAATATCTCATCCTCTTCTTCTTTTTTAGATTTTAGACAGGGCTATCTCTTTGTGTAACATAATATATAAAATCATTTCCAAGGCAATAGCTTTGAGATTAAAAATACTTTTTCTTATAATTATTTTAAATCAACAGGGGGGCTTTGTTCTAGGCAAGGATATGGTGGAAGGAACTATGGTTTCTCATAAATTAATTCATTCCCCAACATCCCATAGAATTGAATCCATGATGATTAAATATATCAAGGTTAGATGGCATTTCCTTTTTCATGTCCTTCTTAAATTTGTTTTTCCAAGAAGTGGTGCAATTGGATCTTGTCATGTCTCTCAAGTGTAAAATTTTTAGTTTTGGTGAAAGGTAAGATTGTGGGTTTCTTTTCTTCCTCTAGAAGTATTTGTCAAGGGGATCCTATTTTTCCTTTCCTTTTTATAATTATGGTAGAGCTTCTTAGTGGGATGATTTCAACATATCACTTGGTTAGCAATTAGAAGGGTATCCTCATTCCCAACACACAACTTATTGTTATGCATACTTTATTTGTGGATGAAACATTTATTTTTGGAGAGGCCTCGGTTAGAGAAGCCAAGTAGATGCTAAAAATATTGGATCAATATTGTGAAGTGTCTGGGAAAAACATACAAATTTAGCTAAATCAAAGGTCTTCTTTTTTTATTGTCCCCCTTCCATCACTAGACCTCTATCTTTAGTGCTTGGTTTAAAATATGTAGTTATTCCATGCAAATATCTTGGTATTCCACTATGCTTAGGATCTAACAAAGGAAGCTTTTGGGAAAATATTGTGACCTCAATTAAGAACAATATTTAGCCTTGGAAAAACTATTGGATTACCATGGCAGGTAGAATCCTCTTGATTAAATCAGTCCTAGCCACTATCCAAAACTATATCATATTAGTGCTTCCAATGCCAAGACAATTTATAATCAATCTTTAAAAATTTCCTTTGGAAAGGAGTGAAGGATCCTACAAATAAAATACATTTATTATCTTGGGAGAAAGTTTTTGAATGCCTAAGGATTGTGGAGTTGTAGGTATGCATGACATAGGCCATATAAATTTCTCTTTAAGCGCTAAACTGATCTAGAATCTGTACATTTAAGGAAAAACCATGCGGTCTTCCATTGTGAAATCCAAATATTTAGATTTAGATGATCCATAAATAATCTTCACAATTCTTGATCCTTCTTTGGGGTCTCAGATGTGGAACTTCTGCTAAAGTGTAGAGAAACATTTTTACCAAATCTTTCATGGGTAGTACATGAAGGTAGCTTGATAATATTTTGGCAAGACTCCTGGAATGGTCTTCCCCCACTGGGAGATAGGAAAGATCTATAAATCAAACTTATTTTTAAATGTAAGTGGGGGGAGATGGTTAAAGATTATTTCACAAAATTTATGTTCAATGGAATATGGAAATTGTAATGGAAAAATCCTTATACAATAGAGGTTCCTCCTAATCAGAACCAAATCCTCTTGGAGGAGTTCAAGAAAAGAGTTATTCACTTTACTGGTTCTGGAGTTACAATTTTTTGGCTTCCTTCCCCATATGGTTCCTATTTAGTCAAGAAAGGATACAAATTCTTAATGAAATTGGATGTGACAAATCAAGGTAGAAAATTATCTTTCTATTGGTTATATGATGGGATCCAGAAAGCTAGGGTTTTCCCTTGGTTATCATTGAAAAGGAAAATTTTAACTAGTGAAAGGATATCATCATTGGGTCTTGCTCAGCCTTTTAATTGTGTGCTTTCTAATGAGGAACAAAATCCATAGATCTTATTCTTTTAAATGTCCCCTTTTCTTTTAAATGTCAAAGCTAGCTTAAATATAAACTAAATTGGTATTCCCCTTTGCAAAATAACATCTCCTCAGTATTTAAATCATGGAAAGAATTATTTTCAGAATCTTTTATTTCAATAGTATTGTTTTTTGTTCATACTATCCTCATTTGGAATATTTGGTGGGAGATAAATAGAAGAATTATTAGATCTAAAGCCCAAGGATTTGATTTAGTGTGCAAGAAAATCAAAGAAGCCATTTCTGAATTAGTCAATACTTATTTGCTCAAATAAAAAACTCTTGATTCAACTTTCATATCCTGGGACAATGACAATTAGAAACTGACATAAGGGAGGATGGAAAGGGCCAAATCAGGCACACCCTAACCAAATCCACCCTGCTCAACAATGTGGGAAAGAAAAAAACAACAAAGTGAGAGAGAGAGAGAGAGAGAGAGAGAGAGAGAATGTAGATGAATTATCATATATATTCTTCAAATAGATTCATACATGCCAGGCTGTAAGGCCTTCCTGGTTCTGGCTAGATATTACAATGAATTATAGAAGTCCTCAAACATGTGAGGATCTACCAACAACTTCTAATTTACTATCTTCTATCTTCTATCAAAACATACTCCCCCCCAAAACTCAAATAACTACATTTATACAAGAAGCTATCGAACTGAGTCAACCTTCAAATCTACAATTAACAGAAGGAATGACCAGATCTAGGTCCACATGCTTCCCAATGATGGATACCAACATTAAATCTATGACCCAAATTAATTACACAAGTCAGCCTCAATAGAAATCCAAACAAACAACTCAGTAAGCAAGAAAACTGAGCACCAAACAAGCATCATCGAGTGCCAGGGATATTCACCAAGCGCTAGAGAGATAACCGACCAACACTGATAGATAAAGGAAACTAAGAAACACCAAACCAACTCGGTTAAAGAAAGAACTAAGCAACATAGACAAACTCAAATATGTTTTTGGTGACATAGGATTGCCAAGGACCCGAGATGCTCCTACATCAAACACCTGGGGTTATTTTGAAATGATTCTCTGACTCATTAAGTAGATACAATCTGAGCTACATCCAACTTAGATTGTGAAATCCATGAACTGTCTTTAATTGGTTTATTCTTCCAACTTACCAGATATTCCATATATTGTTTGCCTCTTGTACTTCTGCCAATTATTTTCTCCAAAATATGTTCAACTTCTTCTAACTATTTCTTCGGATATTCCATTGGTACTACCATTTCTTCATTAGGTTCATGATACTCATACAAATCAGCAATGTTTAATATAGGTGATATATCCATGTCATCAGGTAACTCAATCTCATAAGCATTTCCACTGTCAAATTTCTTCAGAATCTTGCGAGGTCCAAACTTCTTCATTTTTAGCTTCCCATATGTTCCAACAGGAAATCTACCTTTCTTCAAATGAACCATCAATTCATCACCAACATCAAAAGTCTTATGTCTCCTTGATCTATCAGCTTTGTCTTTCTAGTTCTGATTACTCTTTTCCATCTTATATTTCACATCTTCATGCAATGTCTTCATATACTCAGCAAACTTTACTCCTTTAGCACTTCTCTTTCTTTCATCAGCAATGTCTCTCAAATTAGATATACCTCTCGATTGTAAGCCATTTAAAATCTCAAAAGTTTTTTTCTAGTACTCCTATTCATTGAATTATTTTATGCAAACTCTTCTTGTGCCAATATAGAATCCCAATTACTCGATGTGTCTCCAACTAAACATCTCAAAAGATTTCCCAAACTTCTGTTCACAACCTCTATGTGTTCATCGGTTTGTGGGTGAAATGTAGAACTATATTTCAACTTAGTGCCAAACTTTCTCCAAAGAGTCTTCCAAAATTATCCAACAAATTTATTGTCTTGATTAGAGATAATACTTTTTGGTAATCCATGCAATCTGGTAATCCATGCAATCTGACAATTAAGCGTACCTCCTAGTCTTTTTCTCCTGTCTGCAGCATGCAATGTGCTCATCGAACCCCTCCCTCTACTAACCATTGCCTTGACTATATAGGTGGTAGTTTGGTGAGTGTTGCATCATCTTCCTTTCCAGATAATCTTTTGTCTAGTGATCAGCCTACCTCCTCTTTTCCTTCTTCTCAGTCCCTGAGTGAGCCATTCCTTTTTGTCCCTCCTTCCCCTTGGCCCACCTCACCAGGCTCTCATGTTCCCCCTCCCTTGACTGAGGCTTGTTCTATTAAAGATTGGGAGTCCAAATTAGTGGTCAACTTGTCTCATGCCACCTTGGACCCCCTCACTTTCAACTTTCTTAAATGGGGCCTCAGTTTCTCCTTATCCCCGTGCACCATTCCTCACATTGATTTTTTGGCTGATATTGAGAATGCAGTTCATGCTCTTCCCACAAATATTTCCAAGGAAGTTAGACAAGACTGCGCTATGGCTCTTAGGAGTTCCAAGCCTCCTAAGTGTAACATCCCTAAAGCCAAGATTAGAGCCTTTAAAAATCTTGTTCGCAATCATGATCTCATTATCTCTAAGGCAAATAAGGGTAATGCCATAGTAATTATGAACAAGTTTGACTACACCACCAAGATGCTAGACCTTCTCTTAGATACCAAGAGCTATAAGATTGTGTCCCACAACCCTTGTCCCAGAATCTTGAAATAGGTCAAAGTAGCTACCTCAGGTTCCTCCTTTGATGATGCTACTAAGAAGCATCTTCTACCCATTAAGGAGTTCACCCCTCATAGCTATGGGGTCCCAAAAATCCACAAAGCTAACATCCCATTGAGATCCATTGTGGATACAATTGGTTCCTTGACTTACAAGCTGGCTGCCTTCCTCACCAAATTATTATCCCCTCTCATTGGTAATTCAGACTCCTTTGTCAAAGACTCAAATGATTTTGTCCAATTCATTAAGGACACCAAATGTGACAGTAATGACATCTTGGTCAGCTTTGACGTTGTTTCCCTCTTCACTAGGGTTCCCATTCTAGAGTCCATAGAGATTGTCAAGTGTAAGGTTAGTGTTGAGGTTGCCTCTCTAGTGGAGTTATGCTTGTGATCCACCTTCTTTTCCTCCTGTGGTGTCATTTATGAACAAGTTGATGGTGTGGCTATGGGATCCCCACTTTCACCTATGATTGCAAACTTATACATGGAAGAGTTTGAGGAAATTTCTTTGTGTTATTTCCCCCTTAAACCTAAGTGGTGGAAGTGATACATAGATGATACCAATGTCTGTGGGCCTCATGGTCTTAACAAGTTGGAAGAGTTTCACGCTCACCTCAATAATTTAGTTCCCTGCATATCTTTCACCAAGGAGATTGAGTCCAACAACCACTTACCTTTCCTTGATGTCTCCATCCTAAAAAAACCTGATGGCTCCCTAGGTCATTGGGTGTTTCTCAAAGCCACCCACACTGACCTTTATCTTCATGCTTCCTCTCACCATCACCCTTTCCAAAAGTTTTGCATCCTTAAAACCCTCTCTTTGAGAGCCTATCAGATTTGTGACGATGATAATTTAGACCAGGAGCTCACACATCTTCGTCAAGTTTTCAAGTGGAACGGGTATACGGATAAAGAAATTTCAAAAGCTCTTCACTTGGCCAAATCCTTCTTTTTCTCCTCCTTCAATCCTCTCCCCTCTCCCCCTGAGGTTTCACCATTCATTTCCATCCCCTATGTAGTTGGCATCTCCCATAAGATCTCAGAGATTTTGGTCAAAAAAGGTATACGGGTTGCCTTCAAGCCCTTATCCAGCTTAAGGAAGTGTGTTCCCCCTATTAAAGACTCTAGGGATGTCTTTTTAGAGTCAGGGGTCTATAAGATCACATGTTCTTGTGGGACTCCCTACATAGGTGAAATCGGTCATTCCTTTCACATCAAAATCAAAGAGCATGCTGCCGATATCAAGCATGAGTCTGTTCTAAAGTCTGCTTTAGCTAAGCATTCTTCTTCCACTAAACATCACATTTGTTTAGAGGATACTCAAGTTGTGTTCAAGGAGGACAACTTCTTTAAGAGGAAGCTCAAGGAAGCCATTGAAATCAACAACCACCCTCTCAACCTCAATTGAGATGATGATTAGGGCTTAAGCATTTCTTTGCATCCTTTGTTATCTTCCCTCAGAAACCTCCCTCATCTCGACCCACCCTCCTAGTCTTTTATGTTGTGTCCTCTCTTTGTGATCTGCCCCTCTGCCCCTCCCGTTCATCCTACCCACTTGAGAATCTTCCTTGACCTTTAGCTTGTTAACCCCCCCCGTCCTGACCCCCTTGCCCTTCCTAGTGTGGGTTGATTCTCACCTCTCCCTTCTCCTCTTTTGTCCACATATACCCTTATGCTTGTTTAGTTTCTTTTCTTGGGTTCTTGTGTGCATGTTCGTACACATTCTTTCACACTCTTTATTTGTTCTTATTTTATTTTTTTTACTTTTTTATTTATTTGCATACACATGCATACATATATGTCTTTATGTGTGTGCATATACGATCTTCCTTTTATCCGTGGGTGTTTTTATATTCTTTGGTTTTGCTTTTATTTTCACCCTCTTGTTAGTTTTATTAGACCTTTTTATTTACTCTTTTTTAATTTCTTCAATTATTTTTCATTCAATTATTGGCTCTTATATATATTGATGTAGGAGCATCCTGGGTGTAAGAGCAATCTTGCATCACCCAAAAATATTTCTATTTTTATATTCAATAAGGGTTATTTTGTGCAGAGCTGCTATTTATGGAAAGTTACTATTTTGGGTAATTTTCATATGTGCTCAGAATGATCTAATTTCTTTCTTGGAGGTTCATTTTGGTCATATAAGTCTGTCAGTAAAGTTTCATTGCCAGATCAAGTGTATATTGGAAGATATTGAAGATTTTCGGTATTGGCAGCAGGGTACAGAAACTTTGAACTCAGTTTTGAAGGCTTTAGAGGCCCCGGATGAGGTCAAAAATTTGGGTGATTGGCGCTTGCGCGGGTCAAGCCTGTAGAGCGCTTCGTGGCATTTTCAAAATGGGGTTATAATACCCGATCGGGTCAACTCGTGATGACTTATGGTCTTCGGAAGTTGGGCCACCTGAAATGGCAGAAAATAATTTTCTTCAAAATTTATGTTCAGGTTTCAAAGGTTATCTTGAGCTGACTATGATGTAATAAAATGTAAAATAAAATAATTCTAAGTTTGGTCGGCCTTATTGGCTAAAATTCTGGAACCTTCCCAGGCGGTGGAAAAATTATCTATATAACGAAGGCTGTATTATTGTCTTACGCAGTTCAGAATAGTTCTGGGTAGTAGATCTGAGTAATAGTTCGAGGCTTTGTCCTACAGAATATTGTAAGGGAATGCCCATGTGGTTTTGCATATTGTAATTGTGAAAGTTTGTAATTCCACATTTGTGGAGATAATAAGAAGCCAATTTTGTGTTCTTGCATATTGTTGTTATTTCTCTATATCTGTTATGTGTTTGTGGTATTAATGGGAGCACCCTTCATCAAGTGGTATCAGAGCAAGAGTTCTTGAGTGTGTAAATAGATCACCGACTGTGAGGCAGTTTGCACCAGGACCCTGGTTAGGGTTTCAGCACGCATCACGAAAATGCCTCCATGAAGAGAACGTGGCGGAAGAGCTGGTGTTGTGACACCTGAGGTTAGAGAGTTGCAGAGACAAGTGCGAGCATTGCAAGAAGAGATTCATAGAGGAATGAATCTTAATGTTAGAGATGAAAGCGAGGATGAAGCCAAAGAAGAATATCAAGAAGGAGAAGTTGAAATTGTGAACCAGGAGGAAGAAAAACTTTTTCGGGTGATTTCCAAGATTGGGAAAAGACCTAAGATTGAGGTTCCTACATTTTCTGGAAATCTTAACCCAGAGGTATTGATCAACTGGATCAATGAATGTGAGGAATATTTTGAGTATGAAGATGTTGAAGATCCTGATAGGGTCAAATTTGTGAAGGCCAGATTGAAAGGTCATGCGAAGATCTGGTGGAAAGAAATTCAATTGGAGTGAAATAGAAGAGGAAAAGATAAAATCACAAGATGGGATCGGATGGTGGATAAATTAAAGTGATAGTTCATTCCTATTGATTATGAGCTTGACCTACTAAAGAAAATGTAAAGTTTGAAGCAAGCAGGAAGATCTGTTCAGGAGTATACAGAGGAGTTCTATCGACTCCTCATCAGAACAGGCCATGCAGAAGCTGATAAGGAGAAAGTTGCTCGATACCTTAATGGGTTAAGGCCAAGCATTCAAGAGGAGTTGAATCTAGTTCGAATGAAAAGTATTGAGGAGGCATACTAGTTTGCCCTAAAAGTAGAGGAAAAGCTGAACAAGAAGTTTGAGAGTAGACAAAATGAAAGAGGTCATGGTGGAAGATCTGGCAGATGGTCATATGGTGGCCGAAATGAAGATCTGAAAAAGAAGGATGAGGCCAGTAGCAGTCAGAATAAGAGAGGAAATAATTCCAATCCTTTCGAGGATCAGAGTAATAGAGATCAGAGAGGAAGAGGAAGAGGAAGAGGAGGCTTCCGTGGAACATGTTTTCACTGTGGAGAAGAAGGTCATAGGGCATTTGAATGTCCTCAGCACCAAGGTAGAATAGACAGGAGAAATGAAGGCCAGCCCAGAGTTGCACATGTAGATGAAGATGCTAGATCATCAAATTCTGAAGATGCTGAAAGAGGACAAACGTTGATTAACAAAAGAGTCATGTTGAGTGGCGAGAATGAACCTGAGCAAAGGAGGAGCCTATTTCGCACCAGGTGCAAGTGTGAAGGTAAATGTTGTGATGTGATTATTGATAGTGGAAGCACTGACAATTTGGTGTCAGAAGAGATGGTGACAAAGTTGAAGCTCAAGAGACAGAAACACCCACATCCATATCAGATTTCCTGGGTACAGGATGACCACAAGGTCATGGTCAATGAACAATGTCTAGTGAAGTTCAAGTTTGGCGGATACCAAGATGAGGTATTGTGTGATATCATATCTATGGATGCATGTCATATGTTGTTGAGTAGACCATGGCAGTTTGACAGATGTGCTGTACATGATGGTCGTGTGAATACCTATTCCCTGAAAAAGGATGGAGTGCGACATAAGCTAAAACTATTGAAGGAGACTGAAGAAAAGGTATGTGGTAATACAATGATAACTTTTGTTGATGGAAGAAATTTCCTAGATGGTATGAGGCATGAGCATGTATGTTTTACTTTAATTCTAAAAGCTGGTAAAGAGGAAGTAGAAGATGTTCCTGTAGAAGTTACAAATTTGTTGAATGAGTTTCAGGATATTGTATATGATAATGTACCTGATGGATTACCACCAGTCAAGAAGATCAGTCATCAGATGGACTTGATCCCAGGAGTGAGTTTTCCGAATAAGGCAGCACACAGAATGACACATACGAAAAGTGAGGAGTTGAACAGACATGTACATGAGTTGTTAAAAAAAGGATTGATCCATGAGACTCTGAGTCCCTGTACTGTAGCAGCGGTATTAGCACCAAAGAAGAATAGAGAATGGAGGATGTGTATAGATTCTAAGGCAATAAATAAGATCACAATCAAGTATAGGTTTCCATTGCCATGAATGGATGATATTATAGACTGTTTGAGTGGAGCTGTGTATTTTTCAAAGATAGATCTGAAAAGTGGATATCATCATATTCAGATTAGAGAAGGAGATGAATGGAAGACTGCCTTCAAGACAAAAGAAGGACTGTATGAGTGGTTAGTCATGCCTTTTGGGCTAACCAATGCACCGAGCACTTTCATGCGACTCATGAACGAGGTTCTGAAAAAAATTTTGGGTAAGTTTGTCATTGTTTACCTAGATGATATTTTGATCTTTAGTAAGACATTGGAGGAGCATATGATGCATATTCGTATGGTGTTTGAGAAGTTGAGAGATGAGAAATTATTGATTAATTTGAAGAAGTGCACTTTTATGAAAAAAGAGTTAGTGTATTTGGGATTTATAGTTTCAACAGAAGGTCTAAAAATGGACGCAAAGAAGGTACAGGCTATCCTTGAATGGCCTAATCCAAAGAGTGCTACTGAGGTAAGATCTTTTCATGGTCTAGCTAGCTTTTACAGAAATTTTATCAGAAATTTCAGCAGTATTTGTGGACCCTTGACTAAAACAATGAGAGGGGATAAAAAAGAGTTTAAGTGGACTAATGGGGCAGAAAAGAGTTTTCAATTGTTGAAACAAAAAGTTACAGAACAACCTTATTTAGCACTTCCAGATTTTAATAAGGTGTTTCAAGTAGATTGTGATGCTAGTGGTACTGCAATAGGAGTTGTTATGAGCCAAGAAGGTAAACCTGTTGCTTATTTCAGTGAGAAGTTAAATGATGCCTAAAGAAAATATTCTGTTTATGATCGGAAATTTTATGCTATAGTTCAAGCATTGAAGAAGTGGAGACACTATCTACTTCCTAAGGAGTTTGTTTTGTATACTGATCATCAAGCTTTGCAATATTTGAATAGTCAAGGAAAGTTGAATCAGAGGTATTTGAAATGGGTTGAGTTTTTGCAGAGTTATACATTTGTTTTGAAACACAAGAGTGGAAAGTCTAACAGGGTTGCAGCTGCTCTTAGTAGAAGGAAACTATTGCTGACAGAAATGCAGATTGAAGTGGTTGGGTTCAAGGAACAAGAGAATTTGTATCCAGAGGATCTTGATTTTGGTGAAGCTTAGAAAGCTTGCACAGAATCTGTTACTCTAGACAGGACGAAATAGTTAGATTTCATCATCCAAGATGATATGCTATTCAGAGGGAGTCAGTTGTGCATTCCATGAAGTTCTATGAGGGAGAATCTCATCAAGGAGAAGCAAAACGGAGGATTGGTTGGACATTTTGGTCGTGACAAAACCCTTTCTTTGGTTAGTGAGAATTATTATTGGCCACAGTTGCAGTAAGATGTGAAGAAGTTTGTACAGAGTTACAGAGTATGTCAAATGGCGAAAGGAGTGAAGCAGAATACAGGGTTGTATCAGCCATTATCTGTACCAGAGAAGCCTTGGGAGGATATCAGCATGGACTTTGTTCTTGGTTTACCGAAGACTCAGCGGGGACATGATTCAATTTTTGTGGTGGTTGACAAATTTTCAAAGATGGCACATTTCATTCCTTGCAAGAACACTAATGATATTGTTCATGTAGCAGAATTGTTTTTCAAAAAAGTAGTGAGACTTCATGGTTTGCCAAAGACCATAGTTTCAAATCGAAACACTAAGTTTGTTGGATATTTCTAGTGTACATTGTGGAAGAAGTTGAAGACAGATTTGAAGTTCAGTTCATCACATCATCCATAGACTGATGGACAAACAGAGGTGGTGAATAGGAGTTTGAGAAATTTGCTGAGATGTTTGGTTGGAGATAAGCCAACAGGATGGGATTTGATTTTACCATATGCAGAATTTGCATACAATAATTCTGTCAATAGGAGCACTGGTAAATCACCATTCCAGATTGTATATGGAAGTAGTCCGAGAAATGCATCTGAATTGAGGAAGATAGATAAAAGAGAAATAAGTAGTGCTGAAGCTAAAGATTTTGCAGAACACTTGAAGAACATCCATGGCGAGGTGAAGAAGCATATTACCAAGATGAACGCACAGTATAAGGCTAAGGCAGATGAGAAAAGGAGGTATAAGAAATTTCAGGTTGGTGATGAAGTCATGGTTCATTTGCGGAAGGAGCAGTTTTCCAGTTGGTACATCTAACAAGCTGAAAATGCAAAAGTTTGGACCATGTAAGATACTGAAGAAACATGATTTAGGAAATGCATATGAGGTAGAATTGCCTACTGAGCTACATATTTCACCAATGTTTAACATTTTAGATCTGACAGAGTATCATGAAGGAGGTGTTGAAGATGCGACCACAGCAGCATAGTGGAGTATTCCAGCAACTAGTTCAGACACTAAGGAGATCGAAGATATAATGGACAGTCATGTTGGCAGAAGCACAAGGAACAGGACATATGAAGAATATCTGGTCAAGTGGAAAGGATGACCTGTTGAAGATTCATCATGGCTAACAAGGGTGGACGTTAACCGTCTTGGTTTTCCTATGCACACTTGAGTCGTGACAGGGTCAATTCTCAAATTACCCCAAGTGTCTGATGCAGGAGCATCCTGGGTATAAGAGCAATCTTGCATCACCCAAAAATATTTCTATTTTTATATTCAATAAGGGTTATTTTGTGCAGAGCTACTATTTATGGAAAGTTACTATTTTGGGTAATTTTCATATGTGCTCAGAATGATCTAATTTCTTTCTTGGAGGTTCATTTTGGTCATATAAGTCTGCTAGTAAAGTTTCATTGCCAGATCAAGTGTATATTAGAAGATATTGAAGATTTTCGGTATTGGCAGTAGGGTACAAAAACTTTGAACTCAATTTTGAAGGCTTTAGAGGCCTTGAATGAGGTCAAAAATTTGGGTGACAGGTGCTTGCACAAGTAAGCCTGTAGAGCACTTCATCGCGTCTCCGAAATGGGGTTATAATAGCCGATCGGGTCAACTAGTGATGACTTATGGTCTTCGGAAGTTGGGCCACCTGAAATGGCAGAAAATAATTTTCTTCAAAATTTATGTTCAAGTTTCAAAGGTTATCTTGAGCCGACTATGATGTAATAAAATATAAAATAAAATAATTCTAAGTTTGGTCAGTCTTATTGGCTAAAATTTTGGAACCTTCCCAAGCGGTGGAAAAATTTCCTATATAAGAAAGGCTGTATTATTGTGTTAGGCAGTTCAGAATAGTTCTGGGTAGTAGATCTGGGTAATAGTTCAAGGCTTTGTCCTACATAATATTGTAAGGGAATGCCCATGTGGCTTTGCATATTGTAATTGTGAAAGTTTGTAATTCTACATGTATGGAGATAATAAGAAGCCAATTTTTTGTTCTTGCATATTGTTGTTGTTTCTCTATATCTGTTATATGTTTGTGGTATTAAGGGGAGCACCTTTCATCAAGTGGTATCAGAGTAAGAGTTCTTGAGTGTGTAAATAGATCACCGACTGTGAGGCAGTTTGCACCAGGACCCTGGTTAGGGTTTCAACGCGCATCGCGACAATGCCTCCACGAAGAGAACATGGTGAAAGAGCTGGTGTTGTGACACCTGAGGTTAGAGAGCTACAAAGACAAGTGCAAGCATTGCAAGAAGAGATTCATAGAGGAATGAATCTTAATGTCAGATATGAAAGCGAGGATGAAGCCGAAGAAGAATATCAAGAAGGAGAAGTTGAAATTGTGAACCAGGAGGAAGAAAGACTTTTTCGGGCGATTTCCAAGATTGGGAAAAGACCTAAGATTGAGGTTCCTACATTTTCTAGAAATCTTAACCCAGATGAATTGATCGACTGGATCAATGAATGTGAGAAATATTTTGAGTATGAAGATGTTGAAGATCCTGATAGGGTCAAATTTGTGAAGGCCAGATTGAAAGGTCATGAGAAGATCTGGTGACAAGAAATTCAATTGGAGCGAAATAGAAGAGGGAAAGATAAAATCACAAGATGGGATCAGATGGTGCATAAATTGAAGCGACAGTTGATTCCTGTTGATTATGAGCTTGACCTACTGAAGAAAATGCAGAGTTTGAAGCAAGCAGGAAGATCTGTTCAGGAGTACACAGAGGAGTTCTATCGACTCCTCATTAGAATAGGCCATGCAGAAGCTGATAAGGAGAAAGTTGCTCGATACCTTAATGGGTTAAGGCCAAGTATTTAGAAAGAGTTGAATATAGTTCGAATGAATAGTATTGAGGAGGCATACCAGTTTGCCCTAAAAGCAGAGAAAAAGTTGAACAAGAAGTTTGAGAGCAGACAAAATAGAAGAGGTTGTGGTGGAAGATCTGGTGGACGGTCATATGGTGGCCGAAATGAAGATCCGAAAAATAAGGATGAGGCCAGTAGCAGTCAGAATCAGAGAGGAAATAATTTCAATCATTTTGAGGATCACAGTAATAGAGATCATAGAGGAAGAGGAAGAGGAAGAGGAGGCTTTCGTGGAACATATTTTCACTGTGGAGAAGAAGGTCATAGGGCATTTGAATGTCTTCAGTGACAAGGCAAAACAAACAGGAGAAATGAAGGCCAGGCCAGAGTTGCACATGTAGATGAAGATGTCAGATCATCAAATTCTGAAGATGCTGAAAGAGGAGAAACGTTGATTAATAGAAGAGTCATGTTGTGTGGCGAGAATGAACCTGAGCAAAGCAGGAGCCTGTTTCGCACCAGGTGCAAGTGTGAAGGTAAATGTTGTGATGTGATTATTGATAGTGGAAGCACTAAAAATTTGGTGTCAGAAGAGATGGTGACAAAGTTGAAGCTCAAGAGACAGAAACACCCACATCTATATCGGATTGCTTGGGTACAGGATGACCACAAGGGCATGGTCAATGAACAATGCCTAGTGAAGTTCAAGGTTGGTGGATACCAAGATGAGGTATTGTGTGATATCATATCTATGGATGCATGTCATATGTTGTTGGGTAGACCATGGCAGTTTGACAGATGTGTTGTACATGATGGTCGTGCGAATACCTATTCCCTGAAAAAGGATGGAGTGCGACATAAGCTAAAACTATTGAAGGAGACTGAAGAAAAGGTATATGGTAATGCAAAGATAACTTTTGTTGATGCAAGAAATTTCTTAGATGGTATGAGGCATGAGCATGTATGTTTTGCTTTAATTCCAAAAGCTTGTAAAGAGGAAGTAGAAGATGTTCCTGTAGAAGTTGCAAATTTGTTGAATGAATTTCAGGATATTGTATCTGATAATGTGCCTGATGGATTACCATCAGTCAGGAAGATCAGTCATCAGATGGACTTGGTCCCAGGAGCGAGTTTGCCGAATAAGGCAGCACACAGAATGACACCTGCGGAAAGTGAGGAGTTGAACAGATAGGTACATGAGTTGTTACAAAAAGGATTGATCTGTGAGAGTCTAAGTCCCTGTGCTATAGCAGCGGTATTAGCACCAAAGAAGAATGGAGAATGGAGGATGTGTACAAATTCTAGGGCAATAAACAAGATCACAATCAAGTACAGGTTTCTATTGCCACGAATGGATGATATTATGGACTGTTTGAGTGGAGCTGTGTATTTTTAAAAGATAGATCTGAATAGTGGATATCATCAGATTCGGATAAGAGAAAAAGATGAATGGAAGAATGCCTTCAAGATAAAGGAAAGACTGTATGAGTGGTTAGTCATGCCTTTTGAGCTAACCAATGCACCGAGCACTTTCATGCTGCTCATGAACGAGGTTCTGAAAGAATTTTTGGGTAAGTTTGTCATTGTTTACCTAAATGATATTTTGATCTTTAGTAAGACATTGGAGGAGCATATGATGCATATTCATATGGTGTTTGAGAAGTTGAGAGATGAAAAATTATTGATTAATTTGAATAAGTGCAGTTTTGTGAAGAAAGAGTTAGTGTATTTGAGATTTGTAGTTTCAATAGAAGGTCTAAAAATAGACCCAGAGAAGGTATAGGCTATTTTTGAATGGCCTAATCCAAGGAGTGCTACTAAGGTAAGATCTTTTTATGGTCTAGCTAGCTTTTACAAAAATTTTATCAAAAATTTTAGCAGTATTTGTGGACCCTTGACTGAAATAATGAGAAGGGATAAAAAAGAGTTTAAGTGGACTAATGGGGCAGAAAAAAGTTTTTAATTGTTGAAACAAAAAGTTATAGAACAACATGTTTTAGCACTTCCAGATTTTAATAAGGTGTTTCAAGTAGATTGTGATGCTAGTGGTACTGCAATAGGAGCTGTTATGAGCCAAGAAGGTAAACCTGTTGCTTATTTCAATGAGAAGTTAAATGATGCCAAGAGAAAATATTTTGTTTATGATCAAGAATTTTATGTTATAGTTCAAACATTGAAGAAGTGGAGACACTATCTGCTTCCTAAGGAGTTTGTTTTGTATACTGATCATCAAGCTTTGCAATATTTGAATAGTCAAGAAAAGTTGAATCAGAGTCATTTGAAATGGGTTGAGTTTTTGCAGAGTTATACATTTGTTTTGAAACATAGGAGTGGAAAGTCTAACAGGGCTGCAGATGCTCTTAGTAGAAGGCAACTATTGCTGACAGAAATGCAGATTGAAGTGGTTGGGTTCAAGGAACTCAAAAATTTGTATCTAGAGGATCTTAATTTTGGTGAAGCTTGGAAAGCTTGCATAGAACCTGTTACTCTAGATAGTACAAAATAGTTGGATTTCATCATCCAGGATGATATACTATTCAGAGGGAGTCAGTTGTGCATTCCACGAAGTTCTATGAGAGAGAATCTCATCAAGGAGAAGCATAGCGGAGGATTGGCTAGACATTTTGGTTGTGACAAAACTTTTTCTTTGGTTAGTGAGAATTATTCTTGGCCACAGTTGCAGCAAGATGTGAAGAAGTTTGTACAGAGTTGCAGAGTATGTCAGATGGCGAAAGGAGTGAAGTAGAATACAGGGTTGTATCAACCATTATCTGTACCAGAGAAGCCTTGGGAGGATATCAGCATGGACTTTGTTCTTTGTTTACCGAGGACTCAGCGGGGACATGATTCAATTTTTGTGGTGGTTGACAGATTTTCAAACATGGCACATTTCATTCACTGCAAGAAGACTAATAATGTTGTTCATGTAGCAGAATTGTTTTTCAGAGAAGTAGTGAGACTTCATGGTTTGCCAAAGACCATTGTTTCAGTTTGGGACACTAAGTTTGTTGGATATTTCTAGTGTACATTGTGGAAGAAGTTGAAGACAGATTTGAAGTTCAGTTCATCACATCATCCACAGACTGATGGACAGACAGAGGTGGTGAATAGGAGTTTGAAAAATTTGCTGAGATGTTTGGTTGGAGATAAGCCAACAAGATGAGATTTAATTTTACCACAGGTGGAATTTGCAATAATTCTATCAATAGGAGCACTTGTAAATCACCATTCCAGATTGTATATGAAAGTAGTCCAAGAAATGCATCTGAATTGAGGAAGATAGATAAAGGACAAATAAGTAGTGCTAAAGTTGAGGATTTTGTAGAACACTTGAAGAACATCCATGGAGAGGTGAGGAAGCATATTACCAAGATGAACGCACAGTATAAGGCTAAGGCATATGAGAAAAGGAGGTATAAAGAATTTAAGGTTGGTGATGAAGTCATGGGTCATTTGCGGAAGGAGCGGTTTTCAGTTGGTACATATAACAAGCTGAAAATGAAAAAGTTTGGACCATGTAAGATACTGAAGAAACATGATTCAAGAAACGCATATGAGGTAGAATAACCTACTGAGCTACATATTTCACCAGTGTTTAACATTTCATATCTGACAGAGTATCATGAAGGTGTTGAAGATGCGATCACAGCAGCACAGTGGAGTATTCCAGCAACTAGTTCAGACACTAAAGAGATCAAAGATATACTGGACAGTCGTGTTGGCAGAAGCACAATGAACAGGACATATGAAAAATATCTGGTCAATTGGAAAGGATGACCTGTTGAAGAAGGCAACTATTGCTGACAGAAATGCAGATTGAAGTGGTTGGGTTCAAGAAACTCAAGAATTTGTCTCCAGAGGATCCTGATTTTGGTGAAACTTGGAAAGCTTCCACAGAACCTGTTACTCTAGACAGGATGAAATAGTTAGATTTCATCGTCTAGGATGATATGCTATTCAGAGGGAGTCAGTTGTGCATTCCACGAAGTTCTATGAGGGAGAATCTCATCAAGGAGAAGCATAGCGGAGGATTGACTAGACATTTTGGTCGTGACAAAACCCTTTCTTTGGTTAGTGAGAATTATTATTGGCCACAGTTGCAACAAGATGTGAAGAAGTTTGTATAGAGTTGCAGAGTATGTCAGATGGTGAAAGGAGTGAAGCAGAATACAAGGTTGTATCAGCCATTATCTGTACCAGAGAAGCCTTGGGAGGATATCAGCATGGACTTTGTTCTTGGTTTACCGAGGACTCAGCGAGGACATGATTCAACTTTTGTGGTGGTTGACAGATTTTCAAAGATGGCACATTTCATTCCCTGTAAGAAGACTAATGATGCTGTTCATGTAGCAGAATTATTTTTCAGAGAAGTAGTGAGACTTCATGGTTTGCCAAAGACCATAGTTTCAGATCGGGACACTAAGTTTGTTGGATATTTCTAGCGTACATTGTGGAAGAAGTTGAAAATAGATTTGAAGTTCAGTTCATCACATCATCCATAGACTGATGGACAGACAGAGGTGGTGAATAGGAGTTTGAGAAATTTGCTGAGATGTTTGGTTGGAGATAAGCCAACAGGATGGGATTTGATTTTACCACAAGTGGAATTTGCATACAATAATTCTATCAATAAGAGCACTGGTAAATCACCATTTCAGATTGTATATGGAAGTAGTCTGAGAAATGCATCTGAATTGAGGAAGATAGATAAAGGAGAAATAAGTAGTGCTGAAGCTGAGGATTTTGCAAAACACTTGAAGAACATCCATGGGGAGGTGAGGAAGCATATTACCAAGATGAACGCACAGTATAAGGCTAAGGCAGATGAGAAAAGGAGGTATAAAGAATTTCAGGTTGGTGATGAAGTCATGGTTCATTTGCGGAAGGAGCAGTTTCCAGTTGGTACATATAACAAGCTGAAAATAAAAAAGTTTGGACCATATAAGATACTGAAAAAACATGATTCAGGAAATGCATATGAGGTAGAATTGCCTACTGAGCTACATATTTCACCAGTGTTTAACATTTTAGATCTGACAGAGTATCATGAAGGAGGTGTTGAAGATGTCATCACAGCAGCACAATGGAGTATTCCAGCAACTAGTTCAGACACTAAGGAGATCGAAGATATACTGGACAGTCGTGTTTTCAGAAGAACAAGGAACAAGACATATGAAGAATATCTGGTCAAGTGAAAATGACGACCTGTTGAAGATTCATCATGGCTAACAAGGGTGGAGGTTAATCATCTTAGTTTTCCTCTTCACACCTTAGTCGTGACAGGGTCACTTCTCAAATTACCCCAGGTGTCTGATGCAGGAGCATCCTGGGTGTAAGAGCAATCTTGCATCACCCAAAAATATTTCTATTTTTATATTCAATAAGGGTTATTTTGTGCAGAGCTGCTATTTATGGAAATTTACTATTTTTGGTAATTTTCGTATGTGCTCAGAATGATCTGATTTCTTTCTTGGAGGTTCATTTTGGTCATATAAGTCTACCAGAAAAGTTTCATTGCCAAATCAAGTGTATATTGGAAGATATTGAAGATTTTTGATATTGGCAGCAGGGTACAGAAATTGTGAACTCAATTTTGAAGGTTTTAGAGGCTCCGAATGAGGTCAAAAATTTGGGTGACGGGCGCTTATGCGGGTCAAGTCTGTATAGCGCTTCGTGGCATTTCTGAAATGGGGTTATAATAGCCGATTGGGTCAACTGGTGATGACTTATGGTCTTCAAAAGTTGGGCCACCTGAAATGGTGGAAAATAATTTTCTACAAAATTTTTGTTCAGGTTTCAAAGGTTATCTTGAGCCGACTATGATGTAATAAAATGTAAAATAAAATAATTCTAAGTTTGGTCGGCCTTATTGGCTAAAATTCTAAAACCTTCCTAGGCGGTGGAAAAATTGCCTATATAAGGAAGGCTGTATTATTGTCTTAGGCAGTTTAGAATAGTTTTGGGTAGTAGATCTGGGTAATAGTTCAAGGCTTTGTCTTACAGAATATTGTAAGGGAATGCCCATGTGGCTTTGCATATTGTAATTGTGAAAGTTTGTAATTCCACATTTGTGGAGATAATAATAAGCCAATTTTTTATTCTTGCATATTGTTTTTGTTTCTCTATATCTGTTATGTGTTTGTGGTATTAAGGGGAGCACCCTTCATCAAGTGGTATCAGAGCAGGAGTTCTTGAGTGTGTAAACAGATCACCGACTGTGAGATAGTTTCACTAGGACCGTGGTTAGGGTTTCAGCGCGCATCGCGAAAATGTCTCCACGAAGAGAACGTGGCGGAAGAGCTGGTGTTGCAACACTTGAGGTTAGAGAGCTGCAGAGACAAGTGCGAGCATTGCAAGAAGAGATTCATAGAGGAATGAATCTTAATGTCAGAGATGAAAGCGAGGATAAAGCCGAAGAAGAATATCAAGAAGGAGAAGTTGAAATTGTGAACCAGGAGGAAGAAAGACTTTTTCGAGTGATTTTCAAGATTGGAAAAAGACCTAAGATTGAGGTTCCTACATTTTTTAGAAATCTTAACCCAGAGGAATTGATTGACTGGATCAATGAATGTGAGGAATATTTTGAGTATGAAGATGTTGAAGATCCTGATAGGGTCAAATTTGCGAAGGCCAGATTGAAAGGTCATGCGAAGATCTGGTGGCAAGAAATTCAATTGGAGTGAAATAGAAGAGGGAAAGATAAAATCACAAGATGGGATCGGATGGTGGATAAATTGAAGCAACAGTTCATTCTTGTTGATTATGAGCTTGACCTATTGAAGAAAATGAAGAGTTTGAAGCAAGCAGGAAGATCTATTCAGGAATATACAGAGGAGTTCTATCGACTCCTCATCAGAACAAGCCATGCAGAAGCTGATAAGGAGAAAGTTGCTCGATACCTTAATGGGTTAAGGCCAAGCATTCAGGAGGAGTTGAATCTAGTTTGAATGAATAGTATTGAGGAGGTATACCAATTTTTCCTAAAAGTAGAGGAAAAGCTGAACAAGAAGTTTGAGAGCAGATAAAATAGAAGAGGTCATGGTGGAAGATCTAGCGGACGGTCATATGGTGGCCGAAATGAAGATCTGAAAAAGAAAAATGAGGCCAGTAGCAGTAAGAATCAGAGAGGAAATAATTCCAATCATTTCGAGGATCAGAGTAATAGAGATCAGAGAGGAAGAGGAGGCTTCCGTGGAACATTTTTTCACTTTGGAGAAGGTCATAGGGCATTGGAATGTCTTCAGCGCCAAGGCAGAACAAACAGGATAAATGAAGGCTAGGCTAGAGTTGCACATGCAGATGAAGATGCCAGATCATCTTATTCTAAAGATGTTGAAAGAGGAGAAACGTTGATTAACAGAAGAGTCCTGTTGAGTGGCGACAATGAACCTAAGCAAAGGAGGAGTCTGTTTCGCACCAGGTGCAAGTGTGAAGGTAAATGTTGTGATGTGATTATTGATAGTGGAAGCACTGACAATTTGGTGTCAGAAGAAATGGTGACAAAGTTGAAGCTCAAGAGACAGAAACACCCACACCCATATCGGATTGTCTGGGTACAGGATGACCACAAGGTCATGGTCAATGAACAATGCCTAGTGAAGTTTAAGGTTGGTGGTTACCAAGATGAGGTATTGTGTGATATCATATCTATCGATGCATGTCATATATTGTTGGGTAGACCATGGCAGTTTGACAGATGCGCTATACATGATGGTCGTGCGAATACCTATTCCCTGAAAAAGGATGGAGTGCGACATAAGCTAAAACCATTGAAAGAGACTAAAGAAAAGGTATGTGGTAATGCAAGGATACTTTTATTGATGGAAGAAATTTCCTAGATGGTATGAGGCATGAGCATGTATGTTTTACTTTAATTCTAAAAGCTGGTAAAGAAGAAGTAGAAGATGTTCCTGTAGAAGTTGCAAATTTGTTGAATGAGTTTCAGGATATTGTATTCAATAATCTACCTGATGGATTACCACCAGTCAGGAAGATCAGTCATCAGATGGACTTGATCTCAAGAGCGAGTTTTCTGAATAAGGCAGCACACAGAATGACACCTGCAGAAAGTGAGGATTTGAACAGATAGGTACATGAGTTGTTACAAAAAGGATTGATCTGTGAGACTCTTAGTCCCTGTGCTGTACCAACGGTATTAACACCAAAGAAAAATAGAGAATGGATGATGTGTATAGATTCTAGAGCAATAAACAAGATCACAATCAAGTACAGGTTTCCATTGCCACGAATGGATGATATTATGGACTGTTTGAGTGGAGCTATATATTTTTCAAAGATAGATCTGAAAAGTGGATATCATCAGATTCGGATCAGAGAAGGAGATGAATGGAAGACTGCCTTCAAGACAAAGGAAGGACTGTATGAGTGGTTAGTCATGCCTTTTGGGCTAACCAATGCACCGAGCACTTTCATGCGGCTCATGAACGAGGTTCTGAAAGAATTTCTGGGTAAGTTTATCATTGTTTACCTAGATGATATTTTGATCTTTAGTAAGACATTGGAAGAGCATATGATGCATATTCGTATGGTGTTTGAGAAGTTGAGAGATGAAAAATTTTTGATTAATTTTAAGAAGTGCACTTTTGTGAAGAAAGAGTTAGTGTATTTGAGATTTGTAGTTTCAATAAAAGGTCTAAAAATGGACCCAGAGAAGGTATAGGCTATCCTTGAATGGCCTACTCCAAAGAGTGCTACTGAGATAAGATCTTTTCATGGTCTAGCTAGCTTTTACAGAAATTTTAGCAGTATTTGTGGACCCTTGACTAAAACAATGAGAGGGGATAAAAAAGAGTTTAAGTGGACTAATGGGGCAGAAAAGAGTTTTCAATTGTTGAAACAAAAAGTTACAAAATAACCTGTTTTAGCACTTTCAGATTTTAATAATATGTTTCAAATAGATTGTGATGCTAGTGGTACTGCAATAGGAGCTGTTATGAGCCAAGAAGGTAAACCTGTTGCTTATTTCAGTGAGAAGTTAAATGATGCCAAGAGAAAATATTCTGTTTATAATCAGGAATTTTATGCTATAGTTCAAGCATTGAAAAAGTGGAGACACTATCTGCTTCCTAAGGAGTTTATTTTGTATACTTATCATCAAGCTTTGCAATATTTGAATAGTCAAGAAAAGTTGAATTAGAGGCATTTGAAATGGGTTGAGTTTTTGCAGAGTTATACATTTGTTTTGAAACACAAGAGTGGAAAGTCTAACAGGGTTGCAGATGCTCTTCGTAGAAGGCAACTATTGCTGACAGAAATGCAGATTGAAGTGGTTGGGTTCAAAGAACTCAAGAATTTGTATCTAGAGGATCCTGATTTTGGTGAAGCTTGGAAAGCTTGCACAGAACCTGTTACTCTAGACAGGATGAAATAGTTAGATTTCATCATCCAAGATGATATGCTATTCAGAGGGAGTCAGTTGTGCATTCCACGAAGTTCTATGAGGGAGAATCTCATCAAGGAGAAGCATAGCGGAGGATTGGCTGGACATTTTGGTCGTGACAAAACCCTTTCTTTGGTTAGTGAGAATTATTATTGGCCACAGTTGCAGCAAGATGTGAAGAAGTTTGTACAGAGTTGCAGAGTATGTCAGATGGTGAAAGGAGTGAAGCAGAATACACGGTTGTATCAGCCATTATCTATACCAGAGAAGCCTTGGGAGGATATCAGCATGGACTTTGTTCTTGGTTTACCGAGGACTCAGTGGGGACATGATTCAATTTTTGTGGTGGTTGACAAATTTTCAAAGATGACACATTTCATTCCCTGTAAGAAGACTAATGATGTTGTTCATGTAAGAGAATTATTTTTCAGAGAAGTAGTGAGACTTCATAGTTTTCCAAAGACCATAGTTTCAGATCGGGACACTAAGTTTGTTGGATATTTCTGGTGTACATTGTGGAAGAAGTTGAAGATAGATTTGAAGTTCAGTTCATCACATCATCCACAGACTGATAGACAGACAGAGGTGGTGAATATGAGTTTGGAAAATTTGCTGAGATGTTTGGTTGTAGATAAGCCAACAAGATGGGATTTGATTTTACCACAGGCAGAATTTGCATACAATAATTCTGTCAACAGGAGCACTGGTAAATCACCATTCCAGATTATATATGGAAGTAGTCTGAGAAATGAATCTGAATTGAAGAAGATAGATAAAGGAGATATAAGTAGTGCTGAAGCTGAGGATTTTGCAGAACACTTGAAGAACATCTATGGGGAGGTGAGGAAGCATATTACCAAGATGAACGCACAGTATAAGGCTAAGGCAGATGAGAAAAAAAGGTATAAAGAATTTCAAGTTGGTGATGAAGTCATGGTTCATTTGCGGAATGAGCGGTTTCCAATTGGTATATATAACAAGCTAAAAATGAAAAAGTTCGGACCATGTAAGATACTGAAGAAACATGATTCAGGAAACGCATATGAGGTAGAATTGCCTACTGAGCTACATATTTCACCAGTGTTTAACATTTTAGATCTGATAGAGTATCATAAAGGAGGTGTTGAAGATGCCATCACAGTAGCACAGTAGAGTATTCCAGCAACTAGTTCAGACACTAAGGAGATCGAAGATATACTGGACAGTCGTGTTGGCAAAAGCACAAGGAACGAGACATATGAAGAATATCTGGTCAAGTGGAAACGATGACCTGTTGAAGATTCATTATGGCTAACAAGGGTGGAGGTTAACCGTCTTAGTTTTCCTCTGCACACCTGACTCATGACAGGGTCACTTCTCAAATTACCTCGGGTGTCTGATGCAAAAGCATCCTGGGTGTAAGAGCAATCTTGCATCACCCCAAAAATATTTCTATTTTTATATTCAATAAGGGTTATTTTGTGTAGAGCTACTATTTATGGAAAGTTACTATTTTTGGTAATTTTTGTATGTGCTCAGAATGATCTGATATCTTTCTTGGAGGTTTATTTTGGTCATATAAGTCTGCCAGTAGAGTTTCATTGCCAGATCAAGTGTATATTGGAAGATATTGAAGATTTTAGGTATTGGCAGTAGGGTACAGAAACTTTAAACTTAGTTTTGAAAGATTTAGAGGCCCCGGATGAGGTCAAAAATTTGGGTGATGGGCGCTTGCGTGGGTCAAGCCTTTATAGCGCTTCGTGGCATTTTTGAAATAGGGTTATAATAGCCGATCGGGTCAACTAGTGATAACTTATGGTCTTCGGAAGTTGGGCCAGCTAAAATGGCAGAAAATAATTTTCTTCAAAATTTATGTTCAGGTTTCAAAGGTTATCTTGAGCTGACTATGATGTAATAAAATGTAAAATAAAATAATTCTAAGTTTGGTCGGCCTTATTGGCTAAAATTCTGGAACCTTCCCAGGCGGTGGAAAAATTATCTATATAACGAAAGCTGTATTATTATCTTAGGCAGTTCAGAATAGTTCTGGGTAGTAGATCTGGGTAATAGTTCGAGGCTTTATCTTACAAAATATTGTAAGGGAATGCCCATGTGGCTTTGCATATTGTAATTGTGAAAGTTTGTAATTCCACATTTGTGGAGATAATAAGAAGCCAATTTTCTGTTCTTGCATATTGTTGTTGTTTCTCTATATCTATTATGTGTTTGTGGTATTAAGGGGAGCACCCTTCATCAAGTGGTATCAGAGTAGGAGTTCTTGAGTGTGTAAATAGATCACCGACTGTGAGGCAGTTTGCACCAGAACTGTGGTTAGGGTTTCAGCGCGCATCGTGAAAATACCTTCACGAAGAGAACGTGGCGGAAGAGCTAGTGTTGTGACACTTGAGGTTAGAGAGCTGCAAAGACAAGTGCGACCATTGCAAGAAGAGATTCATAGAAGAATGAATCTTAATGTCAGAGATGAAAGTGAGGATGAAGCCAAAGAAGAATATCAAGAAGGAGAAGTTGAAATTGTGAACCAGGAGGAAGAAAAAAAATTTCGGGCGATTTTCAAGATTGGGAAAAGACCTAAGATTGAGGTTCCTACATTTTCTAGAAATCTTAACCCAGAGGAATTGATCGACTGGATCAATGAATGTGAGGAATATTTTGAGTATGAAGATGTTGAAGATCCTGATAGGGTCAAATTTGCGAAGGCTAGATTTAAAGGTCATGCGAAGATCTAGTGGCAAAAAATTCAATTAGAGCAAAATAGAAGAGGAAAAGATAAAATCACAAGATGGGATTGGATGGTGGATAAATTGAAGTGACAGTTCATTTCTGTTGATTATGAGTTTGACCTACTGAAGAAAATACAGAGTTTGAAGCAAGCGAGAAGATCTGTTCAGGAGTATACAGAGGAGTTCTATCGACTCCTCATCAGAATAGGCCATGCAGAAGCTGATAAGGAGAAAGTTGCTCGATACCTTAATGGGTTAAGGTCAAGCATTCAGGAGGAGTTGAATCTAGTTCAAATGAATAGTATTGAGTAGGCATACCAGTGTTCCCTAAAAGTAGAGGAAAAGCTAAACAAAAAGTTTGAGAGCAGACAAAATGGAAGAGGTCGTGGTGGAAGATCTGGCGGACGGTCATATGGTGGCTGAAATAAAGATCCGAAAAAGAAGGATGAGGCCAGTAGCAGTCAGAATCAGAGAGGAAATAATTCTGATCATTTCGAAGATCAGAGTAATAGAGATCAAAGAGGAAGAGGAAGAGGAAGAGGAGGCTTCCGTGGAACATGTTTTCACTGTGGAGAAGAAGGTCATAGGGCATTTGAATGTCCTCAGCGCCAAGGCAGAACAGACAGGAGAAATGAAGGCCAGGCAAGAGTTGCACATGTAGATGAAGATGCCAAATCATCAAATTCTAAAGATGCTGAAAGAGGAGAAATGTTGATTAACAGAAGAGTCCTGTTGTGTAGCGAGAATGAACCTGAACAAAGGAGGAGCCTGTTTCGCACCAGGTGCAAGTGTGAAGGTAAATGTTGTGATGTGATTATTGATAGTGAAAGCACTAATAATTTGGTGTCAGAAGAGATGGTAACAAAGTTGAAACTCACGAGACAGAAACACCCACATCCATATCGGATTGCCTGGGTACAGGATGACCACAAAGTCATGGTCAATGAACAATGCCTAGTGAAGTTCAAGGTTGGTGGATACCAAGATGAGGTATTGTGTGATATCATATCTATGGATGCATGTCATATGTTGTTGGGTAGACCATGGCAGTTTGACAGATGTTTTGTATATGATGGTCGTGCGAATACCTATTCTCTGACAAAGGATGGAGTGCGACATAAGCTAAAACCATTGAAGGAGACTGAAGAAAAGGTATGTGGTAATGCAAAGATAACTTTTGTTGATGGAAGAAATTTCCTAGATGGTATGAGGCATGAGCATGTATGTTTTTCTTTAATTCCAAAAGCTTGTAAAGAGGAAGTATAAGATGTTCTTGTAGAAGTTGCAAATTTGTTGAATGAGTTTCAGGATATTGTATCCGATAATGTACTTGATGGATTACCACCAGTCAAGAAGATCAGTCATCAGATGGACTTGATCCCAGGATCGAGTTTGTCGAATAAGGCAGCACACAGAATGACACCTGCGGAAAGTGAGGAGTTGAACAGATAGGTACATGAGTTGTTACAAAAAGGATTGATCCGTGAGAGTCTGAGTCCCTATGTTGTACCAACAGTATTAGCACCAAAGAAGAATGGAGAATGGAGGATGTGTATAGATTCTAGGGCAATAAACAAGATCACAATCAAGTACAGATTTCTATTGCCACGAATGGATGATATTATGGACTGTTTGAGTGGAGTTGTATATTTTTCAAAGATAGATCTGAAAAGTGGATATCATCAGATTGAGATCAGAGAAGGAGATGAATGGAAGACTGCCTTCAAGACAAAGGAAGGACTGTATGAGTGGTTAGTCATGCCTTTTGGGCTAACCAATGCACCGAGCACTTTCATGCGGCTCATGAATGAGGTTCTGAAAGAATTTTTAGGTAAGTTTGTCATTGTTTACCTAGATGATATTTTGATCTTTAGTAAGACATTGGAGGAGCATATGATGCATATTCGTATGGTGTTTGAGAAGTTGAGAGATGAGAAATTGTTGATTAATTTGAATAAGTGCAGTTTTGTGAAGAAAGAGTTAGTGTATTTGGAATTTGTAGTTTCAATGGAAGGTCTAAAAATAGACCCAGAGAAGGTACATGCTATCCTTGAATGGCCTACTCCAAGGAGTGCTACTGAGGTAAGATCTTTTCATGGTCTAGCTAGCTTTTACAGAAAGTTTATCAGAAATTTTAGCAGTATTTGTGGACCCTTGACTGAAACAATGAGAGGGGATAAAAAAGAGTTTAAGTGGACTAATGGGGCAGAAAAATATTTTCAATTGTTGAAATAAAAAGCTACAGAACAACCTGTTTTAACACTTCCAGATTTTAATAAGGTGTTTCAAGTAGATTGTGATGCTAGTGGTACTGCAATAGGAGCTATTATGAGCCAAGAAGGTAAACCTGTTGCTTATTTCAGTGAGAAGTTAAATGATGCCAAGAGAAAATATTCTATTTATGATCAAGAATTTTATGCTATAGTTCAAGCATTGAAGAAGTGGAGACACTATCTGCTTCTTAAGGAGTTTGTTTTGTATACTGATCATCAAGCTTTGCAATATTTGAATAGCCAAGGAAAGTTGAATCAGAGGCATTTGAAATGGGTTGAGTTTTTGCAGAGTTATACATTTGTTTGAAACACAGGAGTGGAAAGTCTAACAGGGTTGTAGATGCTCTTAGTAGAAGATAACTATTGCTGACAGAAATGCAGATTGAAGTGGTTGGGTTCAAGGAACTCAAGAATTTGTATCCAGAGGATCCTAATTTTGGTGAAGCTTGGAAAGCGTGCACAGAACCTGTTACTCTAGACAGGATGAAATAGTTAGATTTCATCATCCAGGATGATATGCTATTCAGAGGGAGTCAGTTGTGCATTCCACGAAGTTCTATGAGGGAGAATCTCATCAAGGAGAAGCATAGCGGAGGATTGGCTAGACATTTTGGTCGTGACAAAACCTTTTTTTTGGTTAGTGAGAATTATTATTGGCCATAGTTGCAGTAAGATGTGAAGAATTTTGTACAGAGTTGCAAAGTATATCAGATGGTGAAAGGAATGAAGCAGAATACAGGGTTCTATCAGCCATTATCTGTACCAAAGAAGCTTTGGGAGGATATCAGCATAGACTTTGTTCTTGGTTTACCGAGGACTCAGTAGGGACATGATTCAATTTTTGTGGTGGTTGACAGATTTTCAAATATGGCACATTTCATTCCCTGTAAGAAGACTAATGATGT
>BSBK01009526.1:210000-375000 GCA_027943335.1 Chamaecyparis obtusa
AACTTGAATTTTCATCTCGGTCATCAAAGATCTCCTTCTACTCAATACATCAACAACTCGGTTAGTGACTCCACTCTTATGCTTTATCACAAATGTATAACTCTACAAATACTCAACCCATTTCATATGTCTCTGATTTAACTTATTCTGACTACCTAGATACTATAAAGCCTCATGATAAATATACAACACAAATTCACTCAGCATCAAATAATGTCTTCATTTATTCAAGGCTTGAACAATAGCATAAAATTCTTGATCATACATAGAATATTTTCTTCTTGCATCATTCAACTTTTCACTAAAGAAAGCAATAGGTTTACCTTCTTGACTCAACACAGCTCCAATTTCACTTCCACTTGCATTACATTCTAATTGAAATACTTTATTGAAATTGGGTAATGCTAAAATAGGCAATTCAGCAACCTTCTTCTTCAGAGTCTCAAAACTTTTATCAGCTCCATGTGTCCATTCGAATTCTCTTTTGTCTCCTCTCATAGTCTTATTCATAGCATTACAAATTGCACTGAAATCTCTAATGAAATTTTGGTAAAAACTTTCCAGTCCATGAAATGATCTTACCTCACTAGCATTTTCAGGTGTAGGCCAATTCAAAATAGCTTCAACCTTTCTAGGATCCATCTTCAAACCATCAGTTGAAATAACAAATCCCAAATACACAATCTCCTCTTTCATGAATGAACACTTTTTCAAGTTTATCAAAAAATTTTCTTCTTTCAACCTCTGCAAAACTTGTCTAACATGCAAAAAATGTTATTTTCTGGTCTTACTAAATATCAAAATATCATCAAGATATACAATCACAAACTTACCCAAGGATTTCTTCAAAACTACATTCATCAACCTCATAAATGTACTCGGTGCATTAGTTAAACCAAAAGGCATAACCAACCACTCATACAAACTTTCTTTTTTCTTGAAAGCAGTCTTCCATCCATCACCTTCTCTGATTCTGATCTGATGATACCCATTTTTCAAATCAATTTTGGTAAAATACTTTGCTCCAGTCAAATTGTCTATTATGTCATCCATTCTCAGTATAGGAAACCTATATTTCACTGTTATCTTGTTGATTGCTCTAGAATTAGTACACATTCACCATTCTCCATTCTTCTTAGGTGCCAATACCTCAAGTACTGCACAAGTACTCAAACTTTCTCTGATCAAACCTTTCTCCAACAATTCTTGAATTTGTCGGTTCAATTCCTGATTCTTGGTAGGTGTCAACCAATGAGGTGCCTTATTCGGTAAACTAGCTCCAAGGATTAGATCCATACAATGATCAATGCTTCTTTTTGGTGGAAAACCATTAGGTACATTATTAGAAATGATATCTTTGTACTCTATGAGCAATTTATCAATCTCCTTAGGGACACTATCCTATATTTTCTTACTCAGTTTATTAAGAATCACAACAAAACATACATCATTCTTTTTCAAATCCTTAAAAAAATTTCTTCCTTCCATCAAGAAAACTTTCATAGATATGCAAACATTACTAACAGGTTCTTCCATCAACGGTAACAAGATCTATCTTTTTCCATCAGCCAAAATAGTATACTTATGCAATCTTCCATCATGTATAGCATGTCTATCATATTGCCAAGGTCTACCCAACAAAATATGACAACAATCCATAGGCATGATATCACACAACAACTTATCATAGTACTTTCCAATTTTCAAATTCACATAACATTGTTCACTTACCAAGAGTGTGTGCTCATCTTTGATCCATGAAATCTCATAGGGCTTCGGATGTTCCAACCTTTTCAACTGCAACTTTGTGACCATCTCCTCATATGCCTGATTCTCTGGGCTACCACTATCAATGATTACCTTCCAAACTTTTTCAGAAACCCTACATCTAGTCTTGAACATAATTTTCCTTACTAGATTTTCCTTTTTACCTTCATTCCAAAGTGCTCTCCTTACCATCAAGTTATTCTCCTTCTCAGGTTCATTCAGTGACTCTTCTTGCACCAAAGCATTTCGACTATTACCAACCTTCTTACTTGCATGTTTACATTCAAATGATCTATGTCCTTCTCCACAATTGTAACAAGTTCCTTAGAAACCACCTCAATAGTTACTGCCTCTGCCTCTAGATGAACTTTCACCTTTCCACTCGGTCTTTCCTTTATCCAAATTTGTCTTTTCAGGTTCAGATCTACTATTTTCACCATAAGATCTGTTGGCAATTTGGCTGAGTTGGTTACATAGATATTGTCATTATGGAA
Organism: Chamaecyparis obtusa; assembly: GCA_027943335.1. Classification (NCBI taxonomy): domain Eukaryota; kingdom Viridiplantae; phylum Streptophyta; class Pinopsida; order Cupressales; family Cupressaceae; genus Chamaecyparis; species Chamaecyparis obtusa. Next base: position 212,262 of record BSBK01009526.1, read on the forward strand.
ACATATTATCTACATGAAGATTGCACAGGTCAGAGAGCTAGTATGTTAGAGCATAATGCAAATTGTCTAAGTATGAGATAGTGTGTTTTTGCCAGTGAACCGGCAGACAGTTTTGTTTGGTGATGTTGATTGGATTAATTTCAATGCTTTCACACTTGAACATAGACTCTATGGTGACTATTGAAGACTCACCTCAAAATGCAAGTCAGTACGGCATGTACGGAAGAAGTTATGATAGTTTTTCTAAAGACAGTATCAAGCCAACATGACAGAATATGAAGATAGAATTGATAAAAAGTTAAGGGATTATTTTGTTTATCAAAATAATGACTTAACAATATAAAGGGATGACATCCTAGATGTTAACCCTTGGGTAAATTTATTTTGTAATGTGGTAGCTGACTTGAAAAGTTATTAGCCTTAATAACTTGTATAAATGTAATTGTAAAGTATAGTGATATAATGCGAAATATGATGTATATGTAATTGCGATAGTGAAAGAGCAGCCAAGAGATATTGATGCAAGCAGTATAAGGTTATGTACCTTGACCTCTTTTGTAATCAGTAAATATTGCACATTACTTGTTTGGGCAGTGGGCTCATTTGGTAATCACATTTTGTACTTCTAACTCCTAACAGGGTTGAGGCTTCTAACAAGGCCTATAGTCCTTTAATCAGGACTAAGACACTATATACATGTAATAGACTCCTAATAGGGTCGACATCCTTAATAGGATACTTTTGATTAGTGGATCTTTATGGGTACCATCCCCACCGGGGTTTTCCCTTGGCTATGGTTTCCTCGAGAACAAATAATGTGTTACGAGTTCTTTTGTTTTACTGCTATGCACATTGTTTAGCTTTCTATGTTATGCATGCATTAAGATTATATGTTATATCCATAATTGGGAAAAAGTAAAAGTTTATAGAATATTGATTCACCCCCCCCTCTTAGTATTCCCTATTTCTAACAATTGGTATCAGAGCTTAGTTACTCAGAAAAGAATCATTCAAGGAAAGCCTAGCAGCTTGAGTAAGATCTCTATGGATATGGATCAACTACAGAAGAATCTTGAAGAAGCTCTTGAACAAATTGATATGCTTACTGATGAAAGAGACACTCTGAAAAGAAAATATGATGATGCAAAGAACCTCATTAAGAAGCTAAAAAACAAGTTGGAAGATCTAAAATCTGAAAAGGAATTTGAAGTTCTTATTGAAGATTGTGATGACAATTTAGAAAAAAAAAATGAGATCCTTAAGCATGAACTAAAGATAGCAAATCTGAAGCTAAGTCTGAAAGATGGAAATGGCAAGAATGAAGCAAATCTAAAATCTAAGAATGAAAGTCTAAAGACTGAAAATGAAGGACTAAAATCTAAACTTAGTAAAGTAACATCCAAACTTGAGAAAGTCAATTTGCAGTATGTTGAACTTGAGAAATACAATACAATTGTGAAAGGTGAACTAACTCAATCCAAACAACAGCTTGAAAGGCTATATTCAACTAGTGAGAAGATTGATTTACAAATATCTTATCAGAAACCATTTCATGATAAAATTGGTCTTGGATTCCATACATCCAAAATAGATGAAGAAAGAAAGGAACCAGATCTAAAAATAGCTGAAAGTATAGATGAGAAGAAGTATGATGAGACTAACAAATCTAAAGATACACCTAAGAAGGAAGAACCACCTAAGAAAGAGGAATCATCTAAAGGTATGCAAAGAGAATTCAAAGGAAGATTTTTGCTTGTAACACTATTGGTCATATGAAGAGAGATTGCACAGGTAAGCAATTTAAACCTCTTAATGGTTATTGTTATCATGGATTTGGACATAGAGCTATTGAATGCAGAAAACCTAAATTTGTTGAGAATAAAAATAATAATAGAATGTTTAGGAATACTAACCATGTAGATAAGAAACCTACTGAAGATATGAACGAAGAAATGGAGTAATATGTTATAGATGCAACAAGGCTGGACATGTTGCAAGAAATTGCAGATCACAGATCAATCCACCTAGACCAAGATATAGAAACAATGGAATTGCTTGTCAAATATGCAATAAGATTGGACATACAACAAGGTTTTGCAGAATGAACATAGAGTTTTTCATCCTAACCCTAACCCTAAAAGTCATGCAAGAAGAAATGAAGATGCGAGTAATAGACAAAAAGGATGTTGTAGTAATTTAGATGAAGTGAAGTTTATCAAAAGCACATATCAAGGAGACATATTCAACATTAAAGGTAATCAGGAAGGTGAAGTATTAAATGGTAAGAATGAATCCTTACCTGACCTATCTCAAAGCACTTAATTTATGAAAATTGCAGTAGAATAGGAACTTAGATTAGTGTAGAAGTAGACATATCATGGATTGAGTTTTGCACAGTTAATGAAAGGTATTATATGATGTTCTAATGCTATGGTTAAGAGCGCAAAGAAAAATATTATGTTTTGCAAGATCGCAAGAAGTTTTAAGTTTTGCAGGTTAACAAAATCAACTTTTTGGAAAGAAGCGGCAAAAGAATTGAATGCGATGTCAGATCTAAGTGAGATTGAAGTAATAAAAGGTCATGATTGGTATTATTTGATCATCAAAGTGAATACAAGTGTTAAGGAGATTGAAGAGCAGTGATTGGAAGCGTTTTGCAAGGATTTGGTGAAGGATTTGTGTGTCGAATCTATGCAAGCCCTAAAATCATGAAATCAAGGTATTTCACTTGGCAGATCTTTGAATCGGTTAAGGAATTAGATGTAATCATGGATGTTTCTTTGATTCATAATGTCAAAGATAAGAATAGACCTAAGATGAAAAGGGAACCAGTAGAACCCTTGGAAGATGATCCTAGGTTAGCTTTATCATCCATACCAGACAGAGGTTTACATCTAGAGAATGTTAGAAGTTATCTTGGATGCAAACTAGAAACTATCAGTGATAGTGATTTCACCAAGGAATATTAGAAGATCTACAATCAGGACATGTCATTGAGAGAAGGATTTGAACATTTGAAAGATAATGAGATCATTAAGTATGTATTACAGTATGAATTTGATAATGAAGAATGTACTAAGATAATCCTAAGAAGAATTCATAATGGGAAGTTTTGGTTAGAAGATAGAGTGATAGATATCACAGCTGATTTGATTCATGAAGTTACTGGACTATCTAAAACTGGAGCCATTCCTTTAAATGAGAAGAAAATGAGGAAAATAGACATAGACAACACAAATTCATCCTATAATGGTAGAGGAATTGTGATTAGTAAGATTCAACAAGATGATGTCAGATACTTGTGCAAAATCCTAACCACTAAGTTTTGTGCTAACTCAAGAGAGGATGACATAGCAGCTGGAATGATACATGTGGCTTATTTGATGTGTGTTGATAAAGTACAAGTTGATATGTGTGAGATTCTGAGAATTCAACTATTTGAGAATTTGGAAAAGATTAAGAAGACTAAGTATGCACAGTTTAGATTCTCATCCTTAATCACTTATATGTTTTTTCATTTATTGAGAAGATTTCCTTACACCATTGGAAATGATTGGAATGATGGCCAAAATACAATGGAAAGGATTAACAAAGTGTATATGAGGCATGTTATTGATAAAGTGAATGAGAGTGCAATGTTGGTAATTAAGACATTTTAGAATTTAGTGACAAGCAGATCAAGGATCCCGAAGTCTCTTATGGAGAAGTATAAAAATGAGATATGTTTCATGGTTGATACTGACTTTTCTTACATTGAAGCAGTAGAACCTAGAGTAGAGTTCATAGACCCTCTTGGCTATGAAATATCTGAGATTGAGATAGATGAGTATGTGAGCAGGGTACTTAAGTGCAAGATTGATATTTACTATAACAGGTTTGGAACCTTTGAGGAGAAGTTCAAGTCCGCGAAGACTTTACTTGAAGAGAAACAGTCAAAGAAAAGAGTTGAGAGTACAATTAAGAGAATTTTAAAAGATACAGAGATGATAGAGCAGGAATTCTTGGTAGCCAAGAAAACAACAGCAATAGTTAGAGAAATTGGACAAAAAGAAATTTTGTCTGTACCACATTTTTCATTAATTGCAGTACAGCAAAGAGAAACACAATTCAAGGTGAAAGTGGAAGAAACAGAGAAGGAACAAGAAACAAGAAAACCCACTAGGTCAACCTCCTCCACACCTAGCAAAAGAGTAAAAGAAATTGCTACTGGACTAGGTAAGAGGTAGAAAACATTGGTGCCACCAGTTCCAAGGAAAATTGTAGAAATCAAATATGATGACACTTCTGTTAAGAAGAAAACCTGGAAACCTAGAATTGAAAAGGTTAATGAGCAGATTATTCAAGATGGAGATTTTTCTAAGATGAAAAAATATTATGACCTCTATGATTATGCAGAAAGATTAAATCTAGAAAATGCAGTAGTGAAGCATATATGATTCTATCTCATAAGAAGTTTGACACAATTCAGGGTAAGATACCTAATGATTTATAGAAGAAACTTGTGAATAGAAAGAAGAGAGCATCAAAGGAAGACACGTCTATTAGAGAAAATCTTGTGAGGAAACTTTGTGATGTGAGAGATGGTGAACATCTTAAGCAAATCATGAAGGCTCTAAACACCCATTTGAGGACAAAGAGGAGAACTATTCAGATTATGGGAGGAAAATATGAGAAAGTTAATGCAGAAATAGAGCAAGAAATCATCAAGGTTATGACAGAGAAAGTTGGAGAACCATCAGTTGCAGGAGAGCAAGCAGGTGAAGCAGAACAAGAGGACATTCTCTCTCCACTATCCATAAACATTAAGGATGAAGCTATGAATGTTGAAGGAACTAAGATCACCTTGGATACTGATGATAATGTATTCAAGAATCTAGAAAACATTGTTGACAATTCAGCTTTTGAAGAACGAAATAGAACTAAAGGAGAAGAGTAGACTCAAACCATCATTGAAGAACCCAAAGTGACAAAGATGCAAGCACCTGTTCCCACTAAAGAAGAAATTAGTCTTACTCCTAAGATTGGAAAGAAGAATCATATTGGATCTATGATTGAGGACTTGGGAAAGGAAGTAGATGATGATGATCAGATGGAATTGATCATATCCTTGAACAAGATCATTGGAAAGAACAAGAAAGTAAAAAGTCTTGAAGGATGTCTGAAGGAGCTTATTGAGAAGTTACAAGGCATTGTAACTACACAAATTGTAGAAGTTGACCCTCTGGAGAAAGAAAAGAAAGTGATGAACACTTTTGATAGTAAGTTCACAAATTTATTTGATATAGCAAAAGTGAAAGCTCAAGCAGCCTATGAGGCCAAAACACTTTTGAACATTAGCCAAAATATCAAGAATGATATCAATAATCTTGATATCTGTATAAAGGACTTGAGGAAGAATTTGGAAAGAGGTAAATCTTTGTACATTCAGTGTACAAAATTAGAGACCTTGGTAGTAGAGGAAGATCAGAAGATGAAGATGAAGGAAGCAAAAATTCAAGATGAAACAAACCTTCTTTCAAGCCCCAATGTGAAGGTATCTGATGTTGAGAAGAAAATTCGTAAGATATATGATGAGATCAGAATTTTGCTAGATGAAAAGGACAGGAAAATGAAAAGATTCACTCTTTTAAGATAGCACACTTCTATGAAGTTAAGTATTATTGAAGGGCAATTGGAATAATGTCTTTCAACTAAGACATCTTTTCAAAAGTTTAGCTGTGAGAATCTCCAAGCATGTGAGATAGCATCTTATGGATTATGCACACTACTTAGTGTGATAGATTCAATTAAGAAATCATGGGAGAAAGAGTTAGAGGCAATAAAGATTGATTTTTCATATTGTGTTGCAAGCCTACCGACTTTGCAATATTGAATCAAGGTAAAACTTTTTGAACATAGTTTTGTAACCCTCTTTACCTTTATTTTGTCATTGTTGTCAAAGGGGGACAGATATATAGCAGAAAATTGATAAGAAATTGATAAGGATTGATACTCTTAGGGGGAGTATTGTATAAGAGATAAGATTTTTGGAGTTATAAGGATAGTATATATATATATATATATATATATATATATATATATATATATATATATATATATATTATACTATGGCCACAATTTTGAAGTTTTTGAGTTTAAGACTTAGCCAATTTTCTCATATGTTGCCACCAATGACAAAGGGGGAGATTGTTGGAAATTTGGCTGAGTTGGTTACATAGATGTTGTCATTATGGAAATATATGATCTACATGAAGATTGCATAGGTTAGAGAGCTAGTATGTTAGAGCACAATGCAAATTGTCTAAGTATGAGATAGTGTGTTTTTGCCAGTGAACCAACATATAGTTTTATTTGGTGATGTTGATTGGAGTAATTTTAGTTCCTGTGCACTTGAACATAGACTCTATGGTGACTATTGAAGACTCACCTCAGAGCGCAATTCAGTTTGACATGTACGGAAGGAGTTATGACAATTTTTCTAAAGACAGTATCAAGCCAACAGGACAAAATATGAAGACAGAATTGATAAAGAGTTAAGGGATTATTTTGTTTATCAAAATAATGAATTAACAATATAAAGGGATGACATCCTAGATCTTAACCCTTGGGTAAAGTTATTTTTTAATATGGCAGCCGACCTGAAAAGTTATTAGCCTTAATAACTTGTATAAATGTAATTGTAAAGTATAGTGATATAATGTGAAATATGATGTATATGTAATTGTGATAGTGAAAGAGTAGCCAAGAGATATTGATGCAAGAAATATAAGGTTATGTACCTTGACCTCTTTTGTAATCAGTAAATATTGTACATTACTTGTTTGGGCAGTGGGCTCATTTGGTAATCACATTTTGTACTTCCAACTCCTAACAAGGTTGAGGCTTCTAACAAGGCCTATAGTCCCTTAATCAGGACTGAGACACTATATACATGTAACAGACTCCTAATAGGTTCAACATCCTTAACACAATACTTTTGACTAGTGGATCTTTGTGGGTACCATCCCCACAGAGGTTTTCCCTTGGCCAGGGTTTCCTCAAGAACAAATAATGTGTTATAAGTTCTTTTGTTTTACTGCTATGCACATTGTTTAGCTTTCTATGTTATGCATGCATTAAGATTATCTGTTATATCCATAATTGGGCAAAAGTAAAAGTTTGTAGAATATTGATTCACCCCCCCCCCCCCCTCTCAGTATTCCCTATTTCTAACAAAGATCTACATCTTCATCTTGGGAATCTACCACCTCTACCTCTTTGTCTTTGTTCATGTCTCTTGTTCAATTTCTCCTTAGCTTTCAATGCAAATTGATAAGCCTCTTCAAGTTCTCTAATTTGACCATACTGATTTCTTCTTGGATTGAAACTTTCAAACCATTCAGGTATCTAGCAATTCTTTCCATATCATCTTCATCATGTCCAGATCTGATGTCTAATCTATAGAATTCCTTAGTATATTCTTTTATCGAGCTATCTTTCTTCCTCAAACTTTGCATTCGCCTAACTAGGTTAATCTGATAATCACAAGGTAAGAACTTTCCTTTCAACTTATTCACCATTTTATTCCATACCTTGATTTTGTCTTTGCCTTTCCCCTTTCTGTCCAGCTGCAGATGGTCCCACCACAAGGATGCATAACTTTTCAACTTTGTGCTTGCAATTTTCACCTTCTTTTCCTCCGGTACATTTTCATATTCAAAATACTTCTCCATCTCAGTGATCCAATCTATCAATTCATCAAAATCCAATTTTCCACCATACTCAGGAGGATTAAAGTGTGGTGTAGATTTCAAACTTTTCAAAGACTTCAAGAATATTTCCTCCCCCTGATCCATCACAGGTGCAGGTTCTACATCACCTTGTTCTGCCTCAATTTCATCATCACTAATATCTTCAAGATGTCTTCCTCTTCTCTGGGCTGTTTCAAAAGCTTCTAGCCTAGCAGCAAGTTGTCTCAACATGTCTACCAATCCTGGATCCGCATCTCACCTCCTATGAACCATCTTGAAAACCCTCTGCAATTGCAAGTCAAATCGCAATATGCTACCCCATAAAAAATCAACTAGGGCTTCACAAGAAGGAACCTTCAAACCTAGATTCGCAAACCTAGATCTAGGTCTAACCTCGCTCTGATTCCACCTAACACAAGGGAGGATGGAAGGGGCCAAATCTGGCACACCCTAACCAGATCCACCTTGCTCAACAACACACAGAAGCAACAAACAGCAGAGTGAGAGAGAGAGAGAGAGAGAGAGAATGCAAATCAATTATCATATATATATTCTTTAAATAAATTCATCCATGTCAGGTTGTAAGGCCTTCCCGATTCTAGCCAGATATTACAATGAATTACAGAAGTCCTCAAACATGTGAGGATCTGTCAATAACTTCTAATTTACTATCTTTTATCTTCTATAAAAAATTACTCCCCCCAAAACCCAAACAACAACATTTATACAAGAGGCTATTGAACTAAATCGACCTTCAAATCCACAATTAATGGAAGGAATGACCAGATCTAGGTCCACACGCTTCCCACTGATGGATACCAACATTAAATCCATGACCCAAATTAATTGCACAAGTCGACCTCAACAGAAATTCAAAACAAACAATTTGGTAAGCAAGGAAATCGAGCACCAAACAAGCATCACTGAGTGCTAGGGACATTCACTAAGCACTAGAGAGATAACTGAGCAACACCGGCAGACAAAGGAAACTGAGCAACACAGAGCCAACTCAGTTAAATCAGGAACCGAGCAACACAGATAAACTCAAATATGTTTTTGGTGACACAAGATTGCCAAGGACCCGAGATGCTCCTGCATCAAAAACCTTGGAAGTTTCTTAAACTTCCTTTTAAAGGAAGCCTTATGTTCATAAGCTCAACTTTGACAGATCATTTAAAGGGAACCCAAGGTGTATTGGGTATTGGTTGTTTTATTAGAGAGCATTTTGGAAAATTTATCTTAGTAGGGTATGAAATAATTCCAAACAATACTAACAACATGGAAGAAGCAAGTTCTCTTCTTTTTGGAATCAAATTGTTAGTGGAGAAAAACAATATTTCAACTACTCTAGGAAGATATTTTTCTACACTAGTTACACCTTATTAATGGAAGAACTTTCATCCATAGTTACAATTATTCTAATAAAACCAAGCCCAATTGGGTGGGGTTTGGTTTCATTAACCATACATATTCTCACAATGGTCTTTGGTATAGATGGCTGCATTTCCTGAAGCCAACTAGGATGCTACACCTTTCACATTGTCGTGACTACTGAAATCTAAGTTACTATTTGTTTGCAAATGCCACCATTCAAGATTCTACATTTGGTAGGTCATCCATGACTAAATTGTATTTTTATATTTGCAATAATCTGGTTCCATGTGGGAATTCACATATGTTTCCTTGTTGAAAGAGCTTAACATTGAAGGATGTGACAGGTTTCCTCCACTTGAAAACATGTCTTTGAATTTATTTAATTTGAAAATAATGCAAAGTTGGCATTAATTTTCTACAGAATTTCAGATTAAAATGCAAAAGTTTTTACTATCTATTTTTTGTTGATGCAAAAAATCCTAGTTCACACTTTTTATGCCTTTCCTTTGGTTGAAGATGTAAAAGCTTCTGGTGTATATTGTGTATGATCTATGTAGGGAAATAAAGTCTAGATGGTATAAACCAGAAGCTTATGCAATTAGATATTTTTCTATACAATCTTACCCCATGTACATTCAATGTCGTAATTTACGTATGTTTCCTTGTTGATATTGTTTAAGTATATCATTCACCACCAAAATCATCAAACATTTAGTATATATTACTATCGACTAAACCATTGCACATGTACCACATTTACCTTGACTGCAAACAAAAGCTACAAACCTATGTTCTCAAGAACACACTTTCACAAGGGAGTCTAAATGTCCAAGCTTTCATCATTTGTTCATATGGAATGCAATGATCATAGGAAGTGTATAACCTAGATTTGTTGAAAAGGATTTACAAACCTTCAACAGGATGCAATGGTCAAGCTTTTGAAGCTAGACTTCATAACCTTTTCCAATGTTTCCCTTGCATGTGCTAAAATGGGAGTTTTGGATTAAGGCATGGATATCCATTATAGTATAGATGATTAGGATTTATGTTAGATGTTATAGTTGCAACTGCCCTGTTAGACATGTATTCAAAACGTGGAAGCATTGACAAGGCATATGACTTGTTTGATAGAATGCCCAAAACAAGTGTGTTGTCGTCGGTTGTAATTATTGCAACATATACACAAAATAGATTTAATAAAATTTAAATTTTGTTTTAATAAATATTTTAATTATTTACTCATATTTTACAGTTATATCTTTCTTAATTTCATTATATAAAATATTGTTAATTTTTAAATTAAGAGAGAAATTATTATCATCTAATCATAGGTGCAATGTGTGTGTGTGTGTGTGTGTGTGTGTGTGTGTGTGTGTGTGTGAGAGAGAGAGAGAGAGAGAGATTTACAATTCCCCAATTGGTAAAATACAACTTGAAGGATTTTTTTCATTTTATTGATCAAGGCTTAATAGAATAAGTCAATAACCTTTCAAAAATTGAATACCCAAATAAAAATATAACAATTATTCTTTTTGGGAATGAATATAAATTAACAGAACCTTTCATTAAAGAAGAAGAAGAAGAAGAAGAAGAAGAAGAAGAAGTGGAGAGGAAGAAGAGGAAGACAAAGAAGAAGAAGGTGATGATGATGATGATGAGGAAGAGGAAGATGGTGATGAAAAGGAAGATGAAGAAGAGCAAGAAGAAAAGGAAGAAGAGGAATAATAGTTCATAAGGAAAAAGAGAACAAGAACAAGAACAAGAACAAGAGGAAGAAGAAAAGAACAAGAAAGATAAGGATACTACATTTGATTTCTCCCTCCCCCTTCAACACCCCAGTAGATTAAACTAGATATATCTTGCTATTAGCACAACCATTGCACCTTTGTTAGGTGCAAGTGCTAGTGTAATTTGAAATGGAAGAGCTTCTTGCTAAACAATCTAGTTATCATTATTTGTATTCCTTTTAATAAAGTTGTCAATAAGTCACATCCCTTCATTATAATCCCTAAATTCATATTTTGAATTTTCAAACCATTTGTCTACTATTTATCTAATTAATTAAAATATATCTAATCATCTAAATAAATTAATGAAAAATTAAAAGACACCTATACAAAAATTATTTTATTCTATCAAAAGAATTAGAAAAAACTTTGCAATAAAAAAAGCTTGATCAGTTTACATATTCCAAAAAACATAAGTAGGCAAAGAATTATTGCAACAATAAATTCGTCATGAAATTCAAGGTCCATTTTTTTGCTAGAATTCGTCATGAGTTTCAGCCATATTCCAAAAACCATTTTCCGAATTTAAAACTTGGAGAATTGTCAAATACTGAAATTTGACAATTCCAACTTTATTTAATTCCAGTAACATGTTAAAAATTTGTGCTGAAAGAAGATGCTCAACGCCTTTTTCCACATAAAAAGAGAGTAAATAATCTCTAGTCTGTTCAAACTAGGCCTGGAATTTGATGGCCGTAATGACTGTTTTTCTACTTTTTGATTGTATATAGGCTAAATTTTTATAAAACCATCAATATGACATTTTAATTTATTTATAAACCATCAAAAATTGTTATAGGCAATATTGTATTTTATTTAATAATATAAATATATGTTATTTTATATTATAAATGATAAAATATGAATATTTCTAAATTTTAAGATATATAAATATAAATTTAGAAACTTATTAATAATTGTTAAGTTATCATTCAATATGTGTAATATACATATTTTTTATTTTGCTTTACTAATTTATAATATTAGTATACAATATATATTTTTAAATATTTTATTACATATTTATATTTATTTAAAATATTTTAAAAATAAACATATAAACTAACAAACTTTGATTTTTTTCATATATTACTAATTTATAATTATTTTTTAATTTTATTATTTTTTATCACAAATAAAAATCTCTATGTGCTATTTTTAATTATTGTATGAATTTTGACAATCAATATTTTTTTTAAACGTAAATGAAAGACAATAAAATGATTAATTAAACTGTCATAAAAATAACAGGTAGGGGTAACCGTCAAATTTCAGGCTGGTTCAAACTTTATGTCAATGTTTTCACTCTTTCCCTTATATTTCAGGCAGTTGCTTTAAATCAAATTTGAAACATCTGAAAACACAATAGATTTTCGTGAAATTTTCAGTATCTATTCTTATTTTGAATCGAAAACAACAAAAAAATCAAAATATTTTTATATATTTTGCATTTTTTTTGTTGTGCGTTTTTTGTCCGGAGCTTAGCCACTGAACATTGTACGATATTGAACTGTAAATGACATTGTTTTATACAAAAATTCGTCAAAACTTGTACTGACCTAAGATGCCCAGTGCCGTCTCTTCCACGCAGAAGTAATGTTTTTGTCCAACCATTTGACACTCTTTGTCTTGACTCTTCACATTTTCTGTCTCGCGTACAGCTTTTGTTGATAGAAAATGGTGAATGCCTTGTTTGTTCAAACTTCTCAGAAATTGTCGACGAGAAGTGACATAAAGTGTAGAGTGATGGAGACGTGAAATGACCAAAGACATTGGCAACATAATATTTTTCTTCAATTAAAATATGGGGAACATGATGGAGCATTTTATAAATATGAAACAATGCTTATAGAATAGTTAGTGGATTGTTTGCATGAACATAAGGTAATGGTAAATATTTTTGAATCATGACCCTCCCTGAGATCATAAACTTTGAAGTCAACAAAATCCTAAAGGGCCTCAAGGAAGTTGCAATATTAGTGACCCATTATACAACACATAAACATAAGGAGTCAAGGCCATATCAATAGCCACCCCTATAAGTGACAAAAAAAAATAAAAAAATATTGATGTACTTAGGGAGCTAATAAGTGTAGAGAATCAATTTGGGGAATCAAATATGAGAGGAAGAGAAATGATCACTCTAGGTGACAGTTTCTAGTATCAGAGGTAGGTTGAACAAATGTGAGCATGCGAACAAAGAACTCAAGGCTCAAGTTGATGAAGTATCTACCTATGTAGAGTATACCATGGACGTTGTTGACTCCAATTCTCTAACCCCTATATTCCTTGTAACGTTCGATAAGGGGGGTAAGAAAAGGAGATGGAGAAGTTGTTTAGTCAACTAAAACTTGGATGAAAACTTCAAAATCTAATGAAATGAAAATCACCGAGGCAATATAATTCTACCACATGGTTAGTAATGAAGCTAATATAACTTAAAGGATCTTATCACACTCGGAGACCAACTACCTATACTCTAAAGGATGTTTATGGTACAATTCCCCAACCTATTCAAGGATGACATTTTTCTAGATGTAAACCCTAAGGTATATTGATAGTGGTTGAAAGTTGTTTTTGTAATTAATTATTCACTAATTACACTTTACTTAAGTTTACTTAGGGTAATGCATTTGCATATTAGTTGTCATTGAGACACCTAGGAGTTTGCATTTTATTTTAGGTGTGAGATCCACCTTTAGTGCTCTTATCACATTATCATCCTCTCATTATTGCACATGTTGCACATACTTTGATGTACAATGGAGGATGATCTACCTTTGGTGGACATGTGATTCCACCTAGTGTGGTTGATAGCTTATCATCTCCTTATCATGTAGTCTTATTGCATTTCCTATATATTCAACATGTCTACATTGTACTTGGATTGATTACATCCATTATCATTTTGATTATTGATCATCATTGAATCCAATCATTTGAGGATCATATCATTGTCTCTCTTGTTGTGCTATCTATTGAGATTCTAGATCTTGGCATTTCGTTATTTGTCTTAGGAAAATTCTTACATGGTATTAGAGCCATAGAGGATTTCATTGCATACCCATTGGAGAGCTCTTTGCTTCAACTTTTGGAGGGTCACAATTCATATTTAAAGATGCAACAGCTTGTGGGAGCATCTAGAGCAAGATCCAAACTCACCATTGCGTCCAAGTGGTCATTCTAGTGAATTTTGACTATATAAATTTGCCTACATTGGGCAAAAGTCAAATTTGAGATAAATATTTTTTGCAAATTGAGCTTGGGCAACCTGATTTGCAAATTGGGTAATTTTATTTTCAGATCTGATTAATATTATGCAATTATGTTTATTTTTCATATCTGCATTTTATTTGCCAATTTTGGGCATAATATTTTTGGATTTGCATTTTATTTTTGCATATTATTTTCCTGCAAAAATTTGTGGCCAGCTATTTTCTATCAGAATGTAGTAGGCGATGGATAATACACTGGTCAAGTCAACAAAGAGTGGAACCAATCATGCATGTGACACAATTGGGTTTTGAACCTCCATCCCCGCGGCCACATCACATAGAGGTGTGAATATCATTTGTTTCATTATCTGCAACGAATCCAATTTACACAGCATTTAAGTTTAGTGCTTAACCAATGTGAGACTAAATTTGTGGCTCCCTAATTAAAATTTTTACAACACAGCACTACGGTCTGCCAAGGGACACGTGACTACATTTTATTCTATCAAACATCAATTCCAAGGCATCCTCATGGTTACATCGCCAGCGCTCACAAAGACTCTCTCTTTTAACTTCATTGGAGTAATTGTGCATTTTCCTATATAAAGCGCTGAAAGTTTTTTTGCACAGTGCATGTGGGATAAATGTTTTGGTCGCAGCTATCACAGATTGCATTTTTGGTTTGGGAGGCAATTTTCAAATGACCATAACTCACTCATCCAAGATCCTTTTTTAATGCTTTTTTTAATTTGGGGTAGAATTCGTACTCTTTCTAGATCTAAAATTATTTTCTAGTTTTGGTCCACTTTTTTTTTTATTGTAGATTTTGGTGACTGTATCTGTTTGATCCCTATTTTTGCAACTTTAGAGGCTTCATTCAAGCTCATACAGACACATTTTTTGGTGCCATTTTTTTTTTAAAGTGTATAATTTTTTTAGTACTTTCTAAATTTTCTATCAGATTGTAGCCTTATTTGGGCAAAAATATCACTTTCAGATCTAGGCCCTTTTTTGGCCTTGTATGATCATTGTAATGCTTGGATCTTGATTTGATTATTAGAAATATTGATTTGAGTCTGATTTGGCCTCATTGAGGTGGTGTAAACATCAAAATCAGAAGTCCACTTTGGCCCATTTTTGGCAAGTGGCAATTGTACATGCACTATATATAAAGTGTCAAAAGCATCATTTTTTTATTTTTATTTTTTTTTGGGGGTGGGGGTGGGGGGGGGGGGGGTGTCTTGTGTGCTTGTGTCTCTTTCTCTCTTTTGATCTTTCATTTTTACATCATGGCTTCACCTAAATGTCCATTGTTAACTTCACATAACTATGCTACATGGAAATATAAGGCATGGAGTAAACTAATGGAAAAGGGTTTAAATCTTTATGTAAATGGCATAATTAAAGAACCCGCTAGTCCTAATGTCGATGATAATGCAAAAACATATTGACAAATAAAAAATAATATGGCTTTAGGAATTATAAGGAGTTGTGTTCATGAAGATGTCTTCTTCCACATTTCAAGCTTTAAGGATGCCAAGGGTGTTTGGGACAAATTTGAAGATTTGTATGGTAAAGTGGATGAGGAAAAGAGATTTGTAATTGAGGATGATCTACTTCTCTTGGATCCTAGGATTTTTGACACAATTCAAGACTATGTCAACAAGGCCAATGAGTTGAGAGTGCTACTTAAGGATTGTGGTAATCTCATGAAGCATGGTAGGTTGATTCATCCACTAGTACATTTGAGACCTTTTTTTTACGGCAGACCATCGGACTTCCGAAAATAAACCGTTGATCAAAATATGCCACCCACCGTCACAGTTTTTCAATTAAAAAAATAGCGGCTATGATTGGCATCATAATTACGACGACATGGCGAACACACCATTAGACCTATTTGTGCTATCACAATTTCGATGTCCATCCATTGCAAAAAACTACAAACAACAACTACCCGTCAGAATCTTTCGATGGGTAGTCATCATTTGTAATTTATTTGCCGACGGAGATGTTTTACATGCAACAGATACACGTCGAAAGTTTATGACAAATAGCTGTCATTTAATTGTATTTTTTTGCTGACAGCGATGTTGTGCATGCGACAGTTACCCGTCGTAATCTTCCAATGGATAGCCATCGTTTGTAGATTATTTGTCGACGAAGATGTTGTACATGCGACAGATACCCGTCGAAAGTTTTCGAAGGATATCCATCGTTTGTAGTTTTTTTTGCCGACAACGATGATGTACGTGCGATGGATACCCATCGAAAGTTTTCGAAGGATATCCATCGTTTGTAGTTTTTTTTGCCGACAATGATGATGTACATGCGACGGTTACCCCTCATAATCTTTTGATAGATAGCCGTCATTTGTAGTTTTTTTGCGATAGTGATGTTGTACATGCAACGGCTAGTTATCGAAAGTGTCAGTCAGATACCCGTCACTTTTAGGTTTTTGCCAATGGTGGTGCTATACATGCGATGGCTGGCTGTTGGATGTTTCTGACAGATAGCAGTCACTTTTGTTTGGTCATTGTAGTTGCGATGGAAATCACTATTAAAAAATAAATAAAAAATTATGATCGAGTTGGTATTGATTCAGAACAATGTTCTTGCAGATCTGGTTCCAGCTGGTTGCATTACTTTTGGATCTCAATTGACTTGCAAGGTGGTTTGGTGAGTCAATGTCTTTTATTCCTGCTCATGATTTGGTTATGCCATTCGGAGATGACTTTGCAGTAGATTCGGTAGCGGCTTGTGGATTATTGAGTCGAGTCTAGAGACTTGGATTTGGAATGGATCTAACTGAATCGATATTTGTGATAGCGATTGATCCAGCACAAGAAGCTAGTATGGTGATTAAAGATGCATTCTTCCTGATGTGTTCGTGGGATATGCAGACCTAATTGCATTCGGATCTAATTCGAGTGACTTCTTGACTTCTTTGGTCCAAATTGGATGTGCTTTGTTCCTATGGAGTGTAGCAGTGACTTGACTTGGAGTTTGAGTACACTGTGCATTGATCGTCTTGAAGACATAATCAAGCTACTCTTTACATTGTTGTTGAGATCGAGTTGTGACAGATTGTTGGGATCATCTACCATTTTTTCCACAGTTTTGAATGAGTTAGATGTGATGTCAAGAGAGCAACTTGCAAAACTTGCACATTGGAGATTCGTAGATCACTATGGTGTCCGTGATGACTTGGGAGAAGTCTTCTTCTTGGTGAACCAAGCTGAGAGACTTGGATTACAGAAAGTGAGTCATTTGATGCAACTTATGAGACATTGGATGCCTCTTCACAGTGGGTTCATGGTGTGGTCTGTGGTGTTTCTTTGCGACTGGGTTCTTGGCAGAGATCTATTGATTTGGTAGCCATTGAGATGGATTGATATGACTTAATCTTGGGTCAAGACTTCTTGAGGCGAGCTGAAGTGATCATTGCTCCTTAAAGTGATTGATGTTTTCAACAAATAGTCATCGCTTTTAGTTTTGTCATCAGTTATTCTGTGGTTTCTGTCGTTATTGTAATGGCTCACACTATTTTTTAAAAAGAAATATGTATTTGTTGTACATGGATTGAGATCTTAAATTATTGAGCTTCTCTTTGTTTCAAGAATAGTTTAACATTCTTTACTTAACAGGGCCAACCACGTGAAGGTGGAAGCTCATCTGGCCCCTCCTAGGATCCTCTTATGACCCTTTACGACACTTTAAGACCTCTAAGATGTATTCTTAGGGATCGTAAAGGGCCATAAAGGGTCATAAGGGGACTGGAATTAATCACATCTCACAAATGTATAGATTATACTACATACCATTGTATTATATATATCCAATATGATTATGAGTTTACATCATATAGTCAGTCTTAATAAAATCTTATAAAACAACATAAAACTAACCCAAAATACTTTGTCTTAATAAAATAATATATTTAGTCTTAATAAAATCTTATAAAATATCATATATTGTGTGAAGTGTTTGATCTCTCTTTATTTATTTTGTTGTTGACATTCACTATGTGGTACTCCCCATTTATGATCATTTCATGAGGAAATATCTTGATGGCTCATAGGCTGCAAGCTAGGGCATCATGCATTATTTATGAGCTCATTGTTTGAGCACCTCATATCCCTATTTGATTGGTCAGTGCTCTATTTGTTATATTGATGATATTAGATCCAATAGGGACATCAGTAATAAAATAGGGACATCGGTAATAAAATAATACACTTACTATTTTGAATTTGAGCTCATAAAGATTAAGATATCCCTATTTTATTACTCATGTCCCTATATAATCAAATAGGGACATGAGGTTCTCAAAAAGTGAGCTCATAAACAATGCATGATGCCCTAGCTTGCAACCCGCGAGCCATCAAGACATTTCCTCATGAAATGAGCATAAACAGGGAGTACCACATAGTGAATATCAATAGCAAAATAAATAAAGAGAGATCAAACACTTCACACAATGCCTTGAAGGTAATAGAAATGATGCACTAGCTCTCAAAGGTCGCGAGTCATCAAGCATTCAAAATGAAAAGATGTAAACAAACCTAGTATTAAATAGTGAGCTCATGAACAATGTATGATGCCCTAGCTTGCAGCCCACGAGCCATCAAGACATTTCCTCATGAAATGATCATAAACAGGGAGTACCACATAGTGAATATCAACGGTAAAACAAATAAAGAGAGATCAAATAATTCAAACAATGCCTTGAAGGTAATAGAAACGATGCCCTAGCTCTCAAAACTTGCAGGTCATCAAGCATTCCAAATGAAAAGATGTAAACAATGCTAGTATTAAACAATGAGCTCATGAACAATGTATGATGCCCTAGCTTGCAGCCCGCAAGCCATCAAAACATTTCCTAGTGAAATGATCATAAATGGGGAGTACCATAGTGAATATCAATAGCAAAACAAATAAAGAGAGATCAAACACTTCACACAATGCCTTGAAGGTAATAGCAATGATGCCCTAGCTCTCAAACCTTGTGGGTCATCAAGCACTCCAAATGAAAAGATGTAAACAATGCCAATATTCAATAGTGAGCTTATAAATAATGTATGATGCCCTAGCTTGTAGCCCATGAGCCATCAAGACATTTCCTCATGAAATGATCATAAATGGGGAGTACCACATAGTGAATATCAACAGTAAAACAAATAAAGAGAGATCAAACACTTCACACAATGTCTTGAAGGTAATAGCAACGATGTCCTAGCTCTCAAAGCTCGCGGGTCATCGATCATTCCAAATGAAAAGATGTAAACAATGCTAGTATTAACATTCATATTGTGCCATTAAATCAACAAATACCATCAAAATGAAATTGAGTTAATGAGAAGACAAAGCTCAAATGCCTACCTCAAGTCATGGCTACCATACGCAAGCCCTCTTCATAGCTCACAAAAATTACAAATGAGTATTTCTTTTTTCTTTTTTTTGTTTATAATCACACGATTGTGGAAATTATGATGGCACTGTCGCTATTATGACACCGTCGGGTGCACTTGCAAAAAAAACACACAAATGGTACTGCCGTCGAAATTCGACCCCAAATGTTGTAGTGATCACATCTTGAAGAGACTAGCTTAATAATATGTAGCTTTTGTCTCGTGTTACAATACTCACAAGTTGACCATGGGAAGTGCCTTCACTAAGCCTTCATTTGATGCATTTGAAGAAATGTTGATGTTGGAATAGTCAAAATTTATGGATAAGGATATTCTCAAGTCTTCAAAGTCTATGGAATTGGTGGGTAATCATGAGAACAAAATAAATCAAGGAAGAAAAAGTTTCAACAACGACAACAAAAAGAAGTGGAAGCCAAAATCAAAATTAGAGACACAACAATCTTCCTCCTCACACCAAGGAAATACTTCTTTCAACAAGAAGGGAAACAACAATAAGAAGGATAAGCTATTTTGTGCATATTACAAGAAACCAAATCATGATGAGTATCATTGCAAGACTAAGAGAATTGATCATTTGGAAAAATTACTCAAGAAGAACAAAATCAATGAGCCAAATTCTTCCAAGGATTCATCTCCATCCACTTCAAAGGAAAAATGGTAATAACTTATGGAAAGTTCAAGTTCTTTAGAGGAATGGATTCTTGGCTCAGGTGCCACACATCATATGGGTACATCAAAGGAGAAATTTTCTTCATTGGAGCCATCTAAGGTACTTCACATCTTTGTAGGGAATGATATACAAGTGGAAGTTGAAGGGAAAGGACAAGTTGAGATAGAAAATGGAGATTTCAAAGATGTTCTCTATGTTCCTAACCTTAGCACCAATATCCTTTCAATTTACCAATTCACTCATTATGGAGGTGGAAATAAAGTTGAGTTCCTTCCTGATTCAGTCATGGTGCGGAATCTTAAGGATGATTCATTGGCTGTATTGGGTAAAGCTTATCATGACACAAGGCTTTATTCTTTTTCCCACTTGGTGCCTAAGTCTCCTTCACATGCCTTATTGACACATACACAATCACAAAGTAAATTATGGCATTATCAGTACAGACATCTTGAATTCTGCTATCTTCAACAACTTATCTCAAAACATATGGTCAAAGGTCTACCTACCATCAACTTTTCTAAAGGTGAATGTTCAACTTGTTTAATGGATATGCATCTAGAAGAGAAGTTTGAAAAATAAAAGTCTTGGAGAGCATCAATTGTTCTTGAGTTGGTTCACAGTATTCCAGCAGGCCCCTTTCCAGTGACATCAGTCAACAAGGATCGCTATATCATCACTTTCATTGATGATGTTTCCCACTACACATGGGTCTAATTTCTTGGTCACAAGAATGAAGTGTTTGATAAGTTTATAATATTCAAGAGTCATGTTGAGAAGCAATCAAGTAAATCTGTCAAGTTTCTTCATATAGACAATGAAAGAGGATATGTGAACTCAAGACTTAGAGACTTTTGTGATCTTGAAGGTGTTGATCTTCAGAATTCAGTTGCATTTAGTCCACAATATACAAGAGTTTAAGAAACCAAGATTAGAACTCTTAAGGCAATGACAAGCTATATGATTGAAGCCAAGTCTCTTGATCCATCACTTTTGGTAGAAGCTATAAGATGTGTCAATCACATCCTTATTAGATCTCCTCATAATGCCTTAGATGGAATGACTCCTTTTGAGGCTTGGTTTAGATGGAAACGGGTTGTAAAACACTTTAGATTATTTGGTTGTCCAACATGGACACACAAATATTTATAGAAATACAAGACACCTCCACCAAGGTCTTGTACATCTATTGGATATGAAGAAGGTGTCAAGGCCTATAGACTTATGGATCCTGAGACTCATGAGATCTTCATAGAGAGGATGTTCACATTAAGGAAAGTTCACCTAGCTTATCTTCTTCTCCTCTCCATACTTCAGATATTGTGGATTGTGAAAATAGTGGCAATGATTCAGATGGTTCATCTACCTCAACCTCCACACGCAAGATTACACCTTTTCTTGGTAAACTTAAGGTTGAAGATACTCCTTCATCATCATCTTCCACTAGACCTCGTTGGGTTAGAAAAACTCTTGATTCAATAGGTTCCCTTGTGGGGGATCCTTTAGATAGTTGAAGTACAAGGTCACAACATCAGCACATTCCACATACATGCATGGCTATAGTGAAAAGTCCATATGATTTAACATAGCAGGGTACACCCTGTCTTCCAGTTACAACATCAGGGGATGACTACTT
This sequence comes from Chamaecyparis obtusa, assembly GCA_027943335.1. Lineage (NCBI taxonomy): Eukaryota > Viridiplantae > Streptophyta > Pinopsida > Cupressales > Cupressaceae > Chamaecyparis > Chamaecyparis obtusa. The sequence continues at coordinate 234,103 of BSBK01009526.1, forward strand.
GACAAACATTGTATGTTTGTTTGTGGAGTACTACATCGCAGATATGGGAGACATCATTGATAATATACATCTTCTCTTTAATGAGGAAGCTCCTTCTTCAATTGTTGTGAGGGAACACTCTAACCCTCTTGTCCATTCTCTACATGGTCAGTCTTTCAAGGTTGATGTGATTGTGGATCCTTATGTACAATAGTTGCATGAGGTCTCTTTATCATTAGGGGAGACACTTGATTATTTGAGACATGTTCTACATCCATCCTTGTTTTATCCTAATGTGTTATTTTCAACAGTTTTGGAAGGGGCAACCTTCGACATCAACATAGGGACAATTGAGCAGTTTTTAGAGATATCATTCATCTTGAGGTTTCTTCTTATAGATTGGGGAGACAGACATCTCATATACACCTACGGAATTGCTTCTTCCTAAGGGGAGGAACGTTGTTCGACATTCAAGGACCAACTTCTATATTCATCATGGATCAACTATCAATGATGATAATTCTACATTGAGAGGGGGGGTGGGGTGGGGCTACCATGTCTCTCTTCTTCATCTACTTCTTCTCTCCTATGGGGGGGACTTTTTCCTCTTATGGGGTTTTGTCCTTCTCATAATTATATATTGTATATACATGATGTATGTCATAATAGGTGGTGGGGGTATTTATTACTCCATCCATCCATGCATCTTGTTTGATTTTCATCTATCTTTTGGGGGGAGGCTTTTTCCCATTTCATTTTCCTTCTTTCTCTGATTTATGAGATATTACATTGCATTGCTCTTGCATAGTGTACATGGGTACCTAACATGGCCTAGTACTCAGGACCATCATGCATTGTCATCTAGCATTGTGAGCTTAAGCACATTCCCCTAAGTTGTACTTAAGGGGGGGTGTTAGTGTAATTAATTATTCACTATTTACACTTTACTTAAGTTTAATTAGGATAATGAATTTTCATATTAGCTGTCATTGAGACACCTAGAAGTTTGCATTTTATTTTAGCACATGGTAGAGGAGAATTTCCACTTTAGGTGTGAGATCCATCTTTATTGCAATACATTGTTTGATTTTTGGAATTTTATTCATTGTTAATCCATTATGTTTAGCACAAACATGGGGACCACATGTTGATCATTGAACATTTCTACTATCTTGAGACAACTCTCTACCATATGGTTGTAACCCTTTTATCATTTAAATATCCTTACATAGTTAACCACGCTTGTACAAGCTAAAACATTTTGTCCTTTTATTTTTTGGAGGATAAAGTGTTAGGTCTTTCTTATTGACTACCTTCTCTCTATGGATATTTTCCTTTAGATTTCTCTTTAGGACTCTCCTAAATCCTTGGATAATTCTCCCTTTTATGAAATTTCCCTCAAGGAACCACTACTTTCCATGAATTTAATTTTAAGCAATTTATTTGAGCTCTAGATCACATCCTAATCTTTTATTTCATTGGATGGAAATTCTTATGCAAAACTATTGATCCTGTAAATAGTGATGGGTCCATGATATTGTCATCTTCCTTAAGGCCCTTGGGGATTTTGTTGATCTTGAAGTTTATGATCTAGAGAAAGAGTCATACTAAAATTATTGAGCCTTCTCATCCCCATCTAAATAATCAACCCAATTATATTCCTCAACTTTTATTTCATATTTATAGAATACTCTAATCATCACTTTCTTTTCAATTTTAATAAATATGTTTCCAATGTTATGAAGCTCAATAAGATAAATGATCAACATATCAAAAAAGAAGAACCTTCAATTCTATTTAATGAAGCCACTTTCTATTGGCATATATGTTTAGTGTTTCCATTAATGACAATCTATTGTGTGCATGGATTTCAACTTGATGAAGGTGAGGGGTTCAATGTTGTTCCTAATGTGTGGAGATTGTTAGCATATGTGTGATATGTTTCTGTTAATGTCTACATCTTGTTGTTTGCATTGATGACAACCTAATGAGAAGTGAAAAAGAAGTATCTAAAGTTCAATATACAAGAAAGAATACTTCAAGTCTGATTTACAAGAAAGACTAGTCAAGAAGTAATGCACCATATGCTTGCATGATTATTCTAATGTCTAATGATGATAACAAGTGAGAATGTGGCATGTCCAGAATATGGTGGTATGGGAAGCTAAAATATGCAGGAAAGAGTACTTGAAGTTCTTTTGGGAGAATACTTTGCATCCCTCTACATAAGATTTTGATGGCTTGTACTTTTAGTGCTATATTGTATTTTTTTAATATTACACTATCATGTTTTCAGGTCCATAGGTGTTCAAAGGTCGAAATTGTGTTTTGTTGTTTGTTGCTAGTAAGGAGAGTTATCAAGGATATTCAAGACAGGTTTGGAGAATTATCTACATTGGCATTTTAGGTTGTTCAATTTAGTAGACATGTTTCTAACATTTTTATAGTGTTCTAGTTCAAATATATCATAATAGTTTTCTCCATGAGTGAATCTATGATATTTTGAGTACGACTTTATTGGCTATGTTTGTCTCTAGTTGACTCAACTAATTGCAATGATTCACTTTCTGACTTATTGGTCTACATACACTCTAAAGGAAAATGTAAGAAGGTGATTATATTTTTATGTTAATATCTACATTGAGTTATGTACTTGGAAAAGGATTATGGTGTATGCTTCTAAGAATGACTATGGACGACTATTGTTGTGAACAAGTTTATGTGTATATTGGAGTGTTAGATTCTTCCTCTTTATGGTTAATTTACTATACTTTAGAGGTTATTACTTCTCTGATCGCATGATCTGATTCAACTCATAGTAGAAGATATTGTGTTGTGTGTTTTGGCTTGTTAGAGACAATATAGCAATTTGTAGGAATGCCTTGCATTCCTCCACTATTAAGTGATTTGGCATTGCAACTCATTGATATAGATATAATGACCTTTTAGATGATATTATGATGAGCTTCCACATGTTCACACCTCTTTTTTGTGTTCTCTTGGTGAACATGTATTTATTGATTTATCCTTTATGGACGAATCAAGATGTTTTGGTTCTTGCGGGAGCATGCAATGATTATGGAGGAGATTTGGGATCTAAGGGAAGGTGTGCCAACATGGTCTGATACTTCACATGCCTCACATGATTTGTTTTGGAATATTTGTATTATTTTCTTGGGTCAATTGGTTAACTTCTTGAGCTATGTCTAACTACATGTTACATTTGGCACCAACTTTGGATAGTGTTGCAGTGCTTGCACTTTGGTTAAATAATTTGTGAGAGGTATATTGTGAATTTGTATCCAACCAAAATAACCCTATGTCATTTGTAATTTGTAAATTTATAAAAATATTTTTTTTCAGCAATGCACATTTAATTTGTAATTTTTTTTCTTCCTCTATAAACTTACACGAATATCATCTCAATGGAATATTTTTACTAGGAGTTATTTTTGTCTTGGGTCATAATGACCCTAAGATGTTTTTTTATCGAGTTATTATGAATAGGTTATTCTATCTAGGGTTATTTTGGTTAGGTTATTATTGTTGTGAAATTGAGAAAAAATAGTTGGATGAGCGATTGATGAGTTGGTTTAGTTTTCATTGATGTCATCTTTTTTTTTGGTGTCATTAGTGGCTACTTTTTGTGAAACCTGTGTTGAGTATATTTTTTCACCTATCTTATATGTTATGAATGTTTTGATGAGCTCTTGGTATGTTGTTGAGGACTATTTGGATATGTTAATTTTAAGGTTTATGATTCAGAGCAAAGTACAACGAATTTGGCATTTAACTGTGCATAGTTGTGATTGACTATGGTCTCTATGTGAAAATGCATGCTTCAAATTTCTTTGCATGATGGTTTTTTATGGTGCACTCATGGAAATGAGTCATTAATGTCCTTAGCTTCATTCACGACATGAGATGTTTTTCTTTGTAGACTTGGTTTCAAAGCTTGAAGGTGTTCTTGCTCTAGGTTTGATCAACCTCGGGTGCTTATTCTTATCTTTTTTTTGACTTGGCGAATTCAAATAGATTGTAACATATATGGTGATATTTATGGTCCCAACTATGATGTGGTGTGTTCCACTTGTCATTCTTCCCCACCGTGGGTATGATTAGTATCAACCTAATTCAAATTATATTATGCTACTTATCTGGTTGATAGTGGGAGACTTCACATGCTATGGATTGGTATAAATAAGAGTTTTAAAACATAACGGAAAGAGTGTGGAATTTGTCTATACTTGGGTGAATTTTTTTCAAGTGAGTACCTATGTGAAGAAGATGCATTCAAGAAGATATGTCTCCTTGGAAATTTGAGTTGATGCAAAGAGTGTTAGAGGACGATGCAAATATTTATGTGTTAGCTACTAGAAGCAATGAGATACATGTATCTATAGATCAGTTGGTTGTGTAATACCTCTCCTATGGTGATACTTGGACTTTTTGACTTGGACATTTTATTATGATGGTTAGAACTATACATTTACATTTATGTTTTATGGATGATGATATGATTGATATGCTCATTTATGGTTATCATTTATATGTTTATGAGATTAGAAAACCATCTATTTTTATATGCTTTATGAATCTAACCCAAGGAATTGAATCTAACCATTATCATGATGTTTTATGTTTCATGGGTATGTGTCTGATGTTTTTTCATGACTCAGGACGAAGTCGTAGTTACTCACTTAGCTGAGGTCCACACGATGTATCGATCTTGGTCATCTGCTTGCATGTATCTGATGTGTATATCCATATGTATATATATGTATCTCTTCTTGGTGATGCAGGATTGCAGGTACCAGGTATCGTCTCCACCTGGCTTCATAGGTCTGAGCGATCCCTCAAAATCCTCAATTGTTGTTGTTGTTACGAAGATATCACCAGGTTCCACATGAAGGAACTCTGCCTCTGATCCTTTTCTATTCCTTAGGATGGGGAGTTCCTGAGTTAGTCCTTGTGTTGATGATGTGTTGTTAGGTCAGCTTGTTGCTTGCTTCATGCATTTATTGAGTAGGTGATGTTGTGAATGGTAACTCTAGTTCCTTTGTATAGAATATTCTATCGTTTGTTAGAATTTATCTTATATGGATTATCGTATCTTTTATGAAGTATGATCTAGTGCTTGATTAAATAAATGTATTTATATGTCAATAATAGTCATATGTTCTACAACATTGATAATAATGTGATGGTGATAATAATAATAATAATAATAATAATAATAATATGCTTGTTGTATATTACATGCGATGGTATATGTACACATAGGCATATGGGTGCACACGTATGCATATGGATACATATATTTATAATTGATTGGGAAATATGAATTATTGTATTAAATTATATTTATATGTATTTTATTTGTGGATAATAAATTATTGCGTCAATAAATAATAAGTAATATTCTCTATACGGAATATAGATTAAATAAATAGTAATTATGTTTAAAAGTAGAAATTACTATTGGTCTTCCTTAAATAAAGGATACAAGAGAAGAAATTATTACTATTATTATAAATATCTCTTTCCGGGAATGGTTATTGTTATTGGATAAATTAATTCTAAACTATTAACCAACCATTAGTTTTGAATGGTTGCACTGGTTGGATTTTCCCGTGCAACCACTTCCTTAGTTTATTAATAGGAAAAATCCCTATGAGAAAGGGGGTTGGCAGTTGGCTGGAATAATTTCTTAGGAAGTGTTATTATAGTTTAAGATATCATATTGAGATTCTTAGGTGGCTGGAGATTGTCTCGGAGGATTTATATCATAGTTTTTTTGGAAAGAGTTTGGAGAAGTACGTGAGGAAGGCTGAGACAATTGGATTCACCTTCATCAACGGTATCTCCACAGGACTCCAGGTAGGATCTATCCTAGGAGATGATCCTCCATTTGAGTATTGTCTTGTTTGAGTGTTAATATGTTTATCTACTTGTTTTCTTGTGTGAATCTGCAAGATAGTGAATGGCTTGCTATTATACTAAGTCTGTATTATTGCGAAATAACATTAGGATAGAGGATAATATTGATATAGTGTTGCATAAATAAGTATTTAATCCCTATGTGAGTTGATTTCTTTTGTTATTTTCTTGCTGGATGAAAGTAGAATGGAAAATTAGAGTCAAATTATGCTGTTATTGTTTGTATAATGGAATAGTTGGGAATTGAATGCTTATAGAAGCATTATTGTAATCAAAAGAATGTTTAATCAATTAGGAGTCTGTTGGTTTCCATTTTGGAATTGGATGAAGTCTGAGAACTTCCTAAGGTCCTTGTGACATTCTCCCATATGTCTCAGGGGTCTCTAGGAACTACCAGATCTTGAGATTGTTCTAGTGACCCTCATAGTTTAAGTCTATCATAGGAACTTAGTTTCTTTCTCCAATTCTAAATTAGACTTAGATGGCTAGTAATCCTTGTTGAAGGGATTTTCTTGTATGAAAACTGGGAGATCTCAAATGGGTCTTTCCCAAATTTGGTATCTGCAGTCCCCATAATGCCCAGTTTCTCCCGCAAGACGGATTTGTCAGTCATTTTTTTATTTTCTATCATTCTGCACAAATGCGCAGGTATCTTGAACATATGTGTAGGTTTCTAAAAAAAATGTGTAGTCATATTGGGCAAATGCGTAGGAACCATAACAAATGCGCAGAACTGCAAAAATAAATGCGCAGCTTGTTCCCAGATTAGGATTTAGGCAGGATTTATACAAGTATAATAATAAGGTTTTCACTTTATACAAGTGTAACTTAAAGTATAAGAAATTAAAGTACGTAAACTTATACTTAATTAAAGTACGTAAACTTATACTTTAAATGTTATTACGTATAACATTTAAAGTATAAGTTTACGTACTTTAATTAAGTATAAGTTTACGTACTTTAATTTCTTATACTTTAAGGTATACTTGTATAAAGGGATTAGGTACCTTTTGAATTGATTGGAATAGGTTTCAGATTCCTAGGAGTTAAGCTGCAACTTCTAGATTTTAGATTTTAATAAAATCAGACTTAGTCAATTTCAGGCTTAGTCAAATTTTAGGTTTAGAATGAAACTTAGGGAGCATTATCTTTGGTATATGAAATTTTGTGTAAACCTTAATTTTGTCCATTACTTGTTTGGTGGAGGTTATGTTCAGTGCATTTAGATGCCTTAATAGGGTTAGGAGATGTGTAGGAAGCAGTTTAGGGTTTAGGGTTGTCTAAGAGGATCAAGACCATTCTAAACATCCTTAAACGTTCCTAATTTCCCTAAAAATCCATAAACTATCTTATTATTTTCTATTCTTTGTAGCAGTTCTCAAATATGTTTATAATGTGTTTTTACTACATGTATGATGTGATTATGATATGTGGGTTAAGGGTAGAAAACCTAACGACACCTAGCGAGTGGCTCTTAGTGCGGGGTCGAGGCCCTAAGTGGCTAGAACCAGGATAACCAACTGAAGAGTTATTTAACAAGTGAAAACTTAATTAAACTTTTGGGAATGGGTTAAAACATTAAAAAGATTAAATGTGCCTCACCCATGCCATTAGTGCTAGTAAAGGCTATGGATGGGAGTGGGAGAAGGTACCTATGCATAGGTACGATCAAATGGTGCTTGTCTGTATGAAAGGCATTCGATCCCGCATGTGCCTACTTGGGGACCAGGGCCCGGAGTGGCTAGTACCAGGACAACCCAAGGGGTGAGGGCTATGCGATGACACTCACTTAGGTTGTTGCTTAGAGTTTCTACCAAGCCTTAGAACCTTTTGGGGAAAGATTTATACTTTGATTATCTTTTATTTGCTATTTGGGAAAGGTTACCCAACCCTAGGTTTGGCCTAGCTATTCCTTCTTTGTGGACCTTGGTGTTTATCTCCTAGCATGGGGGAGTGGACCTTTTAGGTATCCACGTGGTTGGGTGGTAAATATTTTTATCGAGGTATCTTTTGCGGATGCAGTGTTTGAAGACTCATGCTTGCTTATGTACCAGTTTTCGAAGAGTGAAGGCTTTGTAATTATCTTTCATGATGTAAAGTTATTGTTACCTCCCAAGTGGAGATGAATGTAATGTAATCATTGATGTAATTTAAAATGATGTATTTGAAATGGGTAGATTTAGGAAAAAGGGAAAAGGGAGATGTGAACTTTATGTATACGATGTATATTGGAAAAGAAAAAAGGATTTGATAACATTTAAAGTATGTTAGTATGCTTCTTATTATTGATTAAGTGAAAAGGCTATTGAAAAACAAATGTATTACTTGCAATGTATCAAATGATTTAGATGATTCTATTTGATTTAAAAGTTATATTGTTCATAAAGGATTCTTAGGAATATAGAGGATTTTAAATGGAAAATTGAAATGAAAGTACTTTGTAGTTCTTAATAAAGAATCTTATAGTGATATGATGTAATTTGTTTGAGAAGTATATCTTGTTGTTAGTTTACGTAATGGGCTTAAATGAATCATGCATTCAAATAGAAGGGAACCTTAGGGGGGAAACTAAGTTTAAGTTTTGTTCATGTAATTATTTTTAAAGTTCAAAAATTTTCATAAATCATTACTTAGGTTTTTCTTTTACAAAGAGAATCTTTTTTCTCTTCCCCGGTTCCCTTGCGGGGCATGACAGGTTGTGTTTTTGTTGTGCATCAGTGGTGGATCTATTCTTTTTCATCCTTCTTCCAAGGAGTGAGCACTCTGATGGTAAGTCCTCTTCTTTAGTCAATGAGCCTCCGACAACGAGTCTTTCTTTGTAAAAGTTATATTAACCAATGTCACCCTAACAAGTGTTTATATATTTTAGAATAAAATTCTTTGTGGTTTTTCCCTTAATAGGGTTTTCCATGTAAATATGTTGTTTAATGTGTTTGACCTAACTATTGCGCTTTCATGTTTACATATTGTTGTTATTAAGGTTTAAAGTGAGTTTGGTGGAACTAATTTTAAAGTTATATTTGTTGTAAATATATTTTTGGTGGTTACTATATGGTTATCGTTGATGTCAAATATTATGGTTCAGAGGTATTTTCTCAAACACTATGATATGCAAGTATTTGTTGAAGTCATGTTCTGGTATATCTAGTGGTATGAGTAAGTTTAGAAGAAGGAAGTTTGTTTGGAAGAAGTAAAGTTGTGTGTTGGACATGTAAGTGCTACAAAAAAGTGGAAGACATGTATGTATTTTGTGTTAGATCATATGAGAATTATGGTTTTCAGTACTTTGGTGTTATAGTCTTAGGTTTGGAAGTTGTGGTTTAGTAATAGAGATACATAGTTGAACTTTACATATGTACAATTATGTTTTCTAGAAAAGTTTAGGCTCTAGAAATGAAGGTTGATGTTAGTAATATCAATTTATGTTTTCTCGTCCTCTTTAGCATAAAATAAACAATCCTCTATCTCTGATTAATCATATGAGATACTAGCATCTTCATTTAAATAATAAGCCTTTTTACTGATATTCTTAAACTTCTATCTAGGACCTTTCTCTGGACATCTAGTAGCCAAATGACCAATCTTTCCACATCTAAACCATTTTAGTGGTAACATACCTTTATAATTGTCAGTACCTTTCTTCAATCTCCTTGCAAAGTTCGCTTCAAGCTCCTGATCATCATCATCATCAGGATCATAATCTGACTTTGTTGGTTTGAAGGTCATTTCTAATCTTCTCTTGTCTCTTCCAAACTTCATCTACTCAAATTATGTTAGGGTACCAAACAACTATTCTTTGGTAAATTTATTTGGATCATACACTTCCTCGATTGCCAAGATCTTGTCACTATAGTTGTCTAGTAATGACATCAAGCTCTTTTCCATAAAGTCTTCACCAATAATAGTTCCTCCTTGATTCTTGACTTCATTCACTGCATTCTCAACTCTCTAAAAATAGATCTTCATATCTTCTAGTGCATCTTCCATTCTCAAATTCTCATAATGCCTTTTTGTTGTCAACTTCTTAGATAACTTAACTCTATCATTTCTTTCATAAACTTCTTTCAACTTTTCCCAATTTTCATATACAGTTTTCAAAGAAATAACCTTATCTAATTCAGTCTTTGATAAAGCACTAGTGATATCATACCTTGCCTTTTCATTTTCCTTATATGCCTCGATTTTGTCTAGAGTGTTACGTTCATTTTGAAGATATACATACCTTGTCTCCACATGCTTCCAGGTTTTGTAACCAAACAATACCAATTATCCTTTCATCTGATCCTTCCATGAACTATAGTTTGATCCATCGAAAAAAGGGATAGTCAATTTGTGCGCCATCGGATTTACCTTAAGCAGTTAATCTCTTTATTGAGGAACTTACCTCTTATACCAATTATTGAACATGATGAATAACTAAGAGGGGGAGGGGGGGGGGGTGAATCATTTATTGCCACACAAAATTATTAGACTTTTCTCTATCGATCAACTCTTAATTAACATATATAACAACTTTAGATCTATCGGTTAACCACATCAACATTCACATAAAATATATGCAATTAAGAACATAGAAACATTGACGCAGAGAACACCAGATTTTACATGGAAAACCCAAGATGGGAAAACCCACGGGGAAGCTAATTCTCATGAAATGTAAAAACACCTATTAAGGTGACACTAGTAAGGTGATTTTTACAAAGGCTCACTATTGAGATTGCTCACTGCAAACATAAAGGCTCACTGCTAGAATATTAAGGCTCGATGCTGATACACAAGGGCTAGATCACTACGTATACACAAGTGGTCGCTATCGATACAAGACTCATAAACATAAAATATGAAAATAGATAGAATCCACTACCGAGATCAACAAGTTTCCAACCACAAACACAAATCTCCAGTAAATAGATTTGCATCCACTTCGAATGTTAATGCCCATGAGAGTTGATTGATACACGAACAAGTGAGCTCAACACTCCATATATACAACACAAAGAGATCCATCGTGTTGACTAGAAAATTTGAAATAGGTCACACCAAAACATTCCCACGATGGTAAGGAATGAATTGCCTCACTCAAGCCAACACACAACACCATCACTAAAGTACTCAGTTTTAGCAGATATATTCAGCACATTACAATTACATGGTTGAGACCGAAACACATCCAAATAGGATCGAACCAAAATATACAATCTACGAAGATGTAGATTCCATGAACTAGAAAACTATCGATGAACACACCAACCGATACGCTAGGCTATTGATACACATCAACCAATACACCATTCTATCAAATACATAGTAACTGATACACACATAGGCTGAAAGATTAGTATGTATGTTGACATCAATCACAACAATTAATGACAACACCATTGGATAACATCAACCTCGTGCATTCTAACAATTCTTTTTTTTTTTTCCTATTGTTGTTTCCAACAACACTAGAAAGTGTAATTATTTTTATCATCTTCTTAGGTAGGAGATTTGGGAGGAGTAGGTTTTCTTAGAGGACTTGTAATTAGAGGAGGATTAGAAACTAAAGGGAAGTTTGAACTCTTACATGTAGACTAATATATGGAGAAGAAGGTTCCCTCGAAGAGATGAAATCAAGATAAGATGTGGGTGTAGGAGTCTTACTCTAGGTAGAAGTCCCTTGGGAGGAAGGGAATGCTTTCATAGATGAACATAAAACTTGGATATCCTCATATTTTTATTTCTCTTCCTTGATTGTAGAAAAGTTTTGAATATATCATTATAATGACTTTGTTCTTTACAACTAAGGAGGGAGTAATCTTGACACTAGGCTATTTTATCCTACACTATCGAATTGCACCTATGGGATGAAGTGGTTGTAAGGTACAAGAAGTGCTAGAAAGAGGGGGGAAAAAAGTATTTGAGTTTAATCTTATTATTTGTTCTATTATCCTCAATTGGATTTCATCCTTATATGAGGTATTTTCTTGGAGGATCTAGTCCCACATACCTCTTGTTGACCACCATATCTCTTTAGATATTTTCCTTTAGAGCTATTTGATGAATCTCCCTAGCTATTGGGCATTTATCCCTTTGTTGCAATTCCCATGGTAGAACATTTTTTATCAATGACATATAGATGCTTGAGTAGCTTCTTTGATTTGTGGATCACCTCCCAAGTTCTAACTTCTTTGGAGAGAACTTCTTGTGTAGAACAATCAATCCTTTGATTTGATCATTTGAGTGACTTATCTTTGTTGTATGATGGATCTATGGTCTTCATATTTTCTTTGAGGCCCTTGAGATTTTGATTTTGATTTTGAAGATTATAGAATAATAGAGAGTCATGCGAAAATCCTTGATCCTTACCTCATGTCCTAAACAATCTATCTAATATTTCTCAAATTTTACTTCATATTTATGAAATGCTTCAATTACAAATCTTTTCTTTTCAATTTGATTAAATATATTTTTGATTTCATAAAGATCCATAAACTAGATTAACAACTCCATTAATAAATATAGACTTTCAATCCTATTTTATGTAACTACTTTCTATATTCTTCCATTTTTATTTATTTAAATTAAAAATATTAATAATATTGACAAATAAAATTAAAATTAAAATTATTAATAATATTCACAAATAAAACTGGAATTAAAATTTCCTTTTTTATTATATATAAATATAATTTGATGAGACTTGAATTTCCATATACATTCTATACCTGTTCACAACAATTTAATATATATTCCTACGAATATCTGAAAATAAAAAAGTCTTTAAAATTTTTTTAAAATATCTTCAATTGAATGTTCGTACACGGCTCTCCTGTCTTCCACATGCTTTCTTTCTGCCTGTCTTCCGCGCGTTCGGTGATTTTTTCTACAAGTTGTTTTCCCCCTTCTTTCCAAGCGCTTTCGTAGCAGCCATTCAATCTACACGCTTCTCTGCTTATTTCTTCAGCAAATCACTGCCTTCTTTTGGTCATTCCCTAACACCAAGCCTCCATCTTGCTGCGATTGATTTCCCTTCATTGCTTTTCACTTTCCAGTTTAATCTGTTTCAATGGCATCTACTTCTTACACTTTTGATGAGATCGCACCATCTGCATCGACCTCTGCCTCAAAACGCCCACAAAAACCCTGCTACGATGTATTCATCAACCATCGTGGACCAGACGTTAAACACACCTTGGCAAGCGTTCTCTACGGCATCCTTACTGGTATGTCCCTCTCTGTTTTCTTGGATTCAGAAGAGTCGGAATATGGAGATTTCTTGCCTGGAACAATAGAAGCAGCAATGGCCAGCGCTTTGATTCACATTGCTATATTTTCCAAGAGATATGCGGAATCGCCCTGGTGCTTAGCAGAGCTTTCGTTTATGCTTAAATCTGGCGCCACAATTATTCCTATTTTCTACCATGTAGATCCCAGTGATCTCAGATGGGTAGATCAAGGGAAAGGGATATATGTTGAGGCCTTCAATGAGCATGAGCGAAAGGGTAGATACAGCCCAGAAAAACTTCAGGAGTGGAAGAGCGCACTCCACAAGGTCTCATTTTACCATGGCCAAATCGTTAATACGAAAGAGTAAGTACCACACACTTGCTTCTCTATCAGGAAAAAAAATATGCAATTTTTTGTCATCTATGTAATTTAAATTTGGCAAAATCACCTGTTTATAGTATGTTGATTTTTCAATGTTTTTACCGTTCAGAGATGAGGCGAGGTTGCTGAAGAATACTGTGAGTTGTGTTTTGAAAGTAAAAACTACAGATATGCCATTTGTGGTTGCAAAACATCCAGTCGGTCTGAAAGAAATAGTTGAAGATTTTAAGGTGAATACACTTCAGTCTGCCAATAGTAATCAGGATGTACAAATTGTTGGAATTTGGGGCATGGGTGGCTCCGGCAAAACTACCCTGGCCAAAGAGTTATACAATGAAATATCTTCTTCAATGGAAAGGTCAAGTTTTGTGTTCAACGTTCGAGATGCTGCAACTAAACGTCTGTTGCACGAGAAGCAGAAACAATTACTTGAGGACCTCGGAATTCATGGTCTAGCATTTGACAATGTTGAGGAAGGTATGAGAACTCTTTCAACGGGTTTGAGATCTATAAGGGTATTGATTGTTTTGGATGATGTGGATCATGTGGAACAATTAGATGCTCTTATGTCTACAAAAGATAATCTTAAAAGAGGTAGTCTAATCATTGTTACCACACGGACATATGAAGTCCTTAAATCTTGGGGCATCTCCTCTGTAAATAAAATGAAATAACTGGATCCATTGCATGCACAACAACTTTTTTGTTGGCACGCTTTTTTAAAATCTTATCCACCAGATGAGGTCAAGGAGCTTGTTGAAAAGTTTTTAAAGGTATGCAATGGGTTACCTTTATCTCTAAAGGTATTTGGAGCACAGCTACATGGTGAGTCTCGCAAAGAGTATTGGGAGTCACAATTGCATAAGATCTCTAGAATATTGTCTAGTGATATTAAGCAGACTCTCAAAATAAGCTATGACAGTCTTGATGATGAAGAAAAAGAGATGTTCCTCGATGTTGCGTGTTTTTTCATTGGAGAACAGAGTAGCTTGGCAATTGAAGTTTGGAATGGACTAGGGTGGAGTGGTCTACGAAATTGGGAAATGCTCCTACATAAGTGTTTGGTTGAGCTTGACAATCGGGATTGCATCACAATGCATGACCACTTAAGAGAGTTGGGAAGGGAGATTGCAAATGAACAATCACCTTATCGACTCTGGAATCCTCAACAAATTATTAATGTTCAGAAACAAAACGAGGTAAATTAATATGTTTTCTCATTGCCTTATTTAACAGAGATATAAATTTTTTATTGTATCACTATTCAAGATGAATTTAACCTTTTTATTAGACTTGAATGTTTGAATACATAAGATTTTATTAAATCTATAGTTAAATAACACTTTAGGATAGATTGACTAGCTAAACCTATTTTACAATAACCTAAACAACTTATCAATTTTTGGTTTTGTTTTTTCCCCTTCCTCAGAGAAGAATTGGCATTCAAGGAATAATGGCGACCTCAAATCAATTCTTTGGAATTAAACACGGGGTTTGTTTACCCAAAACTTGTGTTTTTTCTAGCAATTTTGATTGTTTGAAAAAATTTATAATTATATTTTATTTTCTGAACATTTGAAGTTATTTCTATTCAGAAAGGAGCAGGGAAGTGCTTGCCATTAATGCTACCCAAAGAAACTGTTGAGCTTGATGAGTTTGGCGTTCGGTGCTCAAAAGGGAAACTCATGGTGAACACAAATAGAGGAATTTGGTCGGTCGCATCATCTTCAGTTGGACTCAAATACTTACTAATTAAAGATAAATTAATTTCAAGAGAGTCAGTCTGGCCTTATTGGCTCCATTGTAACAAGCAAAATCTTCCACCGAAGTTATCAAGAGAGTTGGTCTGGCTTCGCTTGTCTGGCCCGCCAAAACCTTTTTCAGGGCTCTCATTAAAAAACTTGAGAGTTTTACACGTTTATGACTTAAAAGAGCTGTGGGGGTAGTCTGACGGTGAGGTAAATAGCATGCGTGTTACCTATTTTAACCATATATTTCAATAATGTTTATAGTTGATGTATGCTTTACACTTTTCTACTTGGAAGTTTTCTGCAGGTCCCCATGCAGTTAAGGCAGTTGCTTATTTATGGTTGCTGGAAAATTCAGGGTTTTCCAAAATCAACAGGACATCTCAAACATTTGAAAAAGATAGAATTCACTTACTTCGATGTTAACAGCCTGCCAGACGAATTTTACCTTCTCCAATCGCTGGAACACCTGGTGTTAGTGCACTGTAGCAGGCTATCGTCACTACCGAACAACTTCGGCAATTTGAGAAATCTGCGGCATCTATGTTTGTCTGATTGCACAGAGTTGAGGAGGTTGCCTCTTTCTTTTAAGAACCTCGTACTCCTCGAACATCTCAATTTACAAGAGTGTAGTCAACTGACATTCACATTAGAGGAGGACTTAAACTTCCTGGAAAACATAACAAAGCTCGAGTATTTGAACCTTTCTTTCTGTGAGCAATTGGAGGAATTGCCTCTTCACATCACAAAACAGGCGTCCTTGAGAGAGCTCTATTTCAGGGGTACCAGTTTAAGGAAGCTGCCAGAAGACATAGGTCAACTCAGCAGGCTGAGACAGATGGAGATACAGGGTGGGCCGTTGACAAGCTTGCCGAGCTCTCTTGGAGATTTGTCTTCCTTGACGAATCTTTCAATTGGAAGTTGTCCTGAGCTGAAATGTCTGCCTGACTCTCTTGCAGATTTGTCTTGCTTGACGTATCTTTCAATTTCAGGTTGTACGAAGCTGGAACGTGAAGGAGTCAGATCTCTACCAAAATCAATCAGGCAACTGAATAATCTTCAACGGCTGAATATACACGATTGTCCAATCAGCGAGTTAGATTTTGGATTGAGCAACCTGAAGGAGATACATCTACATAGGACAGAAGTGTCCAGACTTTCATTTTCTGAAGACTGTTGTCCCCACCTGGAGAGACTCAGTGTTTACAGCAATCATCATTTAGAGGAGATCGAAGCACTGCCAAGGACCCTGAAGACAATTCGTTTGGAAAACTGTGAAATGCTGAAGAGCATTCCGGGCTTTGCAGAGTTCAATTGTCTCAGAGAATTTCATCTTGAAGGTTGCTACGGAATTGAGAAAATCAAAGGTCTGGAGAATTGCGCAAGCTTGCAAAAATTGACTGTTAAGACCTTGGAGGTGCCGGGAATAGAAAGCTTGGAATGCAGAATTTGAAGTGGCTGGAACTCAAAGCAAACAAGGGATCAGTTATCGAAAGCTGTATTCAAAGGATGCAGGTAATAATTGATTGTATTAGGAAAAAATTATAGTGATTTTCATCTGATTATGCTTTGACTGAATGTTGTGAAAGTAATTTCCAGAAATGGCCAGATGAACGTATGCTGATATATGCACGGGCAATCCCCAATGCGGCCTCACTTGTACAGTCCTTGCTTTCTCCGAATCTCGTGATCCTTAATTCCATCTCCAACCTGTTTATTAAGTCCAGTATGATTTGGGGGCAATTTGACAAACAGAATATTAAGTGCAGTATACTTTGGGGGCAAGTTGACAAACAGAATATTAAGTGCAGTATAGATTTGGAGCTGATGACTCGACCCTCCGGTGGTGGTGTCTTCATGTTTTGTATTGTTATAAATTGTCTTTCCTCGGAAATGACACTAGGCGGTTTGCTTACTAGAGGAGATAAATATCTATTTAGAGTGAAGGTTGAAAAGGGTAGATGGGCATTGGTAGGATACTTCAATGAACAGGGGGTTCAAAGTGGAGACAAGTTCATAATACTATGCTATAATAAACAGGGGGAAGAAATTAAAGTGGAGAAAGCTTTGGTTGTGAGAGGAGAGGAGCAGATACCAGTGGAGACAGTTCACAGTTTATTGTCACTTTTCTGTTGAAAAGCTAATCATGTTATTCTGCCTATTTTTAATTAAATTTTATAGATCTTTTATGAGTTAATTTTATATATAATTTTATTAAATATAAGTTTTCATTATTTTATTCTATTATATTTTAACTAAATATAAGAAATAAGGTTTTAGATATATAATTTTTTTTAGTTAAAAAAAGAAATTTTACAAGGAATATAAGCTAACAATAGGCAGTTAAGAAGTAAATCACAATTCACAAAAGTTTCATAATTGAACATACATTAGAATTATATATTGTCAATTACTTTTTTTTCATTTTGATATACATGTGTATTAATAGTCATTATATGTTAAATTAAACAAATAATAAGCATATAAAAATAAATATTTTTATTTTAAAAAATAAATTGTTTTTCCCAACTCCAAATCATCTGTCATTTATTATGTTTTGCAGTTTACTTAGAGAAATGTTTATCAAAGGGCTCACTTTTGAGTTTTAAATTTTCACATTCAGGTGATTGTTAAGAGACAAAAATCCATTATTGAATTGTCCACATGTAAGTGTTTCCCCGTGCTCAGTTGCAGTATCTTAGAGCGGTATTTGGTATTTTTACTAATGGATCCAAATGCAATTTGTTTAATTTTCAATTTGCATATTCTGGACAATGTTGAAGAGGTCTAATTCAACCATTGGTATCTCACACCAAAAGTGGATTCATGAAATTTTCCTTGTTTAATATACTTAAATGAATGCATGTCTAGTGGCAGCTTTCCAAAGTGTTATTTGATTTTTTTTCAGGAGGCAAGTTGACAGGGTTTCAAGATGACCTTCGAGTGTGTCCAGTTGCAGGAACAATGAAGTATGGGACTTTCACAATTAAAATATTTCACTCCAAAAAGTGTCGAGTGAAACTAATTTACAGAGTGATTCTCAGCATACAAGTCTACATTCATGTTCTGTTTCATGGTCTTCTACAGTGTTTGATCAGTTTTTTATAGCGATTTGGAGGCTACTTGCTCACGAAAGGAGGAAGTATAAAAATGCAGGTGTAATCCAAATTCCACAGCCTCACCACCGTCCTCTCTGCTTGAGTACTAAAGGAGGAAGTATAAAAATGCAGTTGATTGTTTGCAGAACACATGAAAATGGTATAAACATCCATCACTGTATATGCACAAAATGGTTTGTTGAAGATGCTTTAAAACAATTTAAAACAAATGTCGCCTGTAGTTGTAAAGGCAAATTCTACAATCTTTGCCAGCGTCCCCTATGACAGTGCCTGATGGAAGATTCAGTATAGGATATGGATGTTCGCTAGAGCATAGACAAAGGCACATTAAATGTTTTACAAAGTGCCTCTAAGAAATGTGTTTAATGGTCTGTTTTAGCCACTATATACACAAAAAGTGATCTTTTGCAAACAAATTTAGAAACTTCAAACAATTGCAAAATAACAGACATGTATTCAAAATGTGGAAGCACAAGATCTCCACAAAATAGACTTGTTGAATAGCTTTTAAAACTTCTAAGAAAACGCATCTGACAGTTAAAACCAGCAACCTTTGCTAACACCCTCTCAACCTGTACATGAAGGTGAAACTGTGGAACAGGGTAGGGGGATCCGTCAATGCATTGAAGGAAATCGATACCTTTCAAGATAATGTAAATGGCAGATGTAAGACTCTCCATTTCAGTGATTACAATTGTTACAACTAGCACTTGCATCTTTGAAGGCTGCAAGAGTTACGCAGATAGTTTTATATATATTAAATAATGTTGTTGTATTGATTTCTAGCTTTATACAATACCAATATTCATTAACGGAGTTTTTAGGAATTAATTTGGATAACTAAATGAAAATTTCATTTTTTTTTGGAAATGCCTATAAACAGAGGGTTGAGTATGTTCTTAATGGTGAAAGTGTCTACCATCACCTTTTCCCTTTACACAAAAGCAAGCATAAAACCATATTGGTTAATTTATCGGTACGCGTGTGGGAAATGAACCAAAGGAGCAAAGAACGTCCTTCCATTGTGAAGTTAGCAGCATTATAATTGTCAAATCACGATCCCACCATGTAAAAGTCACAACCATAGATATGGATTGGAGGGGGCTGTTGCCCGTGACAATATTTGTGCCCTCAAGAATCACTTACATTATCTTATTAATTGAATATATTATCATTTAAAAATAAATAATTTTTATGAAATATTTTCCATTCAATGCACAAGTCCCATCTGGAAAAGATAATATTTTTTCAAATAGAATTGTTAAACAATTTTATGATTAAATAATATATAATAATTTATACTAAAAATAATTTAAAATAATCTTTCTTTATTTTTAGCTATTTAAGATAGCCTAACTTCATATAATTTTATGGGCACTATATTTATATACCTATTTTCAATAATATTGTTGAAATTTATAAATATGTTAATAAAAAAAATAACTTACAAATTTAATTATGCAATTTTTTAAAAAAAATTTGATTTATCATATATTTAATAAAATATTCTCACACTTTTTTGGGGTCTATTGTAATTTTTTTATAAATGCTTTCATGGATAAAAATAGGAGAAATTATGGCAAATAATGTGAAAAATCTTGTTAAATACTAAAATCAATATTAATTCTATCTATATTTTTAATAAATTATTATTTTAAATATATTTATTCTAGCTACATAAATGACAAATCATTAATTAAAATTATTGATATCTCAATCCTAAAATCAATATTTATTCTAGCTACATAAATGACAAATCATTAATTAAAATTATTGATATTTCAATCCTAAAATCAATATGGATTCTAGAAATTTTTAGCATAAGAGTCATCACATTCTCGCAAAGCTGTCCAGCAACCTCAAGCCCTATGCCTTTATTTGCCCTGTCATGAGTGCCATAGTCTTCTTTGTCCACCATTTCTTTGCACTATAAACTTGCATCTCCTCATTACAATTGACTCTATAACAAACTGTATAAATTGCAGCAAAATCATACCATAAAGAAAAACCCAAAAAATCATACATTTGCATTCTGTTTTCCCCAACCTCTACAAATCATTATTTGCACATCTTGGACCAATTTGGAATGTCGAGCTGGTAAGAAAAGAAACAAAACTTGTTCTGATCAGCCAAAAGAAATGAAACTTGTTCTGATCTGCCAAAATCTGTTGGCCATGGATTTGGAATGTTTCATTTAATAATCGAGAAATATAGACAAACAATTCCTTTCTCTTCCCCATTTCTCCATCCTATCCACCCTATCTATTTCTCTTTCTATTCACATGTTTCTCTATCTCTCTCTCTTTCTCCATAGAAAGATAATAGCAAAGTTTGAAACATCGGTAGGAGAATTAAAGCTATGGACATCCTCAGACTACTCAAATTGTTTTCAAACTAATTATGAATCAGAGATATCCTTGCCCAATTTGTTTTCAAACTAATTACGAATTAGAGATATCCTCTAGACTGCACAATACTCCGTAATGAAAAATATCCATTTACCAGAGACTGATCCTAAATCTCAATTGAAGAAATTACATAATTTAAACCAAAAGCAATCTACATCTAACTCCCAATGACATTGAACCATCCTATTTTCTTTCAGTGTGCAACAATGACCCATTTTTGCACAATTATTTTAGCCCTCTCTACAAAAAAACCATCTAAAATCTTGAATCCCTATACAGAAGCCAGCCATAGTGATATAGATCAATCCATTTAAGGCCTACAACATATTCTGAGAAAACTAAACACTTTATAACCGAGTTACCAAACAACAAAACAAATTTGTAACAAGATTTTAAAAATCAAATCTTGGTGTACAGTCAAAAACATTGAAATCCACTTTACAACTATCTATCTGCTTGACTCTTTTCTCTACAAAAGCCAAGTTATCTGAGCAAAATTGTCCAGATTCTCGAATACTACAGGCATGAATGCGGATGGATTTGTGGAAAAGGACATAACATTCGAGAATAGCAGCACAAGCCCCAAATGAGCTAGGCCATCGCTCTATGTGTGGAGTGTGCCAAGAGGCTTGTCTACAGAAACCTCCATGTGAGCTTCATCACCACAAACTCTAACCAACTCTTCACTCGATCTGTCTATTCCCAATGCTCGTATTTTAGCAAATCAATCTATTAGCGAATTTGTATTCTCTATAATATGGCATTATCGCCACAGGTCAATATACTACCAATAGCTCAAGTATATTGTTGCCAAAATAGATGGGAGATGCACAGGAGGGAATTCCTTCATATTTCTTGTTCCCAATAATGATGTAACTGATGAAAGACTTTGTTATCATCTATGTGGGTTTCACCTACGACTGATAGAGCATTGAGACGTGGCTTTTCAAGCTAGGTGACAGCTCTTGAACATGCATGACATGTAGCAAGTCCTTGAGTAGACAACACAGTTAAAATGGTAATGAGAATTGCTCAAACTTGTATAGGTGTCTGCACCTTACTTGGCTCGTAACGTTCACAGAAACCTTTGACAATCTCAATATTTGTGCGTACTCTTGCATTGGTAATGCGATGTATCTATCAATTATCTGGAACCCCAATCAAACACCACCAAAATATTTTATACCAACATTTCCCATAAGGAATATGAAATTTCCCAACCACCACACATTTGATTTTTTGTGATTTAGAAACTCAAGCTGAGCTACCTTGTAATGTTCCATCTATTTCTCTAGCATCGCCATGTTAACCTACAACATTAACCTGGCAAAATATAAGTGATCATAAGAAACAAAGGAGAATTTAGCTTTCCTGACACCGGTCATTTGTTCCCCGGCATATGACTGTCAGGAAGTCTGAAAAATCTGACGGGCATCCCCTTGGGAGAAAGCCTGTCGGCTAATTAGTCTATAATAAATTTAGTTTACTGTGCAAAAATCAGATTAAGGTCTATGAATTACAATTGTAAAACAAAGTCCAATTATGAAAGTAACAGTCACTATAAACTTATAGCACCACTATAAAATACAAAAAATTATGCACTTTCAAAAAAACTGCACTTTAAGTCAGGGAATTGGAAATTGCAAAAATAGAATTATGTGATTTCTGAAAAATTCAGGCATTGCAATAATAAATAACTTGCACCAGTGCATACAACACAAATTATACTTCGAATAAAAAAATACTCGGAAAAAGGATTCTAAGTGACTAAGATATTGTTGTTTAAGAATTGTTTGTGTAAATATGATGTCTAAGTCATCGTTGCAAATCCAAACTTCAAATGGTTATATATTTGGCCTTTGGTATATGCTTTGGATAAAACAAAAGTCTATCTTCAACCTCTAATTTTTCTCTGTAATATAAAGCCACAAATATGACCCCTCAATATGCACCAAAATTATCTCAAATGGAAAACCAATGACACTTTGGGCTTTGATACCACATGTAAGACTTCGCCATGAAAGTAACCACCCAAGATCTGCACAAGGTCTTCATTAAAGAGGCAATACAATATCATGTGCATTTATTTTAGACGGGTTTAAAATGGGCAAAATAGGGGGCAATATATTGCTCAAATAGGGGGGAGGGGTTTTCTTTTTTCTTTTTTCAGGCGGGGGGAGTGAGCTAGGGTTTATATAGAAAAATGAGTGTGGGAAGTATTGAGTGGGTATTGGAGGGGGGTGACAAAAAAATAGTTTGAGGCAATATTTTTAAAAAATAGGGGGATTCTTTAGTATGCCATGAATGCACGTGTTATGATTCAGGTTCACTAAGTGAAGTGTCCATGAAGATCTATACGCAATGAGAAATACAATAACAAGAGAGAAATAATATAATAAGAATAAATTTTATTCATAGGTCAAGAAAGAAATACTATAAATAGAATATTAGATTGGAATGAATTAGATGATCATTACATATGAGACCCCTTGCTTAAATAGACAAAGTACAAATGTAGGCATTACCGAGACAATGGCAAGTGGTGTTGTCTCATTACATGGTAATCAAGACAACTTATCACCCATCCAAGGTTGAATCAAATGTCCACCAAAGGTGGATCAACCTCCATTGTGTAACAAAGTATGCGCAACATGTGTGACAAAGGTGGAGGGTGATAAAGTGATAAGACCACAAAAGGTAGATCACACACCCAAGATGGAAAAGTGCATCCACTATGAATGGATATGATAAAATAATAGCATGATAATTGCACATAAAGTGGAAATTCTCCAACTACCCCTATACAACCACCAAACCATACCATTTGAATTGCTCTTCCCTGAGCACTTCCACCATTTTTTGGAGAAGTGGAAGGATTACATGATCTGGCCACCACATGTCATGGTTTCAAGGAGGGAGTAGCAAGGAGATATTTTCAATTATGAATGACTCATGTCCCTATGTAAGCTTAAGTAAAGTGTAATTAGGACCTAGGTGTGAATTTACCAATGTAAACTACCATAATTACACCAACACATCTTCCACTCCCCATGAGGAAATGCTAAATTTACCTTGTGCCTAAAAATATTTGAGCCAAGCGGATCATTTTCCTTCTCAAAGGTAATTAAATTGGAGATAGACCTAAGCTTCATAGTTTACCCATCCAAGATAGTGAACCCTATTTCCCCATATTACATTTTGGTGAACCTTACATATTCCTTATTTTTTGACTTGGATGTTTAGATCTATTTTGTATTATTTCATATTGTTCCATTTCATGCATTTAAAAACCCAAGTTTTACTTCATGCAATGTTTAAATGGTCAATTTATTAAGAATTCTCCTTATTTAAACATTTTTTTATTAGTTGTAGGCATCCTTTTCATCAAACCTAAGGTGATCTCATCCCAAAATAATTTTTCATTAGCTTTCCCTACATAAAGAATAAAAAAAATCTATATTGTAAAACTAGTAGTATAGTAGAATATACATTGCAATTCTTTTATGATTCATAGTTGGTAGTTAAATAGGCCAATAATGAGTTCCTTATAAAGGATGACAAAAAATATCATATATGTGTATAGTAGATAGTTGCAAATAGTACAAGTCTTGGATATTAATTTTTAGCAAGTTTATCATATTAACAGATTTGTTGACATGTATTAAACACTAAATTAAATCTCTTCAAAATATGTTTGGTGAAGCTCACGAGTATCATTTCTTTGCAGGCTATTACTTGGTTATGATCTTTCATTTTTTCACATGATATGTGACATTGTTGGTCCCAACACTCCTTGGTGCAATGAGATTTATGCCAATCTATTAAAAAAGATAAGCCCTTCAGAAATATTATCCACAAAATGTAAGTCCCTTATTTGAC
Source organism: Chamaecyparis obtusa (assembly GCA_027943335.1). NCBI lineage: Eukaryota > Viridiplantae > Streptophyta > Pinopsida > Cupressales > Cupressaceae > Chamaecyparis > Chamaecyparis obtusa. The sequence goes on from BSBK01009526.1 coordinate 258,769, forward strand.
ATGCATCTTGTTACACATTCCTTAGTGGAGCACTCTATTGTAAAGATAATGATAGTATTTTTCTTTGATATCTCAATTTATATGAGGCTAACCTACAACTTTAAGAAGAAAAGAATAGTATTTTTGGTGCTCATATAAATGGAATAGCCCTGCCCAGAAGACTCCTCTACATTAGATACTTTTGGCCTACCATGAAATCATATGCCTATAAATATATAAAAGGCTCCCCTACTTGTAAGAAACACAAAGACCTTATTCATGCACTGCTCATTAAAATTTTTTATCCCTAAGAGGCTCACGCCTAAATAAGGGAAGTCTAGAAGCTTTGTAGGAGTGGAACAGGGTGTGTCCTACAAAGAAAGGTCTCTGATATTTTAAAGAAGTCGTCATTTCTTATCGAGATTTGGATGAAAAGGGTAAGAAAACCCTTTTGCAAAAACATTTGTGAGAGATCAACCATTCCTTAAATTAGAGATCTATGTCTCCATTTCAAGGACACGATGCACTACAAACCTTTCATTATTGTATAAGAGAACATAATGCTGAAGTTAGGGTGACCTAAGGCAAAGTTTTCATATCAACCATGGGAAGCATCTACAAGGGTTTGAATAAAGACACAAAACTTTGAAGGAGAGTGTAGATCTTCACACCCAAAGATATGGTATGAGCACCCTACTTATGAGTGGAGGAGCAACAAGCGGTACTAAGAATGTGTGTTTTCTATTGAATGCAAATAGTTCTTGTAAGGGTCCAGTGAAAGAACCACAATCCCCAAAACAAACCTTCTTGAGGAGAAGGCTATAAATGGTACAATTAATCTTATGTTCTAAGTGCATTGTGAGGAGAGGAAAAATGTCATGGTCAGCAAAACATAAGAAAATTAGATCAAACCCATAAAGAACTATTATAGGACACATTGATTAACAATAAAAGAAAGGAAACATGGACATAATCCTCATGATTTATTAAGAGAAAACATGCCAAGGATAGAGAGTATGCCCTAGAATACAGATGTTACAATGTATGCCCCTGCCTGACAAGTCATGGAGTCATTTTCTCAAAATCTTTAAACTCTATAAATCTAACAATGTTTCTTAGTCAAATGGAATGAGGTTCCAATCACCCACCTAGGTCTAAATTGACCAACTATCAACCATTTTACAATTTAATCCTTTGGGTTTTATAGAAAAACCCTTTAGGCTCTTTTGATCATACAATAATCATTTTTCAGTTATAATCAGATGACATGTCAAAAAATCAAGCATGGATCACTCAATCATCAAGGATGTAGACAAGTGTTTCTTCACCATTGGTTGATCACAATGTTCTTGCTATCTACACTTAGAAGTGGTAGTCGTCATGACTTTCTAATGATGCTCATGATTACAGGGTAACTAAAAGATGTGTTTGAATAGACAACTATTTTAAATTTTCATTAGTTGTATAAGTTATGCTTTTTGTGGCATATTCCATGAATACTTATGGTGGTGGGACTTTCATTGATGATATTAGACTGCAGGACACGTGTCATGTTCGCAAACCTTATATAAGGCAAGCCTCACATAGAGATGTTTGAAGTGGCACCCAGATGAAACATGTCGACTATAGTGAATGTTTTGAAATGGAGAAAGGTGCCCCACATCTCTACTAACCGAGTTCAACTAAGGAGCTCATATGTGGAGGATAGAACACATAACTTTTGGTTGGGAAGACTAGTGAACTAATATGTGGAGGATAATCCACAAAATCACTCCAAGTTTCTCATATCAATTATTTGCAGTGATCATCACGTCCTTCATGTTTCTTTAAGGTACTTGATGCTGTAATCACCTGAAAATGGACAAAGACAATTTAACGATAATTCAAAGAAAATTGATTCAAATCAAAGAAAATCAAGAACAAAATTGAATCAATTGAATCACAATGCATAATTAGCCAATCAAAATGAAAATCAAGTCTTAATTCAAGATCAATCAAAATTGAGAGCATTTTAATCAAGTGCAATCAAATCAAAATACAATTAATTTGATTAATTGTATAGTCTTGGATTAAATTAAATTCAACCCATTCAAGGGGTACATGGCTAAAATAAATCAATTAAATCAATTAATAAAAATCAATTACTCTCAACAATCATAAAAGAGAGGAAAATCAATTAACCAATGAGATTTAAGGAAAGACATTCACATGGATCAAGCCAAATTGAATCTCATTCACTCAAAGTGAAAGGGAATCTTGACCATTGATCTTGTCTACTTGTCCCAAGCTTTGAGGACACAAACTTTTCTTTGTCTTCAAAGGGTGGAACCAAAAACTCAACCTAGGCTTAATCATGATCAAACACAACTACACCCCCTACCATTGGGAAAATCTATAAAAGGAAGGCCATTTTCCTTCATAATCAATAACCACACATCTAAGAATTGCATCCAACCTCTTGCAATTTGAGTTTAGAAGGCATGTAAGAGCATTTAGCATTTATCTTGATAATTTTTAGCTTTAGCATTGTTTCATCTTTATCATTCTCATTCTAGGACTGTCATTAATGAGAGTTTGCTGAGAGCTTTCCATTAACAATCTTAGTTAGAGAGCCATAGGATGCTCAATTGATCATTGAATTAGCTAAATAGTTTCTCTATTGTGGTTTAATTTAGTTTCTATTTCATTTATTGTTGATGATTACCCCTAATTCTATGAAGATACATTCATTTGTATATAGTTGCAAGTAAACCAAGAGGATTGGGAACCATATTGGTGCAGGGGCACCAAGGGTCAACAAGGCTAAGGCTATGAAGACATTCAAGGCATGGAAGGCACATAATTAAGGATCAAAGGTCAAAGGAGGTCAAATGGATTATAAATGATGAAAATCACATAAATTATCATGTATTGGCACCTATAATGTTTTGATGCCATGAAATGGCATTTGAATGCAAGGACTTAGTTTATATCCTTGAAAGGATTAAATAACTGTAACAAGGACCATTAGTGTTCAATAGAAGTTTTAGGATAGGTTAAAGTTGTAGGAGGAATTCTATTAAGTCTCCTAGGTGTTGGCAATCCTTTGGAGTTCTTAAAATCCAATTTATAAGGTTTTTAAAGCATTTCCATAGTTTAAATTTTCAAATGTTTAAATAACAACGGCTAGTAACCATTTAGGAGGGAAAGTCAAGTTTTAATGTCAAAATACTCAACTAATCCCTCTAACCGATTAGGAGTGGTTGGAGAAGTTGAGATGAAGGTTTATATATGTCTTTAGGAATCCATAATATAGCGGGATGCCTGGTGTGTACGAATGAAATAGGGAATTAAATAAAGACAAGATTTTCATTTGAAATCAGTGATCTTAAAGGTGTTACCAATATTTGTTTTGGATTCCTCTTTCAGTATGCATTAAGGAAACCTTCAAACATTCATTCTTAAACTATTGAATTCTTTGGAGACTTCTAGTTTGACTATTTATGTGTTATCAGTGGCTGGGATTCATTAAAGGATACAAAATCCTCCATTTTGGATTAATTGTGTGTGGATTCAAATGTAGATTCGACTTGGTTAATGTTTAGAAGAGATAAATAAAGTATTTAAAGATAATATTACATGTTTGGAGAGGTTTGAGAGTCACTTATCATGACTGTACCCTCACAAACAATGACATAGACTAGTTTCACTAAGTTTCCTTTCTTTATTTTGGAGTTTACTTATAATTAATAACCATTCCATGGAATCAAAGGCCTAGAATCCATGGAATGAGGATTATTAACCATGTGCAATATTAATCTAACCTTGAAGTTGCAGAAGTTTGAAAGAAAAGAGTGATCAGTGGCTGTGGCAGGGAGTGTTCCATTGAATTTCATGGCACAAGTATAGCAGCAGGTGTTTGGGTTGAATGGCATAGTTTTTTTATGATTGGAATAGTATTATATGGTTGAGTGAATTTTGAATCAATCATCAATTGATCCAGGAAGTGTTTGGAGGGCTGAGATTGAAGAAACCCTTGAATCAAGGAGAAGAGGTGATTTGGGGCTTTTGATGTTCCAAATAGTTTGAGTCTAATTCCTTTTAGTTTTAGAGGTTTGGGAACATATTGAGACACTTTCAAGAGTTTTAATCCTTGGGGATGCAAGTAACTAGGTGTTGCTTTGTTAAATCACCCTATTTTGGTGCATTTTTTGGTCACTCAATGAGGGCAGTCATACTTGGTCCAAAAGAGTCTATATAGATCTTCTAGTATGTTGTGTTAGTGGAAAAAGGGTATCCAAATATATCATTACTTTTTTTAATTATTTGGAAAAATGCATATTTAAGATCCATTTACCACTGAGGCAGGGCTATTAGGCCTCTGCACAATTAGGAGATATTTGGTCATTGGGAGTGTGGGATAACCCTTGAAAACTTGAAAACACTTTAATATAACCTCATATAACTCAAAGACATGAAATCCATCATTGGTTCACATTGGGAGTAGTCTTGGTTGGATTGAGTCTCTTGAAGCTATTGGGCACTTGGGAAAGTAGTGGGTTTGTAAACCAAATTTGAGTAACTTATCTTATCTATTAGTCCACCACCCTTTCCTCTGCATCAATTGGTATCAAAGCCTAGGGAAAGGTCTTGTGGAAAGTTTTTAGTGGTCTTGAGAAGTTTGGTTTCTTGGATCCTTAGTTAAGCCCTTAGAGTTGAACCATCTTTTAAGGTGTAGCCCTGAGTTGATTCATTTGCCAAATAGATCAAAGAACCATGACTGAAGGAGAAGAAGGAAATCTACCTACAAGGATGACCAAAATGGAGTTGGAAAGGATATTTAAAGATCAGTTGGTAGATAACAAGAAGCTAAAGGCAGCCCTTGAGAAAGAAAAGAAGGAGAAAGCTAAGAAAGATAAAGAGATGAGAATAATGATGGAAATAATATTGGCCTTAGAGAGGAGGGACAAGGGCATCAGAAAAGATGATGAAGTTGGAGATGATGATGAGGAAGAAGAAGAGGAACTCCAAGAGGAAGAACCATTAGATCATGATGAACTAAATATGGATAAGTTTGCTAAAGTCATTAAGAGTGGTGATACAAGGGCAAGAGCTGATTTGCCTACATATGGAGGAAATATGGATGATGAGGAATTGATAGATTGGTTCAGTGCCATGGAGAATTTATTTGAGTGTGAGGATGTGGAAGAGAATCAAAATTTGAAGGTTGCAAAGTCCAAATTGAAAGGACATGCTTTTCTATGGTGGGATTTGTTGGTGTAATTAAATATTACTAATTACACTTTACTTAAGTTTACTTAGGATAATGCATTTGCATAATTAGTTGTCTTTGAGACACCTAGGAGTTTGCATTTCATTTTAGCACATGGCTAGGATAATTTCCACTTTAGATGTCATCACATACCTCTTTGTGTGTGAGATCCACCTTTAGTGCTCTTATCACATTATCATCCTCTCATTGTTGCACATGTTTCTCATACTTTCATGTACAATGGAGGATGATCCACCTTTGGTGGACATGTGATTCCACCATGTCTAGTTGTGATCTTATCACTTGCATATCTTCTAGATATCATGCATTGCCTATATATTGAGGCATTCCTACTTTGTAATCAATCAATCAATTATCCATCATTTGATCATTATTGAATTCTTCATTTGATCATATTGTCTTGTCTCTCTTGTTTGTGATATCTCTTGAGCTTCTAGATCTTGGTTTCTATTCTTTGCCTTAGGAAAATTCTTACAGGATTGTATTCAGGTAGAGAGATGGAAAAATGGTAAACCCAAGATTGTACATCTTGGTACACTATGATGGATAGAATTAAGGAAAAAATTTTGCCAAGTGACTATAGGGTTCAGTTATACAAGAAGATGCAAGGTCTCAAGAAAAAATACATGGAGGTGCAAAGCTATATAGAAGAGTTTCACAAACTAGACATAAGAGTGAGTCATGATGAAGATATGGATGAAAAGATTGCTAGGTACATGGGGGGACTTAGGTTCAACATACAAGATGAACTTAGTCTTACTACCCCTAGGTCTATTCAAGAATGTTATAAATTGGCCATCAAGGCTGAGAAAAAGATAAAGTGGAGACAAGAGAGGCAAGGTAGTACAAGAGGAGGATCTTCCATGAGGGGAAGAGGAGGTAGAGGCAGCACTGATTTTTAGAATCACAATGAGAAAGACAGGGACAAGCCCTACTCATCTAATACAAGAGGTGGGTATAGAGGTGGAAGAAGTGGAGGAAGAGGCAATAGAGTGTTCATAGGCAAGTTCTTCCATTGTAATGAAGTGGGTCATCAATCTTTTAGGTGTCCCAAGTGGATTGAAGACAAAGGCAAAGAATGAAGAGTGCATTTGGTGGAAGAAGAGACAAGCAAGGAAGAGAAGCAAGAACCTAACTTGGCATTACCAAAAGAGGGAGTGTACTTATTCATGGGAAGGAACCAAACACCATATCATCCAAGCATATTCAGATCAAATTTTTTGATCCAAGGTAAAGTATGTAGACTCATTATAGACTCAGGTGCAAGTCATAATGTTGTGTCTCATGAGGTTGTTAGGAAGTTAAATCTGAAAACTTTTTTACATCCTAAGCCATATTATGCTACTTGGGTGAACGTGGATCAGAATTTGTTGGTTAGTACTCAAGTTATGATTGAGTTTCAGTTGGAAAGTACAGAGATAGGGTTTTATGTGATGTTCAAGATATGAGTTGTGGACACTTGATCTTAGGAAGATCTTGGCAGTGGTCTAGAAAGGTTATCCGTGATGGTTTCACTAATAAGTACTTGGTTCACCATGAAGGAAAGAGGTATGAGTTGCAGCCCTTATTGAGGAACTAAGAAGAACCAATACTCATGTGTTTTGGGCAAGAGATAGCAAAGAAGGTTCAATATGATACTGGATGGTAGAGGGGTAAACAAGTACAACCAAGAGGCTATGATGATAGTCTTGAAGGTGGAGAGATTTGGGACCTAGCCTTTGTACAAATTGGGACCATTAAGTGTCCTTTAATGCAGTCAGAGCATAGCAAGGGGTCAGAATTGTTGGAGCAAGGATATCATCCATGCAATGGATCAGACATGAAGGACTTAGAACCTTCTCACTGGCCTACATAAGTAAAGTCAGCAAATCCATGCTTTTCTTTTAACAAGTTGCATGTGAATGCAAGTTGACAAGGTGTGAGAAAGAAGATTACATTGGGGAATTACTCCACCCCTACATTTCAGAGATCCTTCAAGCCACAACACTCTTGGGACAAGATTTTTATTACTAGTGGGGAGTATGGTGCAGGGGCACCAAGGATCAACAAGACTAAGGCTATGAAGACATTCAAGGCATGGAAGACACATAAAGAGGATCAAAGGTCAAAGGAGGTCAAAGGGATTCTAAATGATGAAAATCACATAAATTATCATGTATTGGCACCTATAATGTTTTGATGCCATGAAATGGCATTTGAATGTAAGGACTTAGTTTAGATCGTTGAAAGGATTAAATAAATGTAACATGGACCATTAGTGTCCAATAGATGTTTTAGGATAGGTTAAAGTTGTAGGAGGAATGTTATTAAGTCTTCTAGGTGTTGGAAATCCTTTGGAGTTCTTAAAATCTAATTTATAATGTTTTTAAAGGATTTCCTTAGTTTAAATTTTCAAATGTTTAAATTACAATGGCTAGTATCCATTTAGGAGGGAAAGTCAAGTTTTAATGTATAAACACTCAACTAATCCCTCTAACTGATTAGGAGTGGTTGGGGAAGTTGAGATGAAGGTTTATATATGTCTTTAGGAATCCATAGTATGAAAGGATGCCTGGTGTGTACAGATGAAACATGGAATTAAATAAAGACAAGCTTTTCATTTGAAATTAGTGATCTTAAAGGTGTTACCAATGTTTTTTTTGGATTCCTCTTTCAGTATGCATTAAGGAAACCTTCAAACATTCATTCTTAAACTATTGAATGCTTTGGAGACTTCTAGTTTGACTGTCTATGCATTATCAATGACTGAGATTCATTAAAGAATACAAAATCCTCCATTTTGGGTTATTGTGTGTGGATTCAAATGTAGGTTCGACTTGGTTAATGTTTAGAAGAGATCAATAAAGTATTTAAAGACAATATTACATGTTTGGAGAGGTTTGAGAGTCACTTATCATGACTGTACCCTCACAAACAATGACATAGGCTAGTTTCACTAAGTTTCCCTTCTTTATTTTAAAGTTTACTTATAATTAATAACCATTCCATGGACTCAAAGGCCTAGAATCCATGGAATGAGGATTATTAACCATGTACAATATTAAGGGTGAGTGCACAAAGATGGGGGACCAAAAAGGGGGTATAAGATGCCACGTTTTTCCTGAAATCAGCAAACTTTGAACTTCAACAAGAAATTGAAGAGAGTTAGACTCAAAATTTTAAGATGTGACAAAAACAAGAGTTGTAATACTCTGAATCTAGTTCCTAAACTACTAACTTATTTTGAAAATGGTGCAGATTAAGGCTCTCAAAAAGGGGGGAGAACAAAAAGTGGTCCTATTTTTTGTGAAAAAACTTAACATAGTGTTTGGTGTGCTCCCCCTAAAATGTTAATTCTTTTTTTGAATTTTTTTAATCACTCTAGTGAGAAGTTAGCTAACACCGCGTAGTTTATCCCAGAATTGTTTGGTAATTTTTTGATGAATTTACGAAGTGCACACATCTTGAAAAAATGAAATTTTTGTGTGCTCCCCCTAAAAATTATTTAAAAATAATCGAAAATAAAAAAATACAAAAAAATTTGATGTGTGTAGAATGGAGTCTAGTTTCTAAAAATGTAACTTGTTGCAAAATTCGATGAACGAGCCAAAATCTATGCCCAAAATACTACACGTTGGTTTTTTTTTTAAAAAAACATACACACAAAAGAAATTAGAAATGAAAAACTTAACATAATCAGAATTCAAAATAAATTATATGCTTAGATAGCTAACAGAAAGATCTACAATATCATGTCGTATGTTTTTTACTTTCTTGAGCCATGAGTAAACCTAACGAGGAGCACACAAAAAAAAATGTCATTTTTTTGTGTTCATCGCGGGGCCTATTTGAATCGTCCAAGCCTTTGGGTTGGATCTCCAAGGCAAATCCAAGCCTTAGGATTGGTAAATTCCAATGCCTTACAAAGCCCATGTGCCCTATAAGGCGTGCACACCACTGAAATATATGACTTCCATAGCGTGTAGGCCCTATGCAAGTCATAGATTTCAATAGTGCGCTCGCCCTATAGGGCGTGTGCCCTATAGGGAAAGTGCACTATTAAAATCTATGACTTCCATAGGGTGTGCGCCCTATTTAAGTCATAGACTTAAATAGTGATGAGAAATAGTCAGAGTGAGAGGAAGAGAGAGAGAGAGAGAGAGAGAGAGGGATCTCTCCGCCTTCTTATCCTCTATATTTTCCATTCTTACCCTCTTTCACCCCTTCTCTCTCTCTCTCTCACACACACACATGCTCTCTACCACCTTCCTACTCTCTCTCTCTCTCTCTCTCTCTCTCTCTCTCTCTCTCTCTCTCTCTCTCTCTCTCTCCCCCTTTGTAACCTATATTTTCCCTTATTACCCTCTTTCACCCCTCTCTCTTTCTCACACACATACTCTCTACCACCTCTCTCTCTCTCTCTCTCTCTCTCTTCCCCCTTCTCTCTCTCTCTCTCTCTCTCTCTCTCTCTCTCTCTCTCTCTCTCTCTCTCCTCTCTCTCTCTCTCTCTCTCTCTCCCTTATGACTCTCTTAGACCTTCCCCTTCTCTCTCTCCTACTCTATCCCCTTCCCCTTCTCTATCTCTCTCCTTCCCCTTCTCTCTCTCTCTCTCCTCTCTCTCTCTCTCTCTCCTCTCTCTCTCTCTCTCTCCACTTTTTTTTTTTGCAAAGGGCGCATGTGCTATAGCGCACTAGCGCTATGCAAGACTTTGCATGTTACGCTTTTCTAATTTTTCCATAGGGTGCACACAATTTAGATTTTTACATAGCATGTGTGCCCTATAGGGTGCACATGCTATGTTTTTGAATTGCCCAAGCCTAAGGCTTGGGAAACTCAAGCCATAGTGTGTGCGCCCTATAAGGTGCATGCGCTTTAGTGCGTACACACTATGGAAATTTGGGGGCCAAAAAGGAAAGTGGCACCTTTTTGGTCCCCCATCTTTGTGCATATACCCTTAATCTAACTTGAAGTTTTAGAAGTTTGAAAGGAAAGAGTGATCACTAGCTGTGACAATGAGTGTTCCATTGAATTTCATGGCACAAGTATAGTAGTAGGCATTTGGGTTGAATGTCATGGTTTTTTTATGATTGATATTTTGATACCATTTTTCCACTAACACAACATACTAGAAGATCTATATAGACTCTTTTGGACCAAGTATGACTGTCCTCATTGAGTGACCCCAAAATGCACCAAAATAGGGTGATTTAACAAAGAAACACCTAGTTTCTTGCATCCCCAAGGCTTCAAACTCTGGAAGTGTCTCAGTATGTTCCCAAACCTCTAAATCTAAGAGTAATTATACTCAAACTATTTGGAACATCAAAAGCTCCAAATCACCTCTTCTAAACCCTTGATTCAAGGGTTTCTTCAATCTCGACCTTCAAACACTTCCTGGATCAATTGGTGATTGATTCAACATTCACTCAACCATATAATACTATTATCATTACTTTGTTTAATAATTTGGAAAAATTCAGAGTTAAGATCCATTTACCACGGAGGCAGGGCTACTAGACAGGGCTATTAGGCCTTTAGACAGTCAGGAGATACTTGGTCATTGGGAGTGTGGGATAACCCTTGAAACCTTGAAACCTTGAAACCACTTTAATATAACCTCATATACCTCAAAGACATCAAATCCATCATTGGTTTGCATTGGGAGTAGTCTTGGTTGGATTGAGTCTCTTGAAGCTATTGGGCACTTGGGAAAGTAGTGGGTTTGTAAACCAATTTTGAGGAACTTATCTTATCTATCAGTCCACCACCCTTTCCTCTACATCAGATATCACCAAAATGGAATGAGATCAAGACATAATAACACTAGTCTAAAAGGGATGCTCCTAGGTGGAGAAAAGGGAAAATCCTATAGGAAAAAGAGAATGAAGTACCACATAAGTTATCCAAAGAGACATGTATATATCCCATCATCGATCTAAATAATCATTACATAGATATAAAGGAGAGTGAGAGGTACTTCAAAAAGAAAAAGGAAATAAAATGCATTCATCAAAGGCTTCATAATGAAACTTTATGGGTGATATCCAAAAAATCACAAAACCCATGTAGTCGTAAAAGGAAACAACACTATCAAAAGAAAGTGTTTCTAATTAATGTCTAAGGAAATTTCAGTATTTTTCTTTCAACTATAAATATTTACTTCATATCATTGGAGAATTTCTTGAGGATCCTTAGGAAAAAGGATTATCTCCTTCACTTCAGGCTCTGTGAAACCTAGATGGGTTAACCTTGGAAACTTTAAATGAAACTTCCAGTAAATATTACTATTAATGGATACTGTCTCAGACTAACCAATGAGAGAAATATGAATTATATATTTGAATTGGAGATCTATTCTGATATATCACCTTTTTCATTAATTATCTTCTGAGACAAATGACCATACCTTTCTAAAAGAAAGAAAAATAACAAAAAACATTAAGAAAATATGGATTTCTTGAATATATGGTTACTGAGAACTAAAAGAAATTAGAATTGTGCCTTAATGTATTGGGATAAATTTGGCGTTCAAGAAATCTTAATAAGTTCACATATATTTCATGAATACTCAAGCCTAACATAAGAATTCAATATATAACACCACATGTCATGCTTCTTGTGAAGTAATCTGATATTGTAGCTCCTTTTATTCCAGCTAATAGCAAAATTGTTCCCTTCTTTTTCTACAGTTTGTGAGTTGGTTGATGAACTTAGTTTTATGTATTGTGATTGATTCTAATCCTTTACATGATACTATGTTCATTTGATTATTTTGCAAGCATTGGTTTCCTTGGAGGTTTTCAAATCTGTGTGCATCTAACTGTGTTGATTTGTGAAAAATATCTTTCCTTCTCATTCACAATCAGCACCTGATTGTTTTCTAAGGGGAAAATCAAATTTGGAAGAGTTGTGGAGTTCATGTTACGTGCTGGGTTATATTGTGGGTTTGATTTTCAGTTTGTGGATCTATTCAGTTTGGTGAATCACCTAAGTTAGATCTAGCATTTTCCAGTTTTATGCAATCTCTCTATCCCTTTCCCTTCAAAGTTAATACAGTTTAGGTGATACAAACGGGGAAGCTGGCCCTTAATCCGAAGGTCTATTCTCAGGAAGCAGTCCCCACATCTTGAGAGTATTCCCATGTTTTACAGGATTGCTAGGTTTTATACTTAGCCATCATGGGTGCAATCCCTAGTGACAACAATGCTTTAAATATCACTATCATTCCCAGATTGTTTCTATAACTCATACCAAGGTTTTCATTCCTTCCTTGAAATAAACCTTAAAGTATGTAATAACACATTTACAATGAGATTTGTGAAGAAAAAATTATCTATCTTGGATAGAAGAATCCATGCAACAACAAGAAAATAAGATAGGAGACAACTCATAGTGAGATTTTCATTTATTTTCTTCAAATGAAAAACTTACAATATTTCAAATGCAAGACTCCATTAGCACCCAACTATAATCTATTATCATATGAAATACTTAGCATAAAATTTTCCAAAGCCCAACACCATTTGTGTATCAACCATTGTAATGCCCACCCTAGTACCCCTGATATTTTGGACTGACATGATTAGGACATTGAGTATTATGGATTATATGTTTTGTTTATTTTGATTAGATGATGAGACATTTTTCTTGTATATGTTTTGATAATAAATTTTTTAAACCAAATTAATAATGATTTACAGTATTTGCATGACTTGTTGTTCATATATATGATTATATTGATTATGAAGATGGCTCATTTCTTGTTTTACATTATGGAGTTATGATTATTTTAGAGCTAACCATACAAATCTAATTATGTTTTGATATTGATACTATTTGATGTGCTCGTGGAATGAGGAGAGGTAGTCGTAGTCACTTCTACAAGAGACTCACATGATGTTACACTCTCCCTCCTTGTCTTCCACTAATTGTACATACATACATACATACATACATACATACATACATATATATATATATGTATGTATGTATGTATGTATGTATATGTATATGTATATATGTATATACATACGTATGTATATGTATATATACATACACACACACACACACACACACATATGGGTAAGTGCACCTAGATGGTGAACAAAAAGGGGGGTATAAGTGGCCACTTTTTTTTTTTTCTAAAATCAGGGAAACCTGAACTTCACAGAGATATTTGAGGGTCATGCACTCAAAACTAGGAGTTGTGTAAAGATTAAGAATTATATTAATCTGAATCTAGTTTCTAAACTACTAAATTTTAAAAATAAATGGATAAGATTAAGAGGGTCAAACCTCTCGCGCATGAAAAAATTGTTCTTGATTTTTTAGAAAAATATAACATAGTTATTTCTGTGCACTTCACAAAATCTATAGTTAGATTTAGCATTTTTCAAAACCCTTTGGTAGGATAATAGGTAAGAGTGAGATCTAGAATTTGTGTATTTTTTTGTAATTTTTTGTTGAGTGTTTCATTTTTTATGATTTTTTGAAGTGACCACATCCTGAAAATATGGTACTTGTTCATGCGCTAGGCATAACTTGCATCAAAATAATCCAAATTGCAATTTTTTTAAAAAGAATCTAGTGTAGAACAATAATATGTAATTTTTTTAATTTGGTCAAGTAAATAAAAAATTATTAAAAAAATGACAAACATATGTCTGTGAGGACTGTGAAGACACTGGTAAAGAAAATTAAAGTTAACTATGTTAAGGTTGTCCAAAAATAGAAAAAATAATATGGTTAGAAATCTTACAATATGTGTGAGATGATGGTAGTAATTTTAGATATACCCACTTGAACATTTGTAAAGTTGATGATGATGAAGTCAAGAAATCACATTGAAAGAAGAAAAATGTGTAAATGGACAAAATTGGAGGGAAAATGGACTTGCAAGCCTTAGGGTCATATTCCAAACCTTTTACCAATCCATAATTTGGGTTATGGTGTACAAAATAACCCACTTGGGTTTTGATAAGAAAATTCACAATTTTGAGTTCTACAAAACTCGTAAGGGTTTTGAAGACATAAAACAACTTTTTCAGTTTCACATAATATGTCTTCAAAACTTGTACAGGTTATGAAGACATTAAGAAATTTGCTCAAGTAAATGTGTAATACAATACACATTTGTATAGATTTACATATATGATATGTTTATGTGTAGGTATATATGTTAGAATAACTGAGAGTGGGGGGGGGGGGGGGGGGTGAATCAATTAGATTAGTTATCCTACAATCCTAAATACAAAGATGTACCTTATAAAACTATTCCAACAAATTATGCAGCTTTGTAACATAAAATATCAATCTGACTATTCACTTTACCAATTATCAGTTAAATAACTAATTGTGATTATCGACCAAATCAAGTATGCAGTATGTAAAGTATGATAACAAAACAATCATCACAAATAACACATAACACAATGATTTAATGTAGAAACCTTGTTAAGGGAAAAGCCAACTGGGGACCGGTAACCCAAAATAATTCACTCTTTTGAAGTGAGCTCGATGAAGAGCCAACCCTGTTAAAGGTTACAAACACACTGTTAGGTCTAACCTTGTTAGAGGATTTAACACTAGCCATTAATCTTTTGACCAACATTCACTATGGGGTCAATAAGATAACAATGTACATTCTCTGAATGACATAGGGCAGAATATAAGATTGTTAAGTCTACTCGGTTAAGAGATTTTCTGAATCAATGGTTTAAACTGATATAGTATGATCTGATTCAAATACAACACTATTGTAGATATTTAGATCTATGCTAAGCCCATAAAAATCTTCTAATCAATAATATAATTTACTTCTTCAATATTCATCAACTTACTTTCCCTCGATACATAGTTCTTTGACGCTCGGTTAACTCTACAGTTTGGTTCTTTCAATAACCAGTCTGATCAGGCATGCATGAATTGTCTTCACTTGAATTCTCTATAGTCTTCTTCCTCTAGGATTCATTTTAATAATGAAACTTGTGTCTCTTAAAGAGACACGTAAACCATTTTCATTTCAACCATTAGATTTTGCCGCTTAATCTCCTTCATCCATTTTGCCTCTTAAATCTTCCTCGGCAGATGTGTTATTAACACGTTTCAATCTCATCCTTTAGATCTTCTCTGAATTTTTTCAGCCATGGATCTTATAACAAACTTAATCTTTAATCTCAAAATCATAACAATTTCCATCTCATCATTTTCAGTCAGTTGTTCTTAGCATTTAATGTTTTCATCCACATTCAGTTAACATAGAACATGCGTCAGTGATAACTAGTCAAGCTATCTCGGTTAATACTGTTAGTCAGTATACACTGCACTAGCTTAGTGTATACAGAAATCTTCAATTACTGACACATTGTCCTGTTCACTTTCACTTCCTTCTTCATAATAGATTAATGTAACATAATCAACTCAACAGTATGAATTCATAGACACATCAATAAGTTACCCAATATATACCTTATCTTCATCTATCATATCCTTCTTTTCCTCATGTAGATATCTCATTTATTCATATTTTATTACTTCCATAGATGTTCAGAAGTTTGTAACTAATATGATAAGTACTGTCAAGACTAGTTGACATCAATGGAAACATATTGACTGATTTAATGATCTTACATATCAATTCAGTGCTCGGTGATCTCTAATCATTGTTTCTTCAATTTATTTAGGTATTCAATCAGTTGTAGTTCATCAATCTCTCCCTTTGGCATTGATGGTAACACAAGCAATATGAAAATATGTCATGCACATACCAAACATGTATTCTACAGCTATGTAAGAAAATTATGTAGCTTAGTAAGCATTTGATATGTTTAATCACTACAAAACATAATAGCATTACAAGTGCAGACTCTTCCTACAAATTTGATCTTTTTAGCTCTCTGATTCCTTTTGTCCTTAGCAACAAATATTCAAGTCTCTCCCTTTTTGTGTGTTCTCAGTAATTGATTTCTTTTCATATTCATTCTCTACCTTTCACAACAATGCCAAATAAATTATACAAACAGCTCTATAGAGCCAAACATTCTCTATTGTTTAGTTCATATCTTGTACCATCAGTGTACAGATAAACAAATTTATGTTCCAACTTCTACAATCTTTCACAACCTTAGATAGAATCCAAAGTGTGATTTGTGTGCATCAACATGAATGATCTTCTGATAAGTGTAGGTTGATGCAACCTATTGATCACCTCAATGACCTGTAGACAAGGGACAGACCCCAAGTCTAGTTCTCAAATATTCAAACGTGTCCTTCGATAATGGTTTAGTAAAGATGTCAGCAAGTTGTTCCTTAGATGCTACAAATTCTAGTTGTACTTGCTTCTCCTGAACTTATTCCCTCAAGTAGTGATACTTGATAGATATATGCTTTGTTTTCGAATGCATCACTGGATTCTTTGAAATGTTTATAGCACTAGTGTTGTCACAATATATAATCACTGGGTCAGTGATTACCTCATTCATTCCTTCCAACACTTGTTTGATGTAGGCTATATTTGAACAGTTTGCAGCAATAACAACATACTCTACTTCAATAGTGGACTGAGAGATGCATGCTTGTTTCTTACTAATTCAAGTCACAAGCCTTTCCCCTAAAAAGAATGCTCCACTAGTTGTGCTCTTCTGGTCATCTATGTTTCTAGCCCAATTTGCATCGGTGTAAACTTTAAGTTCAAATTTCCCTTCCAATGTGTATGATAACCCATAATCCTCATTTTTCTTCAGGTATCTCAAGATTCTCTTTACAACAACCATATGTGAATGTTTTGGATTGGAAGAAAATCTTGCCACAATCCCCACTGCATGTGCTATATTAGGCCTACTGTGTACTACATACATCAATTTACCAATAATAGATCGATATAGAGTCTGATTTACATCAATAGATTCATCAGCTTTTGTTAATTTGTAGCTAGTCACCATCGGTGTACCCACAGGTTTAGCATCTTCCATGCCAAAAGTTTTCAGTAGTTCTTTAATGTATTTTGATTGTGTGAGGAAAATCCCATCTTTCTGTTGTATAATTTGTAAACCTAGAAAGAATTTAATCTCTCCAAACATAGACATATCAAATTCCTTTCTCATTTTAGAAGCAAAATATTTGCAAATCTGATCTTGTCCACCAAAGATTATATCATCAACAAATATTGCAGCAATCAAAATGTTATCATCAGAATCTCCTTTCATGTACATGTTACTATTTTCACTAGTTCTTACAAAGCCAATACTTATAAGATAAGCATGTAATCTTTCATACCATGCCCTCAGTGGTTTCTTCAGTCCATACAAATCTTTGTGCAGTCTACATACCATGTCTCTCTACTTCGGATCAACAAACCCTTCAGGTTGTTCTATGTAGACCTCCTCCTCAAGTATTCCATTTAGAAATGTTGATTTCACATCCATTTGATATACCTTAAATCCCTTATGTGCAACATAGGCAAGCAATAATTGAACTCCTTCCAATCTAGCAATAGGTGCAAAGGTTTCACCATAATCAATACCTTCTTCTTGTGCATATCCCTTGCAAACAATGCTTGCCTTATTCCTTGTAACTTCTCCATTCTTATTCAGGTTCTTTCTGAAAATCCACTTACTACCGACAAAATTTTTATCTTTTAGTGTAGGCACTAAGGTCCATGTCTTATTCTTTATAATTTGTTCAATCTCCTCATTCATAGAATTTATCCAATCCTCATTTTCAAGTGCATCCCTAACATTCTTCGGTTCAAACTCACAAACTAAGCATGTGTTTTGTCTCAACTTACTTCTTGTCATCATGCTAGCTTGCTTATCTCCAATGATTTGGTTCTCAGGATGATGTCTTCCAAAAAATCTTGCTAGCACTTGATTTCTCCTATGTTGATCACTCTATTCAAGTACAGTTTCTTTCTCAGTAGCTTCTTCCTGATTCTTAGTGTCCATTTGTTGATGCTTGGTTTCATTTTCCTAATGCTTGGTAGACTCATCCTGTGGCTTCAGTAGATACTCTAGATCTTCAACATAAGTGAGCCTACCATAGTCTTCCAGCTCCTTCATGCTTTCTACATCATTCTTATTAGAAAACTCATCAACTCTTACATTAGCACTTTCTATCATCTTATTAGTAACTTTATTCAGACATTTGTAAGCTTTACTCTTTGTAGAATATCCTAAGAATATCCCTTCATCACCTTTAGAGTCAAATTTTCCATTCCTATCATCTTTCAAAATATAACATTTGGTACCAAAAATTCGGAAGTAACTTACACTTGGTATGTATCCAAACCATAACTCATAGGGTGTCTTGTTCGTATCCTTCTTTAGTTGTAGTTGGTTTTGGACATATAAAGTTGTGCTAACTTCCTCTCTCTAGTATACTTGTGCAATATTCTTTTCTATCATCAGTGTTCTAGCACAATCAATAATAGATTTGTCTCTCCTTTCAGCAATTCCATTATGTTGTGGTGTTCTCGATGTAGAAATCTGTCTTTTTATACCATGCTCATTACATAAGTTAGTGAATTCATCATAAATAAACTCACCTCCTCTATCAGACCTTAAGCATTTCAATACTTTTCTTGTTTCTTTTTCTACTTTAGTCTTATACCATTTAAATAGTTTGAATGCCTCAGATTTTTCTTTTAAGAACATGACTGTCATCAATCTAGTATAGTCATCAACAAACAAAATAAAGTATCTATCTCCATAGTAGCTTTGGGTTCTCATGGGACCACATAAGTCGGTGTGAACCAACTCCAAGATTCCTTTAGATGAGTAGTCCATACTTTTAAAACTAGATTTTGTCATCTTCCCTTTCTGATATTGATGACACATAACATGATCAGGTTTTGTTAGGCTAGGCAATCCTCTAACTTTTCTCTTTTTACTGATCTTAATCATGTTATCAAAATTTACATGACATAACCTTTTATGTCATAACCATGCATCTTCATTTTTCACAAGTAAACAAGAAGTCTCTGCATTGTTAAGATAAAATAAGTTACCTTTTGATTGTCCTCTTGTTCTAACAAGCTTTCCATTTTCATCATAGATCTTTACCTTCTTGCTTTCAAATGCCACTTCGTGACCTGAGTTATTAAGTTGTGCCACACTTAGCAAATTTTAATTTAGTCCTTTTACCCAATAAGCATTGTCACATGTGATTCTATCATTTATCAATAAAGATCCTTTTCATTTAACCATACATGGTGTATCATTACCCATTTTTACTGATCCTCCATTATAATGCTCAAGATGATCAAACTTATCTTCATCGCCAGTCATATGATGTGTACAACCACTATCAATAATCCAAGTATCATTTTTACTAACTTTAGAAATGAGTTTTGTTTCTACATACCTTTCCTCCTCTTCAAAATCATGTTTCATTGCAACAAACACTACCTCAATGTCATCATCAGTGTCGGTGTCAGTGTCCTCATCTCCAATGAAATAACATGCATTTTTTCCCTTATCTTTGTGATCTTGGTTATCTCTATTATAGTGTCGGTAACCCCTATTGTTTCTTCTCCCATAGCTTCCTACACTAGATCGATCTTTGTCTCTTTCTTCCTCTTTCTTGTTGGGACATCTAGCAACAATATGGCCAACTTCTTTACAATTAAAATAGGCTAAAAGTAACTTTCCCTTATATCTACCTTTACCTTTAGGCAATCTTCGGGCCATAAGAGCTTCAAGTTCATCAAGCTCATCATCAATATTACTATCATTTCCATTCCTTATATTATGATTACTGCTAGATTTACTAATCTTCAGAGAAGACATAAAGGCAGAGTCAACAATCGGTACCACACTATTATCAAAATTGATCAGCTCAAAAGTTGTTAACTTACCAATCAGACTATCAAGAGTAAGAGTGCTACCAGGTGCATACCTCATTTCATGAATAACATATATTCTAATTGCCTAAGTAGGCAACAGGGTTCTTAGTATCTTACTTACCACTATATCTTCTTCAATGACACCACTAGCTCCTCGGATAGCATTGACTACCTCTTCGATTCAGTTTGTGTATTGTACTATGTTTTCTCCTTCCTTCATTTTCATATCATCGAATCTACCTCTTAAGCTTTCAGCTCTGGCTCTCATCACATTTGCATCACCACCATAGACTATAGAAATTTTATCCCACATTTCCTTCATGGTAGTGCAAGCCTCGACATCCTCAAATTCTACATCAGATAAAGCAGCACCAATCTCTATCATGGTAATATTATGTTCATGTCGATCTGTCAACTGATCAAGAGTCAAGGGTCCAGTCGATGGTTGTAAGTAGCCATTGTCAAGTAAATGTGTTGCAGATTCCCCAATACCACATATGTGAAGTCTCATCTGGCTTTGCCATGTAGTAAAATTGTCCTTGTTTAGCTTCGGCACTTCCCTCTTATACATCTTGTAATCTTTCTGCTGAAGTCCTTAAAAAAATTTTCTAAGCAACTAATATGCTCTGATACCAATTGTTAGAATAACCAAGAGGGGGAGTGAATCAGTTAGATCAGTTATCCTACAGTCCTGGAAATACAAATATGTACCTTATAAAACAATTCCAACAAATCATGTAGCTCAGTAACATAAAATATCAATCTGACTGTTCACTTTACTGATTACTCATTAAATAGCTAACTGTGATTACCAACCAAATAAATTATGCAATATGTAAAGTATGATAACAAAAAAATAATCACAAATAACACATAACACAATGATTTAATGTGGAAACCTTGTTAAGGGAAAAATAACCTGGGACTGGTAACCCAAAATAGTTCACTCTTCTAAAGTGAGCTCAGTGAAGAGCCAACCCTGTTAAAGGTTACAAACACACTGTTAGGTGTGACCTTGTTAGAGGATTTAACACTAACCATTAATCTTTTGACTAGCATTCACTACAGGGTCAACAAGATAACAATGTACATTCTTTGAATGACATAGGGCAGAATATAAGACTGTTAAGTCCACTCGATTAAGAGATTTTTTGAATCAATGGTTAAACTAATACAATATGATCTAATTCAAATACAACACTATTGCAGATATTCAGATCTATGCTAAGCCCATACAAATCCTCTGATCAATAATCTAATTCACTTCTTCAATATTCATTAACTTACTTTCCCTTGGTAAATAGTTCTCTAACACTCGGTTAACTCTGCAGTTCGGTTCTTTCAATAACTAGTTTGATCAGGCATGCATGAATAGTCTTCACGTGAATTCTCTATTGTCTTCTTCCTCTGGGATTTGTTTCAACAATGAAACTTGTGTCTCTTAAATAGACAAGTAAACCATTTTAATTTCAACCATTAGATTTTTCCTCTTAATCTCCTTCATCCATTTTGCCTCTTAAACCTTCCTCAGTAGATGTGCCATTAACATGTTTCAATCATGGATCTTATAACAAACTTCATCTTTAATCTCAAAATCATGACAATTTCCAGCTCATCATTTTTAGTCAGTTGTTCTTAGCATTTAATGTTTTCATCCACATTCAGTTAACACAGAACATGCATCGGTGATAACTATTCAAGCTAGCTCGATTAATACTGTCAGTCGGTATACACTGCACTGTCTCGGTGTATACATAAATCTTCAATTACCAACCACAATGTCTTGTTCAATTTCACTTCCTTCTTCATAATAGATTAATGTAACATAATCAACTCAATAGTATGAAGTCATAGACTCATCAATAAGTAACCCAATGTATACCTTATCCTCATCTTTCATATCCATCTTTTCCTCATGTAGATATCTCAGTTCTTCATATTTTCTTACTCCCACAGATGTTCAAATGTTTGTAACTAACATGATAAGTACTGTCAAGACCAGTTGACATCAATGACAACATATTGATTGATTTAATCATCTTACATATCAATTTAGTGCTTGGTGATCTCTAATCACTATTTATTCAGTTCATTTAGGTATTCAATCAGTTTTAGTTCATCAATATATGTATATCTATAGTTATATATACATATATTTATATAGATATATGTATATATATATCTGTATACATGCATGACTCTCTCTCTCTCTCTCTCTCTCTCTCTCTCTCTCTCCCCTTATCTTCTCTCTCTAGTTTTATATAACATGTACAGATTATGAGAAATTGTGAACGTTGGCATAAGTTTAAATAACTTGTACGGGTTATGGGAAATTATCATTACTTTACATAACTCATATGGGTTATGAGGAAATATTTATATTTGAGTCCCAACAACCTAAAATCCATAAGTGCAAGTTTTTTGAAGGCCCCACTATTGTTGCACATGATTTTCTAAGACAATAACAGTTAGATTTTGCTTATTTTATTGTCAATATTTCTTTGAAATGATTGATTTATCTCTTTTTTTGGATTCTTTTTAAAATTATTTTATCATGATTACTTTAAATTATAAGAAAATGATACTTATTTGTTATTTTTATGTTATTTGATTATGGATTTTCCTCATGATGTTACATGTAGGACAATCAATATCAATAATGGGAAGAACAAGAGAGGAACGATTGAATAATAAGATGCAGCAAAGGAAAGACAAAGGAAATGCATGAGGAGATTATGTGAAGGTACGTCATCTAATGCACCTAGTGAAAATGATGAACATTCAACAATTGAAATTGATATAGTGAATGCACCAAATCAAAATGATCAACATACACCAATTCAAATGCATGAGATGAATCCACCTAATGAATGCGATGAACATGGACCATTTAATGAATGCACATGTTAATGAAATTCGGGAAGATTTACCATTTGAAGAAAATGATCCAATGAATGAACCAATCTTAACACCTCCTAGAATAATTCATAGAAAACCAAAGTTTCTAATAGACATTGATGAAAATATTTTGAGGTGAATGCATGATAAAATTTCTGAGAGAACTTGAAGAAGAATGGTTATAAGAATTTGGAACAACTATTTTGAAAACTTAAATCAAAGTGGAAGATTCCAATTAGTTGTTGAAATGATTAAAAATCTGAAATTTAGAGACACAATGAAAATTTTGGGGTTAAGAACATCTGAAAATAATAGTGAAAGAACCATTGTGAGAAATCTTTTTGATTCATACCAATCCATTAGTTCAAAATCATGCTCTAAAGATGCTAATGTTACTTGTCGTGTCCTCACATCAACTAATATGGGAAAGGTAATGAAAAAATCTTGTTTAATAAGAAAAACAAGAAAGTCATTAAGGATAAGTAGAACCACATTACACCATGCTTTAGATAGGTGAGAGAAAATTGAGGATCCTAACAATAATTCTCTTTGGGCATTCTCGGGTAGACTCCAACGCAAGGACAAGGTTGTTGTTGATGCACTAAGAACATTAATTGAGAAATATTGGCATGAAAACATAAGGGTTTCACCCAACCAAAGGGATGTTTTTAGAAGGTGAGTTTGAATTAGAAATCATGAGCCACATCCAAAATATCGCTTAGATATGACACAAACAAAATTTTATGAAAGGTTTCTTCAAAGCTTTCTTCATATTAAAATTAGTCAAATATTTTTGAGATGAAAAAACTATTTTATGTTAACATTACTCATGCACATACTACATGTTGTTGTAGGCTTCATGTTTATTTTTCTATGCATTATGAGATTTATCACTATATATGTGGTATTTTGCATGCTAACAATGTTTTGCAAGAATCGAGTCTACAAGCACCTCCTAAGTCACCGAGAGACTTCACTTCAAGTGTACTCTGTAAACAAGATGATGGGTGTATTTATTATAAGATGATGTGTTTGAAAGGATTTTGTCCTACATGTGGTGGTTTGCAAATGTTGCATAGATTCTTACATCTTGATAACACACATGAAATTGGGCAAGAACTAGTTTCTTTTGGAAAATAAAAGTTAGTCACATATGGTGTTAAAGATGGAAAATAACTAAAGAGGTGTAAGTTAGTGAAAAGGGATATATGTGTAGCTGATTTCATGAAGATGTTGTTAGGAATAGTCCCAAGAGATAACTGAGAGGGGGGGGGGGGTGAATCGGTTATCTACAAGTTTCAATTCTTTATCCAATTAAGTATACTTAAACATAAAGCATAAATACAATGAAAGAACACATGAACATAAACACCAATATTTTGGTTATGGGGAAACCCAAATAGGTAAAAACCCTGGCGGAACTTGATACCCACTAATATTCTATACTAGTGTATAATGATCCTTGTTAGAAGATCCTTTACCCTGTTAGGAGTAGCTTTACAATATATGAAGTACAGTAGACCTGGTTAAGGGTCAGACCCTGTTAGGAGTCTTTTACAATTTTCCCTATTAGGGGAGAGGATGCACTATCTGAGAGCTCACTACTCAAATGGGTGAAGGCTACAACCTTTTGAATAACAGATACACACTATATCTGGATCTTGGTGAACTGTGCTTTGACCTACTATTTGGATCAATTCCAATGAATAGCACACATATTCTTCTTGGTCACATTGACCTTCTTTTGATGGTTCAACACTTCGCACACTCTGCTCTGCTCTGCTTAATCAACCATGAACCACACTTTAGCAATCACAAATGGCTACCTATAAATATCTTTCCTCCAAATGATATAATCAAGTCGACCTATTAGAACCACCTTAAAATAAAATTAGAGAAACCATAATAAACTTCAACAAACATTATGTCGGCTCTACTATGGGCGCAACACATTCTAGGACCTGTTCATATAATATAATTATAGACGCATGCCACACACTGTCGGCTCTACCAAAACAACTGGAACTTCCTCTGTAAGCTGAATTAACTTATACACTCTTAACCAAACATCAATAACACTTCTCCAAGCTTAAATCCAAGGGTGCATGCATATCCTCAAGATAGGTGCAACTCAAGAAACAATAAAATCTCTGTCAGCTCTTCTGAACAAACACAGGAAACTGCTACTAGTGAATAGTGACTGCATAACTTCACTTGTGTTCATCATTAGACTATGTATTCATAATTTAAAAATCACTAACATGTCTTCAACATATATCCTAGGGTGCATGCCCATAAGACAACTGTACGGACAACCATACACAGAACACTACCTGTAACTCTATCAGGAACACTGCTAACACAAGCTACTATATAACTGTCTGTACTCACATTCAACCTCTACACCCATGATATCATGCTGATATCATGTCCATGTAACATATATAGAAGGCTTACTACATAATAATTCCACGCATACTACTTTCCATATGTTGTCATCAATGACAAACATACAGTCAATACTGGCCTACTGGCAAATCTCTAACAATCTCCCCCTTTGGAATTGATGGTAACACGTGGAATGAAAAACCACCATCAACCCAAAAGAATAATTCTTTCATAACATTCTCCATTTCCTCTTCAAAAATTCCCCAAAGATGAAACCTCCATCTGCTACAATATATTCCAACATTCTCCATTTCCTCAACTGAACTACTCTCACAACTGAATACTGCTCCCCCTAAGTACATTACTCCTATTTTTCATGACTCTGTATACTACTCCCCCTTTGACATCAATGGCAAAGGGTGCCATTCATTTTAAGCACCGGTACTACTCCTGAGGTAGAGTAGTCAACTTTCCATCAGTCCCTGAGGACTGATGCCATTCCTGCTTCCTTCTAAGAAGAATCAGGGAAGGAAATTACTCCCAACTTCCCCCTGAGATACTCAAAAGTATCCTTAGGCAAGGGCTTTGTGAATATATCTACCAACTATTCTTTAGTACTCACATAGTCCAACTTGACTTCTTTCTCTACCACTTTCTCTCTTAGGAAGTGATACTTGATCTCAATGTGTTTTGTCTTTGCATGCATCACAGGGTTCTTTGACATATTGATAGTGCTAATGTTATCACAGTGAATAAAAATAGGATAATCAATTTGAATTCCAAAATCTTTTATCATAAGATTGATCCAAATAATTGTAGAACAATTTAAGGCTGTTGCAACATACTCCGCTTCTGCTATTGACAGAGAAATACGATTTTGTTTCTTGCTTGTCCAAGTGACAAGTCTATCACCAAGAAACACTGCTCCACCTGAAGTAATTTTTCTGTCATCGACACATCCTGCCCAATCTACATCAGTGTATACATGAAGCTCAACATTTTCTAAATTAGGATACCATAAACCATAATCTATAGTGCCCTACAAGTATCTAAATATTCTCTTTACTACCATGAGGTGACTTTGTTTAGGCTCTATTGCAAATCTTCCAACTATACCAATTGCATTGGAAATGTTAGGTCTAGTCTGAGTAAGATAAATGAGTTTACTAATCATAGACTTATACAATGTTATATCAACTACCGGTGAGTCATCTTCCTTTGTAAGCTTGCATTTAGTAATCATAGGGATTCCTACTAGCTTGCAATCATCCATCTTGAATCTCTTGAGTATCTCTTTCACATACTTTGATTGATTAATGAAAATCCCTTTTTTTGTCTACTGCACATTTAATCCCAAAAAGTACTTGATAGGACCAATCATACTTAACTCAAATTCATTTTGCATCTCCTTGGAAAATTCAGCACTAAGTTTGTCATTACCTCGAAAGATAATGTCATCAAAAAATATAGCTATAAGTAACAAACCTTCATATGTCTCTCTAATGAATAGATTACAATTTGTTACTCCTTTCTTGAATCCAATCTTTGTTAAGTATCATCTAGTCTCTCATACCATGCTCTAGGGGCTTGCTTAAGTCTATAAAGGGCCTTCTTCAATCTGCATACCATATCAGGTCTGTCTGATAAGGTGAATTCTTCAGGCTGCTCAATGTATACTTCTTCTTTCAGATCTCCATTCAAGAATGCTGACTTGACATCCATCTGATACACTTTGAATTTTTTGACTGTAGCATAAGCTAGAAACACCTTAATAGCTTATAATCTACTCACAGGTGTAAATGTGTCTGAATAATCAATGCCTTCTCTTTGTGCATAACCTTTACATACTAATCTTACTTTGTTCCTTACTACTGTACCATCTTCATTCATCTTATTTCTGAATATCCACTTTGTACCAATCACATTATTATCACTAGGTCTTGGAACTAGTTCCCAAGTGTCATTCTTAATAATCTGATCAAGTTCTTCTTTCATAGCATCATGCCAATTTTTGAATCATTACAAGCATCTTCAACACTTAAAGGTTCAATCTAAGATAATAAACATACCACATCACTGCTAGTTGAGTTATTTTCTTGTGATCTTGTCAAGACTTTTTTGCTCTGATCTCCAATGATGTCTTTCTTGGAATGGTTTCTAGATGTAAAATTTGGAGCTTTAGCTATTGCTGACTCATCAGCCTTAGGAGTTTCTTCTTCACTTATCTCAAGGTCATTGAACAACACATCAATGTTGTCAAACATTTCCTCAATTACTGTCTCACTAGTAGAGGGTCTAGGTTCTTCCTCAATCATGGGTGATTAATCATGATATCTTTCTTGAATCATAAAATTTTCATCAATCTTCTCATGAGCACTTTCAATGATCTTTTTCAATCTTAAATTGAAACATCTATAAAATTTACTTTTAGTAGAGTAACCAAGGAAAATACCTTCATCACTTCTTGCATCAAACTTGCCTACTGCTTCGTCCCTCTTGATGTAGCACTTGCTTCCAAAGATTCTAAAGTATTTTACAGTGGGTACATTACCAAACCATAGCGCATAAGGTGTTTTGCTAGTGCGAGGCCTTAACTGAATTCTATTGATTGTATAGACTATTTTATTGACCACATCTCTCCAATAGGTGTGTGCAACTTTTCCTTTTATCATAATGGTGCACGTTGTATCAAGAATGATCCTATTCCTTCTCTTTGCAATTCCATTCTACTGAGGTGTTCTAGGTGCACTTAATTGTCTCTTTATGCCATTTTCTTCACAGTACTTGTAGAATCTATCAAAGGTGAATTCTCCTCCTCTATCTGATCTCAAACATTTTATGTTTAATCTAGATTCATTCTCAACCTTAGCTTTGAATATTTTAAAATTCTCAAAATCTTCTGATTTATATTTTAAGAATGCAACCCACATCATCCTAGTATAATCATCAACAAACAAAATAAAATACCTTTCACCATAGTATGATCTTGTTTGAGTTGGGCCACATAGGTCTGTATGTATCAGATCCAACTTGTTTTCTGTTGAATTGTGCTTGCTCCTGAATGAATTCCTCACATGCTTCCCCATCACACATTCCCTGCATATAGTATCAACTGGCTTTGCTATGCTAGGTAGATCTCTTACTTCTTTAACATTTCTTATCTTTACTATGTTATCAAAATTGATATGACATAGTCTTTTATGCCACAACCAACTATCATCAACTTTAGCAACAAAACAAATTGCTTCTGAATTGAGTTGAAAAACATTACCTCTTGTCTTTGTGCCTGATGAAATCATAACACCATCTTTTTTTGTTAATGATGTATTTTTCATCTTTGAACTCTAACTGATAACCTTTACCAAGTAACTATCCAACACTGAGAAGGTTATGTTTCAAACCATCAACATAAAGAACATCATTAGTACTGTTCTTTCCATCCAAAGTGATGGCTCCTCTACCAACTATAGGTTTAGGAGTGTTGTCTCCAAATCTAACCATACCTCCATTGTATTTGTCCAAATGAACAAACCTTCCTTTATCACCTATCATGTGATGTGAACAACCACTATCTATAATCCAGTCTGTTCTTATATCTGCTTGGGAAATCAATGCTAGTTCTTCATTCATTTTCTCATTTTTAGGAACTGACTTAATATTTTTTTTGTCTTCAATAGCAATGAATCCAATTTCTTCTTCACCTGATACTTCATATGAGACTCCATCTCCATCATAGTAGCATTCCTTAGAATACTTAGGCTTGTAATATTTTTTGAACTTTCTAACTCTAGTAGGACACTTAGATGCAAAGTGACCTATCTTATTACATGAAAAGCACTTGAAAGGTAATTGACCTTCATATTTTCCTTTTCCTTTCTTTTCTCTTTTTGCAATCATAGAACTAAAATCATCTCGTGTTTTATCTTCATCATCATCATCAAAATTATGAGAAGTGTTTGCAGATTTCTTACCATGAACTATTGCTTTGAAAGCTATCTCACTCTTAGGTTCTGTCTTCAATCTTGAAATCTCAAAAGCTAATATTTTGCTGATCAAGGTCTCTCTCTTGAAATTAGATGTAAGCTTCATGGTCTCATCAAGGATATTGATCTTGCTTTCATATTCTGGAGTGAGAGTAGTCATCAACTTGTCCAAAATATCTTCTTCTGAGCTCTCTCCACCATTGTTCCTGATTCTAGCAACTGCTTCATTGACCCTTTGATTATAAGCTCTGATGTTTTCTTCAAGCAACATCTCTAATGCAT
Source organism: Chamaecyparis obtusa (assembly GCA_027943335.1). NCBI lineage: Eukaryota > Viridiplantae > Streptophyta > Pinopsida > Cupressales > Cupressaceae > Chamaecyparis > Chamaecyparis obtusa. The sequence continues at coordinate 288,389 of BSBK01009526.1, forward strand.
TGAATCTTTTCTTCCATTTCTTTTTGTGTGCATCCTTTTCTTGCTTGTCTCCTTCAAATATGTCTGCAAGGTACTTCCATATCTTGTGGGCAGTGTCTACCTTCTTTATCTCTGAAGACTCACTATCAGATAGTGCACCAATAAGGGCTTCTTTAGCTATAGAATTATGATGAAACAATTCCTTTTGAGTGTCAGTAGCATCATCATGTTCAAGGTCTTCTAAAGTAGGAATCTTGGCTTCTTTGATAGTTACATTGAAAACTTCATAAGAAATACACTGCAAATGGATCATCATCTTGTTCTTCCAATCAAGATAATTTTCTCCATCAAACTTAGGACTCTCTTTCCTAAAGTATGTCATATGATCAACCTCAAGTTGTTAAACTTCTCTCTGAGGCACTTGGATCTGATACCAATTGTTAGGAATAGTCCCAAGAGATAACTAAGAGGTGGGGGGTGAATCAGTTATCTAAAAGTTTCAATTCTTTATCCAATTAAGTATACTTAAACATAAAGCATAAACACAATGAAAGAACACATGAACACAACACCAATATTTTGGTTATGGGGAAACCCAAATAGGTAAAAACCCTGGTGGGACTTGATACCCACTAATATTCTGTACTAGTGTATAATGATCCTTGCTAGAAGATCCTTTACCCTGTTAGGAGTAGCTTTAAAATATATGAAGTATAGTAGACCTGGTTAAGGGTCAGACCCTATTAGGATTCTTTTACAATTGTCCCTATTAGTGGACAGGATGCACTATCCAAGAGCTCACTGCTCAAATGGGTGAAGGCTACAACCTTTTGAATAATAGATACACACTATATCTGGATCTTGGTGAATTGCAATTTGACCTACTATCTAGATTAGTTACAATGAATAGCACACATATTCTTCTTGGTCACATTGACCTTCTTTTGATGGTTCAACACTTCCCACACTCTGCTCTGCTCTGCTTAATCAACCATGAACCACACTTCAGCAATCACAAATGACTGCCTATAAATTTATTTCCTCCAAATGATATGATCAAGTTGGCCTATTAGAACAACCTTGAAATCATATTAGAGAAACCATAATATACTCCAAAAAACATTCTGTCAGCTCTACTATGGGCGCAACACATTCTGGGACCTGTTCATATAATATAATTGTAGACACATGCCACACACTGTCGGCTCTACCAAAACAACTGGAACTTTCTCTGTAAGATGAATTAACTTATGTTCTCTTAACCAAACATCAATAACATTTCTCCAAGCATAAGTCCAATGGCACATATCCTCAAGATAGGTGCAACTCAAGAAATAATAAAATCTTTGTCGGCTCTTCTGAACAAACACAAGAAACTACTACTGGTGAATAGCGACTGCATAACTTCACTTACGTTCATCATTAGATTATGCATTCATAACTAAAACATCACTAAAATGTCTTCAATGTATATCCTAGGGCACATGCCCATAAGACAAATATATGGACAACTATACACAGAACACTGCCTGTAACTATGTTAGGAACACTGCTAACACAAGCTGATGTATAACTGTCTGTACTCACATTCAACCTCTATGCCCATGATATCATGTTGACATCATGTCCATGAAACACATACAAAATTCTTACTACATAAGACTTCCATGCATACTACTTGCCATATGTTGTCATCAATGACAAATATACAGTCAGTACTGGCCTGCTGGCAAATCTCCAAAAGATGTTTCAAGGCAAACTAGTTTATGAGTACATAGGTCACACACATAGAGCTAGGTGGTTAGATGATCAATTCAAGATGTTTAAGGACACTTTCCCACTCAGTACTATTGTCTCTGACATTGATTTTTAGATAATTATACACTAAAACCTCAAAATAAAGTACAACCTATGTATTATCACTCTACACAAGTTATAATTTTCATACACATAGTATTCATGCATGCACATGATAGCATAGAGGAGGAAAAAAATGTTATAAGAGAATATCACTTCTATATCAGTGATGATCATACACATTCCTTAGAGTTTTTGCAAGGATGCTTTAAAGTTTTCTATGACAGTTTAAGGGAAAGAGGTATAAGATACAACCAACACTTAATATGGTTAGACAATTGCACCTCACAATTGAAGAATGCAAGGATGTTCTACTGGTTGACTAGGATGCATGTGACAAGTGGTGTGCAACATTTTTGGAATTTCACTAAGGTAGGTCATGGAAAGGGAGAGCATGATGGTGTAGGAGCATGTGTGAAAAGAGATCTTTCTTGAGAGGAATTGAAGTATGAAGGTGATGTAGTGTTAATAGATGGAGAAACAGTTGTGCAATGGTATAATTCTATGATGGGACTAGGTAATGTAGGTAAGTCTATGGTTTCTAGATTTTTTTGGTTAATACATGAATCTAACATTGAAAAATATTTAGATTGTTGTACACTTATAGGATCAAGTGACATGCATTCATAGAAGTTTAAATGCAACATCATTAGCTATTTATACTAGACAGATTACATGCTTTTTCTCTTTGTGTATGCATTTTTTGTGGGATGAATGTGAATCAAAAGAGTGGGTTGACCAATGGTCTTGTAGACCTTTGAAAACTCTAGATACAATGAAGAAGGAACATATTACTTTTTGTGTCATATTGAGGCCAAAAAGAAATTGACAACTACAGTCACTAATGGAGAGAATATTGAGTACCCAATAGGTTACATTGTTGTGATAGGCACATGTATTAGAAGGTACCATTGTTGTGTCGAGTTGTCTTGAGACCTTTTAAACTCAATTTATTACACTTTGTATTGAAATTGGCATTAACTTATTTTTATAATCAAATGCAGGTACCCTATTAAGAATTCTATTGCCTGGTTGTTTGAGGACTTTGAGACACAGACATATTCTTTATTACTCTAACCTTGTTATTGAAACAAATATTCAATTGATTAAATATCGTGGTTGACCTCTTAACAAGAATTTGTAGAAAGTTCATGAATCTGACCATGAGGAAATACTTGACACAATAAGGGTTAGAGATGATCCAGAAGGTTCACTTGATTGATTTTGGGCCATAAAGATGAATGATTCTACAATATGGTAGAATTATTTTGATAATTTGTATATGATTCTATGTGCATATGAGCTATAATGTGCATATTTAGATGTCAAATTTTGTATATAAAAAAAACAATCAACTGTAATGTGCATATTTAGATACCAAATTTTGTATATAAAAACAACAATCGACTATAATGTGCATATTTAGATGCCAAATTTTGTAAATGAAAACAATAATCAACTGTAATGTGCATATTTAGATGCCAAATTTTGTAAATGAAAACTATAATCAACTGTAATGTGCATATTTAGATGCAAAATTTTGTATATATAAATAATAATGAGCTTCATCATGCGTATTAGATGTAAAATTTGAAATATAAAAGTGCCAATCGGATTGATTTACAAATATTAAGAGCCCACATTTTGTATATCCTAATTTGTACCATTTGATTATAAATACATATTTAATTTTGTATCGTTACATTTGTATCATCTTAATGCCATGTAAAGTGCAAAAATTGTGATTCTTTACTATGAATTTTGTATCCTTATATTTGTATCATCTTAATTTTATATCCTTACATTTGTATTGTCTTAATTCCACGTACATTTGTATCGTCAAATGATGTAGTACTAGTTACAGTCATTGAGTCAAAATTGGTCAAATGTGTCCAAAGTAAAATGGTGATTCCCTAGGGTGAAAGGATATTGTTGAAGGATGGTGATTCCCTAGGGTGAAGGGATATTATTGAAGGATGGTGATTCCCTAGGGTGAAGGGACAGTGTTGAAGGATTGCATCTTGGCACCAAACGGTCTATGCCATTAGCTCTGGTTGGGTGGGAAAATGCTAGTGAGAACCCTATTTTTCCCATGGAGTCACTACAACATTCACAACCATACCAGACCAAAGTGTCCCCAAGGTGCATTAAGCACGATTGGGCAGCGATCTTTCAAGACTCATATCTCATACCCCATGAGAAGTATTAGTGAAACTTGAGATGCTACAAGACCATGTTTTTGAGGCCTACAATAAGCTCTCTCTATTCTAGGAGATTCAAATTTGTTTGAATTTGGCATGCCAATCTCACTTGACGCCAAAACTTGCAGTGAGGGTCAGTTGAAAGTTGCACCATTGGGTTTCTTCTAAACTATTCATCCTCGCATAGAATGGTCTACATCATTAGCTCTGGTTGGGTGGTAAAATTCTAGTGAAAACCCCGTTTCAACCACAGAGTCATTAGAACGTTCGCGACCATGCCAAACCCCAAGTGTCCCCAAGGTGCACTAAGCACGATTGGGCAACAAGTTTTTGAGGCTCGTACCTCAGACCCCAAGAGAGGTATCAAAAAAATTTGAGATGCTAAAGGACCATGTTTATGAGGCCTATAATAACCTCTCTTTGTTATGGGATATTCAAATTTGTTTGAATTTGGCATGCTAATCTTTCTTGATGCCAAAACTTACAGTGAGGATTAGTTGAAAGTTGCACCACTGGGTTTCTTCCAAACTGTTTGTCCTAGCACTAAATGGTCTACACTATTAGCTCTAGTTGGGTGGGAAAAGGCTAGTGACAACCTTGTTTCAACCACTGAGTCACTAGAACGTTCACAATCATGCTAGACCAAAGTGTCTCCGAGGTGCACTAAGCATGACTGGGCAATGATCTTTCAAGGCTCATATCTCAGACCCCATGAGAGGTATTGGAAAATTGTGAGATGGTTTAGGACCATGTTTCTGAGGGCTACAATAACCTCTCTCCTTTCTGGGAGATTCAATTTTTTTCATTTTGGCATGCCAATCTCTCTTGACACCAAAACTTGTAATGAGGGTCAGTTAAAAGTTGCACCACTAGGTTTCTTCCAAACTGTTCATCCTGGCACTAAATGGTCTACGCCATTAGCTCTAATTGGGCAGGTAAATGGTAGTGACAACCTTGTATCAACAACAGATTCACTAGAATGTTCATGACCATGCTAGACCAAAGTATTCCCAAGGTGCACTAAGCACGTTTAGGCAATGATCTTTCAAGGCTCGTATGTGGGACCCTATAAGAGGTATTGGAAAACTATGACATGCTACAAGACCTTTGTGAGGCCTAAAATAACCTCTCTCCATTCTAGTAGATTCAAATTTGTTTGAATTTGGCATGCCAATCTCGTTTGACACCAAAACTTGTAGTGAGGGTCAGTTGAAAGTTGCACCACTGGGTTTCTTCCAAACTGTTCATCCTGAAACTAAATGGTTTGTGCCATTAGATTTAGTTGGACAAGTAAATGCTAGTGACAACCTCATTTCAACCACTGAGTCACTAGAATGTTCACGACCATGCTAGACCAAAGTGTCCCCAAGGTGCACTAAGCACTATTGAGTAGTGATCTTTTGAGGTTCATATGTCGGACCCCGTAAGAGGTATTGACAAACTATGAGATGCTACAGGACCATGCTTCTAAGGCCTACAATAACCTCTGTGCATTTTGGGAGATTCAAATTTTTTTGAATTTGGCATGTCAATCTTGCTTGATGCTAAAACTTGTAGTGAGAGTCAGTTGAAAGTTGCACCACTAGGTTTCTTCCAAACCGTTTGTCCTGATACCAAATGGTCTATGCCATTAGCTCCCATTAGATGAGTAAAGGCTAGTGACAACCACATTTTGAACACAACGTCACTAGAATGTTTGCGACCGTGCTGGTTCAAAGTGTCCCCAAGGTGCACTAAGTAAAATTGGGAAGTGATCTTCTGAGGCTTGTATCTCAGACCCCGTGAGAGATATCAGAAAAATGTGAGATGATCCGTGACTTTTTTTTTAGGCCTACAATAAACTCTCTCTATTTTGGGAGATTCAAATTTTTTTGAATTTGGCATACCAATCTCGCTTGATGCCAAAACTTGCAGTGAGGGTCAATTGAAAGTTACACCAGTGAATTTCTTCCAAACCATTTATCCTGGCGTGTGATGATGATAATCACCTTCATAAAATTAAGATCAAATTAGCAACAATTATAAAGTAAATACAATGAAAATATATTTGAAAATGAAACTAATATCTATAGCATCTCATGCCTCTCTAGAAAGAGGTGGTAAGTGAAGCTCTCAGCTCAAATCTCCACTAGTGACACTTCTAAAACAAGAATGTATGCTGTTATGCTTTTACAATGCTTCTATGATGATGATTCTAGCTCAAATTGACAAAAGTATAATGCAAATCCTCTAAATGCTCTTAATTTCTCTTAGAATGCTCTTCAATTGCCTATAGTAACAATGCTTTGCAAATGAATTTCTAAGATATCAATTGCTCTCAAAGTGCTTCATATTTATAGTAAATTCCCAAGGGTAGGGGGTGGAGTGAAGTAATCATGATTAACCTTTGGTTGAGTCAAATACTTTGTTTTATTCATAAATGGGGGGACAATTTAAATGTTTGTCTCAAAGCTTTGGACAAAAGGACAAGATTGAGTGGTTGAGATTGAAACTTTAGAATGAGTGATTGAGATTCATCATTTTTGAGTGATTTATGTCTTTTTGTCCTCAATTCTCATTGGTTTCTCAACTTTGTTGAAAGATATTAGGAATTATTAATTCAATTAATTAATTAAATTTAGTCATGTAAGGGTAATAGGTTCATTTTGATTTTTGATTTAAACAACTATATAACTAATTAATTAAAATCAATTATGTAGTGTTTTTCACCCCTTTAAGCTTTGATTTAATTATTTAACATCCTTATTTTATTTTTCCTTTCCTTTAATTGATTTTGTCCAATTTGATTTAATTATGTCCATTTTAATTGATTTGATCCTTTTTTTATTGAATTAGTGCATTTTGATGATTTTAAGCCATTTTATTGATTTTTGCAATTTAAAAGCACTTTGTCCTTTTTTGCGTGTCTACAAATGCCCCTCTTTGAATTGATGTGTGAAGAAAATTGATTCAAAGATTCTTTTGAGTCCTGATCACTTTTAGGTCCTGATTGTTGATTCACTGATTCACTGATATACCTCTGATTACTGCCTCTGATACAAAATTGATTGCTGCCTCTGATATGATACAAAAACATTTGATGCCCCACTGATTCTAATGATGTTTGATTTCAATTTCAATTTGATACCCTGATGCCCCCTTAGAAATTAAAACATATTAATTGCTTGATATGCAAAATTTGATGATGTTGATGTATATGTTTTCATTTTTGAAAAACTTGATCATATGCCTTGATTCAAGAATATGCCCTGATTGATTTGATAGGTCAGTATAGGTCTAAGTCAATTTTCACCTCCAAAATTAGGTCAAAATAGCTTAAATAGGTTGAAAAACCTTGATTTACTATTCATTTTTACTTTTGTCTTTGGTGATTTTGCTCTAATCCTATGGTGAATTTTGAGATGGTTGTCCCTATCCAAGAGCATCGATTCGAGAGGTGTCAGTGATATGCGAGGCCACTTGACTATGGACCTCCAATGAGTTATTTCAAACTCCTTTGCATTTATTGCTCATTTATTAGCATTTATTGCAGTTTTCCATTTCATCGTTGCCTTGAATATGTAAAATTACGCCTAGGAAAATTTCATTGTCGCCTAGACCCTTTTACTGTCGCATCCCCACTTTTCTCTCATGCAAACGTATAGTTTAATGTCGCCTAAGAAACTTTCATCCTCACCTGAGAATAGGATATTCACATGTAGAGCTAGGTAAAAAATGCTTATTTTCATATATTTTACTGCATAGGAAACCCTAACAATCTACTATTGCCTAGGCCACATTTCGTTATCGCCCAGCATGATTCAATGTCATGTGCAATGAGAACTATCACGTAACACCCTCAAAATGTCACATTACAACTTTTTGTTATCGCTTCAGAGAAATGTCACCTGGTATGATTAAAATCACACCTACAGACTTTTGAAAAAAATTTCACACTTGTACTTGATTGTGTCTGATGAAAAATCTGATGACTTCTGATGCTCAATTTGAATGATGAGATTAGGTTTGTTGTGTTTAATAGAACAATGGAATAATTATTAGGATAGTGTTACCAACAAATGTGATTCGTCAATCTTATTAGGATAGGATACTAATAGGATAAATCAATCGGTGTGAAAAATGATATGATTTGATACTGCTACTTCATTCTCAGGACACAGAGACACGAACAAATGGTACTTGGTGTGATTGCTTGATACTTTTGATAGAATTTATTGACTTGAGATAATTCCTTGATATGGTATACTGATATGATTCCTTTGCTTTGTCTATGGGCAATCTTCACTACTCTATACATATGGACAGTTGCGTCTTGGGTCATTGATTTGGGTCAGACACTTACAGATGCTAAGTTTCATGTGATCGAGTTGTGTGGATTTAGTTTCCTTCTTGACCTTCCACAGTTCCAACTAAACCATGGTTTATTGACTACAGTGGCAGAGTGATGGCACTCTAACCACAATACATTTCATTTTCCTTATGGAGAGATGACTATCACGCCTGAGGATGTGTATAGATTACTACGTATTCCATGCAGAGGAGAGGTAGTTTATTATGATTCCATATATGATTCCACTATCTGTCGATGAGTGTTTGCAGACAACTCTATTGATGACAATACTATCACATGGCCTCAGCTTGCTTCATTTCCTACATTGCCAGCAGTACTTGGTGCACTAATCGGTGGTTTGCTTCTTCCCAACCGGTGAGGTCATGGTTATTCTATTGGATGGGGTAGGATTCTGGAGGATTTGCTTGCTCATCCTCGACACTTTGATTGGGGTTCATGCGTCCTTGCACAACTCTACCATGATTTGCATGAGGTAGTCTATAGAGAGAGTGTGTCATTGTCGGCTGGTGTAGTTATTCTTCAATTATGGATATGGGAGCATCTTTCCATCACTAGGCCTATTTCTAACAGGGTTCGGCCTTGTGGTTTTCCATATGCTTTTCTATACACTGGTATGGTTGTGTAGCATCATTTGGGTCATCTGGGTTACTGGCGGTGACAAATTGATGATCTCAATCAGGTTCTATGGAGACCATACAGGTGTTGCGAGCATTGGAGAGAGGATGATGATGAGTTACCTTACATGTTTTCCCCTCACTGGATGATTGGTCACACTACTACTACTATTGAGCGCTTCTACTTTGGCAGGGTTTCTAGACAGTATGGTTGGACATAGGATATGCCTCAGGGTACAACACTCTATGCTCGGGTACAGGCAGAGAGATCTATGTGGGGTCCTCTCATTGATTATCATTTTTCATTGGATTAGATTGTTAGTATGGCTTATTGTAGGTGGGAGATGCTTCCTAGTATGGCTGATGCTCGTATGTCTCATGATTTTGTAGATTGGTGGGCTCGTAACAGGTTTACTCATTTCATTGATCCAACAGAGCTTGTCCCAAGTCAGGGTGATGATGGTGGTGGTGATGGAGGTGGTGGTGGTAGATGGCGGAGATGGCAAGGATAGAGAGATCCTTTGGTTATTGGTCAAGTACAGGTGAGAGGTGGTCATGCAAGGGATAGAGATCATGCTTGAGGACATGATGATGCACTTGATGTATGTCCTAGAGTAGATAGACAACATAGAGCTCATAGACATTAGAGACAGGCTCATGTTGATGCTACTAGGTAGATTCCATGTGGATTGGATCCTTTGGTTCAGTTGCAGAGAGTTGCCTTAGGTCAGTAGGATGATGTTCCAGCATAGTAGGATCAAGTTCTGGCACAGCAGGTGCCTCCACAGGCTTAGTAGCCACAGGATTAGGGATAGAGTTCGTAGGATGTTCCCACTATTGGTATTGTAGTACGGGAGGTTTAGGCTATGAGGAAAAATATTTCCACTATTGTTGGGCATTTAGATTAGGTTGCCTCCTTGATGCAGCAGTTTATGTCTGCTATGGTTCAGAGACAGAGCAGAGTGAGTACTTCTTAGGCTCCTCCCCCATAGGATGGTAGAGGTCCAAATGGATCTAGTCCTACAGGATCTTGATTGATAGATTCACTCATGGTTGATGTCCTTGTATCACATGTCATGTTATTTGATTGATTGGAACATTTGATGTATCATTTTGTATGACATGGTATCTTGATATACCGATTTGATGGATTATTGATTAACACTTTTTTGATGACATGATGATATACTCCTTGGTTCTCCTTGATGAGTTGTTTATGAGATTTATCTTTTATGCAGCTATATGATGTTTTATGCATTTACTTCAAGTTATGCTATGGATGCAGTTATCTTATTGTATGATATAGATAAATGAATGCAATGATGTATGGATTTTATGACATGTTGTTCTCTATTTTTCAATGTATCGATGCAAAGATTTTTTTATGGAAATGCCCCTATGTTTTTGGAATTTTTCAATGGATGCAATGCTATCCTTAACTACATGTATGCAAATGATGTATGATTCTTTTTCTCTTTTTTGGTATATGGATAATGATTAATGATTAATTTTATGCATGAATGCAAAAGATAATCTCATTTCTTTGTTTTGATTTATTAAGAGTAAGACGTTTGATTGAATCCCTCATTTCTTTAATTTTTTGACTAACCAAGATTATTGATGTACTCCCTTGCCCTTGTAAAATTAACCACAAACAAATGCAATTAATCTAACATGATAATGCAATGCAATGCAACCTAAGTGTCACCAGCTTTTAGCAAAGAAATTTCATGGAGATAAATTTTCATCATTGAGCTTTTTTGGACCAGAAAGCAAGTACAATCATCACTGACCACATCATGATGATATGAATACCGCTTTTTATCTCTTTTGGTAACCCCTTTTTGAACCAAGTATAACCCTCGCTAGTTGGATGACCAAACTATGGGAGTCTGAATACCGGTGTCAATGGATTCAATGTTGCAAGTGGATTTTTGGTATTAAGATATGGAAAATCTAAATAGCCAAGGGATCCATTTGCATAAACAAGCAAAGGTTAATTTGTCCTCTTATGAGATAGTCCTCGATGGTTCTTTGATGACCATGTCATTAGATGAACTCTCATAAGTCAATGAATCTTCCTCAAAATAATCACTCAAAGGCAAATAAAATATCACATCTCTCTCTCATGGCTAATCTAGTCGAAACATCATCGATTAGCTCAAAAGATGTGATAAAAAGTCAATTTCACAAAGATTATAAAAAAAAAAGCTTCAAGTGTTTTGCAATGTTTCCTGATTTTCAAAAAGTATTTCCAAGCATTCTGATTTTTAAGGTGTTTTGTCAATTTTTAATCCCGAATTATAAAGTCAATGAAGGCTCAAGGATCATGTTGTAGGATCAAATACTTGGATTTGAACAATGATATCCATCAAAGGTTCAATAAACTTTCCAGTCTTCTGAAACATTGATAAATCTCTCTTTGATGTGACTGATTGTAGTAGTTATTGAATCCATTTGGTACCAAATTTCCAATCCTCTTCTATCCAGAAGTGATAAATGTGATCGTTCAACAAACTAAGGGCTGATAGGCAATGCAACAATGTGACTGAAAAACTTTATTATGACTATGTACAAATGACGGATGCAATGGTAGTTTTACAAATGGGATGTTGGAAATGCAATATGGACATATGTGACTAGGAAAGACAAACTTAAGGGAACAAAAGGTGCTTGTTTACCAAGTTTTCACCTTTTGGATTTTTTTTCTTTTTTTGCTACCAAGGCGCCTATTGCTAGGTTTTCACCAAGACACTTTTTTCTCTTTTTTTCTTTTTTTGTATTTTTATTTTTTTCAATTTTTTTTGTATTTTTCAAGATCTCTTTGACTATATACAATAAATACAATGCTCCTCATTTGATACTCTATATAATCTTTCATCTCCCTCATGTGTAGAACCTTTTGAGATGAATTTTATTGATGGGTTCTTGGAGTTCCTCTCCTTCACAATCTAATAACTTATAGGTTCATGTTCCAAATGAAGACACTATGATGAATGGACCAAGCCAATTAGCCTCTCATTTGCCTTTCTTCTCTCTTTCAACCCGATTCTTTGGGTTTTCCCTTAACACTAAGTCTCCTACCTGAAAGACTTTCAGTTTGATATGCTTATTGTAGTTCCTCGAGAATCTATTTTGATACACTTTCAGATGCTCATAAGCTTGTGTTTGGTGTTCTTCTAGCAACTTGAATTGTTGAAGTCTAGCGACCCTATAGTCTTCATCTGTGATCAACCCTTGTAATGACACTCGTAAAGATGGGATTTTGACCTCTAATGGTAGAATTTCTTCAGCTCCATAGACTAATGAAAATGGTGTCGCTCCCATAGGTGTCTGAATGCTAGTTCTATAGGCCCATAATGCTGGATTAATTTGCACATGCCAATCCCTTCTCAATTTATTGACCGATCTCTTCAAGATTTTCAAGATGTTTTTGTTTTTGGCTTTGGCTTGCCCATTTCCCTAAGGATAATAGATGGATGAAGAATGGTGAGTGATGTGAAATGTAGCACAAAGTTCATTCATGTCCTTGTTTTTGAATTGTTTTCCATTATCTGTTAATATGGCATGAGGAATGCCATATCTTCAAATGATGTGGTTCAAGATGAATATGGAAATTTGTTTACCTGCGGCTGTGATCAAAGGAACTACTTTGACCCACTTAGTGAAATACTCTGTTGCAATTATGATGTTTTTGTGACCATTTGAAGAAGGTGGGTATATGACCCCAATTAAATCAAACCCCCATTGATAGAAGGGCCATGGTGTCACAAATGGGTGCAATTCCTATGTCAGTGCATGTATCATGTCACCATGATATTGACATTTGTTGCATATCTTGACAAAGTGAGAAGCATATTTTTCTAATGTCTTCCAGAAATACCCTAAGCAAAGGATCTTCTTAGCTAGGTTTAAACCACTTGAGTGTGACCCATAAATGCCTTCATGAACTTCATGCAAAGCTAACTTAGACTCTTCCTCCTCTAGACACCTAAGTAATGTCCCGTCGAGACCCTTACAATATAATGTTTCTAAGAGGATTATGTAACGGGCTGATTAGCGTATAAAATTTTGTTTTTGGGCTTGGGTTTGGTCTAAAGGTAGCACTTGATCTTTGAGATATGTATATATAGGGCCATACCAAGGTGACTCATGTCCATGTAATGAGGCAACAATTTGGGTTTTGGGAAGGTCGAATGCTGGTTTCACCAACTCCTCCACCAAGAACTCGTACTTCTTAATTTTGATCTGGTTTTTGTAACAAGGAAGCCAAGGTGGCCATGGCATTAGCTGCTCTATTTTTCTCTCTCAGAATCTACTCAAAAGTGATCAAGGCAAAGTACTTCTTCCATCCATCTATCATTATCTTATATGGCATCAACTTTTCATCTTTAGTGTTATATTCATTGTTGACTTGATTGATGATGAGTTGAGAATCTCCATATATTTGTAGCTCCGTGATGTTCCATTCTAAAGCCATTTTGATGCCTATGACTAGTGCCTCATATTTTGCTATATTTTTTGTACATGGAAACAAGATTTTTTAGGACTTAGGAATGGTGTAACCTTGAGGAGTGACCAATAATATGCCAGCCCCGGAACCTCCTTGAATATATGAGCCATCAAAGTATAGCTTCCACATTTTTGCTTCTATGTTTACAATGGTGGAATCCAAAAATTCCACTTGAATAGTTTGTGTAGAAGTCACTGGATTCTTAGCTAAGTGATCTGCTATCACTTGTCCTTTTATTTCTTTTCTATCGACATACTCAATGTCAAATTCACTCAATATCATAACCCACTTCGCTATCCTACCCGTTAAGGTAGTTTTACTTAACAAATACTTTAGAGGATCAATTTTGGCAATTAGCTTTACCTTGTGCATCAACATATAATGTCTCAATTTTTTAGATGCAAACACAATGGCTAGACAAGCCCTTTCAATGAATGTGTATTTAAGTTCGTATTTGATCAATGTCCTACCCAAATAGTAGATAGCTCTTTCCTTTCCTTGTTCATCCTCTTGTGCCAAAAGCACTCCTAGAGATCTTTCGGTAGCAGATATGTATAGAAGCAATTCTTTTCCCTTGATTGGTGGCATTAGGATAGGTGGATTTATCAAATAGGTCTTCAATAATGTTAAGGCTTGATCACATTCTTCATCCCACATGAGCATAGCATCCTTGTGTAGCAACCTTGTGAAGGAATGACATTTTTTGGCCAATTGAGAAATGAACCTTCTTATGGATTGTATTTTACCTTGTAAGGACCTCATTTGGCTTATGTTCTTTGGTATCTCCATATGCATTATTTCTTGTACTTTCTCTGGGTCCACTTCAATTCCTTTGGTTGAAACTATATACCCTAACAATTTACCAGATTGGACACCAAAGGCACATTTCTTTGGGTTTAATCTGACTTTGAATTGCTCCAACTGAATGAATATCCTTTTCAAAATTTGTAGGTGCTCCTCTCTTTTGTGGGACTTGGCCAATATGTCATCCACATAATCCTCTAAAAAGGTGTGCATCATGTCATGAAAGATGGTTGTCATGGCCCTTTGATATGTGGCTCGGGCATTTTTAAGGCCGAAGGGCATGACATTCCAACAAAAGGTGCCCCAAGGGCATGTAAAGGTGGTCTTCTCTTGGTCTTTAGGTGTAATTTTGATCTAATTATATCCACTGAAACCATCCATTAGGGAGTGCATGGAGTGACCCACTGTCAAGTCAATAATTGCATCAATGCTTGAAAGTGGGAAGTTGTCCTTAGGACAAGAAAGATTTAGGTCTCAAAAATCCATGCATATGCGAATGGATTTGTCATGTTTTGTGACTGGTACAATGTTAGATATTCATTCAGCATAGGCTATCGCTCTTATGAATCCCACCTTCAACAATTTTTCTAATTCCGCTTTGACTAAAAGAGCTATATGTGGGTGCATTTTTCTCAACTTTTTCTTGATGGGCTTAACCCCTAGTCAAACATTCAAATGATGCATTATAAAGTCAGGATCTAATCCAAGCATGTCGACATGTGACCATGTAGAGTTCACTTGTTGTTCTTGGAAAAACTTGATGAAATCCTCTCTTTCTAGAGGTGTAAGTGATGCTACCAAGTGTATACATTTCAGATCTAATTCTATCCCAATGTTGACCTTTTATGTCAGCTCTATGAGTATAGGTGACCTTTATTTCTCATGCTCCAGTAGAGTATCCAATCTCTCTTCCTTTGATGCCACAATTGGGTTTTCACCAAAGGAAACATCTTTTATCTTTACTTTTTTGGGTTCTAGTGCTGCCACATAGTGGTTTTCAGCAATAGAACTTTTCTTTTTCTTTTTCTTTTTTCATTTTTTTCTTTTGACTAAGAGATTGAACCCCCACTATTTCTATCATGTTCAGTTCAAATTCATTGGTGAAAGAGGGCTCAACTGAATTAAGGTATTGGTTTGCTTCTTGGTCATTTGGAAAATAAAGCAAGTCACTTGGCTCGGTTTGGTCCCAATCAATAAGATGGGGATTTATCAAAGATAAGGTTTCATTAGGCAAGTTCTCATCAATTGGGGTTATGTACATGACTTTGTTTGAGGGTTCATACATTGTATCATTTATATCTATGATGTGCGCTTCCTCGAGATGGTCCATGGAAGAAGGGTCAAAATACCCTTCACTTGAGTCCTCGTCAACTTCTACAGGAAATAGAGTGGGAAAAACCACGAGCGGATTAAAACTAACATTTGAATCTCCCTCCTCTGAAGGCATCCAAAATGTATCTATCCATGGAAAATTAATGGGTGCTTGTCCTATGTTAAGACCTTGTATATTAGGCTCTTCATTGGCTTGAGTTTCTTGCCTTGGGATCTTTGCATAAGTATGTATTGTGACTACTTCTTTATCTTGACATGATACATAAGATAGGGTATCCCACTCATAATCCTAGGAATCATCACTATCCCCATCAAATTCTAAGCCATTTACTTGATGATAGAAATCTTGCATTGTGCTGGAGCTTTCACCTTTATATTGGTAGCCTACTTTGGATCTTTCTTCTTTTGTCATCCAAGTAGGTTCAATGGGTTCTAGTAAACCTCTATTCCTTTGGCCTATGGGTTCTCTTCCCTTGTATCCCATTTTTTGCATTATCTCAAACCCTTTCCCATATTGCTCGATTTGTATATTAACATGCTGGATTATTTCCATGGGAGTGCTTGAGGTATCCTCTTCATCATGATAAAGCCATTGAAGGACTTCATTCTCCTCCTTGTCGAATGCTGCTTTGTCACTTTCTCTTACGAAGTAAGAGTTATACTTATGAGGTAAGTGTTGTTTTGATGGTTTTCCATGTGTTCTTAGAGATGTGGGCATGTCGAATAGGGAAATGGAGTATTCCCCTACTCCTTTGGAACTAATTTTGCATTGTTTTTCAAATGCCTCCATCATCTCACTCATTTTCTTGTAGTTGTCTTTTTTATCTTCATCTTTTTCTTCTCTAGTGGGTTTGTAGAGTATTATCTCTAATTTAGGTGCCTGATCTAAACCTTCATTTGGAGTTGGACCCTTGTAGCTCATCTTTTTCTTTCCCTTATTTGATGTCGTTGAGCTAGCTTGAGAAGGATTTGGAGTAGCATTTAATGTTATCATGGGATCATCCATTTTGGTATCTTCAATGGTGGCTCTTTGAATGATTCCTTCATGGTTATGTGGAATAAATAGCTCATGAAGGGGTTCGAGTGCATTACAATATTGGAATGGATTTGAGTCCCCTCCAACCATAATTTCTTCACCCATGTACGAAAATTTGATGCATTGGTGGTATATGGATGGGACTGCTTGCATCTTGTGGATCCATGGTCTCCCCAACAAAATATTATAAGTTAACTTCATGTCCAATACTTGGCAATTGGTGTTCTTTTTGACAGGTCCCACTTGAATGGACAATACGATCATGCCTTTAGAGGCCCTTTCAGCTTCATCATAAGCCTTTATGGTGATTATTTTCATAGGGTCAATGCAAGACTCAGACAACCCTAAGGATTTGACAAGACTCAATGTGCAAATGTTAAGGCTAGCTCCCCCATCTATGAGGGCTCTTTTGACTCTATACCTCTCTATCAAGACCTTTATATGCAACGGTAGATTTTGGGGATGTGTAATAGACATGTCATCTTGGTCGGAGAAAGACAAGAAATGAGGTGCAATGAGATGACCTACCATGTTTTGAAAATTCCCCTCTTCTAAGTTAGTAGGAACATCCGTCTCTACTAGATCCTTCTCTAAAATCTCCTTATGGTTAGGAGATAGCTTCAATAGCTCCAAGATAGAGATTTGTGCTAGAGTTCTTTGTAGCTGATCTACCAAGCTATACAATTTTGCTGCTGTAGAAGATTTCTTGATCACAATATTGGACTGTTGATTGCTAATAATTTTAGGAGCAACCCCTTATAGGGTAATCCTTGAAGTCTACCCTCTAGTAATAACATTGGATGTCTCTTTTTGGGGCTGCTCTTTGATTATTATAGCATTCACAATGTTATCATAGGGTGGCGCAAAGTTAATGTTATTTCTACTTTGTTTCTTGCCATTAGATGACTCCCCTTTGTCATATTTATAGAAGGGTTGTTTGAAAGCTGTATGGTCTTCATTGCTTTGAGGTCCATCAATGGTGATCATGCCACTATCGATTAAGTCTTGCACTACATTATTTAGCTACAAGCATTCATTTGTTGTGAGCCCTCAAATTCTATGGTACTCACAATGGTTATTGGCACTCCACCAACTAGGCTTGTGTGGCTCATAAGGGTGAATGCTAGGTAGATTAATGATATTGTTAGCTATGAGGGTCTTTAGTGCCTTTTCGAGGGGTTCAACCAAGGGTGTGAAGTTCCTTTGAGGAGTTGGCACCAAAAATTTATCAAATTTATTACTCCTTTGATTATTCCCTTGGTTGCCACTATTAGAATTATTGTTGGAAGGTGCATTAGAGGTCTGGTTTCCATTATTCACCTGATTAGGTGTTCTTGTAAGAGCAAATAGAGTCACCTTCAAATTTCTAGAATCCATAATCCCGTCATTAACTACTCCCTTATTGTTGTTTTTATACTGATTATTGCTATCGAACCAATTCTTATTCTGATTGGTGCCATTGTTGGAGTTATTGTTGTTAGAGTTGTTCTTGTTATCTTTATACAATTTCAGTTCTCCACTCTTAACCAACACTTCTTTTTTTGTTACTCCATTTTCTATGAGGTCTTGGAATGTCTCGGGACATTGCATTCTCAATCAACAGTTCATCTCAGTGCTCAAACTATTAATGAATATATCCATTTTTTCCTTCTTGGGCACACTCCTAGGATACCTAGCAAATATTGTCCTCCACCCTTGTAAGAAAGTGAGGAATGCCTCTTCATCTTTTTGTTTAGTATTGCATAATGTTATCATCGTGACCTCATGCTTGATTTTGTATGAGTAATGGGCCATGAATTTTGAAGCTAGTTCGTCGAAGGTTTTTATGTCAGACGGTAACTTAGAAAACCACTCCATAGCTATGCCTCCTAAGCTTCTTGGGAATGGTATCATTAAATAGGTGGTATCATACATGAACTCTAAGCTCAATGCACAAAACTCCCACAAGTGATCTTGTGGATCTGATGTTCCTTCATACTTGTCATATTTGGGAAACACTACATTGATCGGGAATGGTGCCATTACTAGACTTTTATCAAACAGGAACGGGCACAATGCTTCGATAGAAAAGGGTTTAGGAGACTTGCTTTTCTTGATTATATCCAGTTGCATTTAAAATATTTGGAACTATTTTTTCATGATGTCAATGGCACTTTCTTCAACTTCGGGTGGTCTAAGTTGATTCACATCATAATCTCGTGGGAGTTTGAGACCTGCTTGGGCTAGGTCCATGAAATACTTCTCTTTATCCCTTGCCATTGCTTTTTCCATGAGTCTTAAGAAATAGGGGCACTGAATAGCTTCATCAACCTAGTCATCGGTGGCATCATTGGTAGTTGGTTTGATATTAGTCCTTTGGTGAGTGGTATCAATTTCTTGGGTGTTTTGATCCGCCCCTCCACTATTGGTGTTATCTTGATTATTCGTATTAATGCGCCCATTATTTGCATCCCCTTGGTTGTTTGGGTTGATGCCACTATTTCTTTTATTACCCAAGCTACCATAGTACATCATGTTGTCTTCCACTTCTTGTTTGGGTGATTTTTGGGGTATTCTTGGAGTGGTAGAATCATCTCCTGGGTAAGGGAGCTCTTGTCTTAAGTAAGTTTCATCTGCTTGCAGAGCTTTCTCGACGTAGTAGGATCTAGTAAAAGCAGGCATTGAAAAACCACTTGGAAAACAAGAATCAATTGTGCCCTTGGTCAAATCCTTTGTAAAATTTACAAAAATGGTGTAGAACAGGATTTTTGACTAGGTTGAATGTTGGAGCAGTAAGAACACGGAAAAGGGTATTCAAATATATGATCAAAATTTTTTGAACCCCTCTACAAATCCTCTCTATTTTCCCTTTTAGATTTCTAGGTGTCACTGACCTGAGCGTAGGTGTGACTGAATTTTGTGTATGCGTGAACTGGTATATTGTTAAGCGACACATTGCAAGTATGCATGTGGCACTTTCCTATTAATAGGCAATTTTCCAATTTTAGCAGGCATGTTTCAATATTTCTTGGGTGTGACTTCACTATTGCTACGTGTTTTCATATAAGTCACAAGCGTGACTGAACCTCTGATAGGTGGGATTATATTGTGCACAGGTGGCACTTCTCTAACTAGGTTGTAAGATTTTGAATTTTTTAAACTTTTAAGATTAGGTCCTTTGAAATTTTCTTGTTTGAAAATAAAAAACAATCTCAACACACACATCAATCTTTCATCATGTCCCTAAAACAATCTAATGTGTATATTCTTGATCATTCCCACAAGTGTAGCACAAGAAAGAATTCCAAGCAGCTTACCTAAAGTCAAATTTGGCTCTTAACATGGCTCTAAAAGGTAGTCTTGCTACTTTATCCAAGATTTATTGTGGATTCCGTTCAAATAGATCTTAAACTTTCATCCCCCAAGTATGTTAAGGGGTTTCCCACACGCACCAAGGTATGATTTTGCATAATCCATGAAGACTACTAGAGGAAATTCAAAAAATTTAAAATTCATTTATGGGTAAGTGCACAAAGATGGGGGACCAAAAAGATGTCACTTTTCTTTTTGGCCCCCCATCGTGCATAGTGTGCACACACTAAAGGGCATGCACCCCATAGGATGCATGTTGTATGGCTTGTGTTGCCCAAGCCTTAGGCTTAGGCAATCCAAACCAAAGTGCGTGCACCCTATAGGGTGCACATGTTTTGGAAAACTTAGTGTTTTCCAAAGGGCATACGCCCTATAGGGCGCACACCCTTTGAAAAAATGTTATAAAGTTTGCTGCACGCGGGTTTGGAAGCTCATTTTACTTTCTCAAACTTGCATTTTCAGCTAAGAGGAGATTCTAAAGTGTGCATGCCCTATTATATTTTCTTGTGAGTCGATTATTTTTATTCATCCATCGAGAAAATGGCTCCATGGCATTGTCAAGTTCGATCCAAAAGAAGAGGTAAGTGTTTTTACAGCTTATCATGCCTCTTATTTGTTTTGTTTAAATTTGTTTTGTTCAAATTTGTTTTTGTTTAAATTTGTTGTGTAATGAAGATTTTAAAATGTAGTTTTTTTAATTGCTAGGAAGAAATAATCTCCCTCCACCAAACCCTTCGTCTCCTCATGCAGAACCAAATGAAGAACTGAATGAAGAAACAAATGAAGAAAATGAACCTCAATTGCCTCCACCAATCAAGAAACCTCCTCCTAGAACACAACAAAATTTGATGAACCAAATTGAAAGAGGGCAAAAAGAATTAGAATCTTTAATTAATAGGTTAAAAGATTCTAATGGTACAAATCCCAGAAGGGAAAGACTTGCAAAATCATTGGAAGCAATCTTGACCCACGTAAGCATAGTTAGTGGGCAAATTAATTTATGGTGGGATAAAAGAGAAGAACAAAAATAATATTATGCAAATAAATTATCTTATGCGAACATAAAAAATAAAAAAATCATAAAAGATGACATTTGCCAGCTATTTAAAAAACCAGGGGACGCAAATAATCTTAGAACTACAAAAAGGAGGTTCCCAATTCATTGGTGCATAAATGAAGACATTAAAAATAGTTTTTGGGAGAGATGGTGGATGGTCTTTGATTTGCCTCCTTGTAACAATCATGAGGTTCCTATATATTTCTTGAGGAAACTCTATTGTGAGTTTGTACTCAAGGAGGTGCCAAATTATTTTGACATTTTAAATTCTCAGGGTAGAGGAGGGGGTTCATCATTTGATCGAGTAGGGGCACATCATGACCCTAATGCACCTAGGGCTGCTACTAGCAAGCCAGAGTTGGATCATGTTAGTATTCCTTCCATTGTGAAGGAACATGTAGAGGTAGACACACTAGGCACGATTAGTGCTCTGACATAGATTCTCATTCAATGTGCCACTCCTTTAGTTGAGGGTGACTATGGTCAATCCTCGAGGGGGCATATTTGTCGGTCATGTGGATGCTTGTGCACATTTGGTACTGGTGAGAGAGAGGAAGAGTATTCTAGATTGATGACTAATAGCTTTCTAAATACAGTATTTGGCATTGACACATAGGTAAATATTTCCAAGTTCATTAAATTGCTTTGATCATATTTCATTTATAAAAGAATAACTATTTAATTTAGTATCTATTGTTTATGATGAAAATTCAAGGAAAGAGTGTCAGTGGCAGTGGTTGTGGCAGTGGAAGTGGCAATGATCCTAATGTCCCCTTTTACACATCGTCGTCAATTCCACAAGTATGTATCGAATAAAATATTTAATTAACATATTTGATTATTATGTAATTATATGAATAATTGTATCCTAACTTATTGTGCATGTACATTAGATGTGCACTGGTGGACCATCGACATTCACAATAGACAGCGAAGGGCATCGTGCAAATTTCCTTGAGGTATCTTTATTTGCATATTAATTGGATTTACTTGATCATATTTAATTAATGAATGAATGACTAAATTACTAGACAAATTATTATCAAAATCCAGAGGCACGATGATTACATTCTTTCACCTAGGTTTGTGAGGTCACCATTGAGTCCATAGGTATACATGTGATAATGCATTATAATTAACATGTTAGTAGTACATTCTTATATGAATGGTTATCTTATAATTTTCCATGTACATGTGCACTAGTTGAATGTTGGAGCTTCGACTTCGACACCACACACTAGAGGACACGATGGAACCTTCATGGAGGTATCATTTACTCATTAGTAGGGTTGTAAAAAATATATGTAATCTGGATAACTGCATAATTTACTTTTTTTGTTTCATTTTCAGTTTTTGACATCAGAGACTCCTCCTTCTATCCGTGATACTTTGGATCGTGGAGTAGCTGCAGCAATAGCTAGTTCTGAAACACTGACTGAGGTATGAAAGAGATCACTTAACTTTAATTGTTATTTTAATAGTTTATATTGAATTTTATAATAATATCCATGTATGTATTTTAATTATTATTTTGATCTTTGTTGTAGGGACTTATGACTCCAGATCGCCAGCATGTGCCTTCGGTGGATGAACATAGTGACTATTTGCTAGCGGTAAGCCAATATTCAATTTTATGTCATTATATAATTCAATTTTGATGTATATTAGTTATCTCTATCTAATTTTTTTTTTTATCAGGTCAAGCTACAGAAGAGTCTAGACAGGAGGACGAGTGAGTGCACTCAGAAGACTACAGCATCTATTGCATCTCCATCGATGCGACGATCGAAGACAGCTCGGGATTTGTTTTCTTCCCCTAGCAGGAAAGGACTGGATTAGGGATATGGATTGTATGCCTATATGGCATTAGTGGACATTTTTTTTGTATATTGTATCAGTGATATGTTGTACATCCATTTGGCTTAGAGGAAGCCAATTTTACTATATTGAATATATTCAATGTATGCCATTATTGGACATATATATTTGACTTCGTGCCCTACGAATATATATTTTTTATGTTTTAGGTATACAATTCATGTGTTTGGTGTATTGACGTATACTAAATTATGTTTATTTTCATGTCTTGGCTTTGTAAATTTCCCATGCCTTATAGTTATGCTTGTTTGTTTATCGATGTATGTTTAACTTGCTAACTGTGCTAAAAATGCCAGTCACTATCCTCAATAATAGTCAATTCCTTAATTGTAATAATAATAAAAGTAATGAAATGAATGCATAAATGTATAAATATAATATAAGGATTCTTGGGGTACCCTAATGTTGGCAAGAGTTCTTTTATTAATAAGATTACTATGGCAGATGTGGATGTGCAACCTTATGCTTTTACAAACTAACTTCTAATTGTCCCCTAACTGATTGATTGTTAATGACAAACACTAGAATACATATTTGCACTCATCCTACTACTCACCCTAGAGTCGTGGGTGTCGTTTGAATGACTGTGTGTGCTAAAAAAGTTTGTCAGTAGCATTTATCTGACCATTCAAAGTTGTTGGAACAAACGGTTCGATGCTACGACAGACGGTTTGAAACATATGCAATGTTGGTTGTTTGAACTGAGGAACACTTTCATTTCTGAAACCGACCGAGAATGTGTTTCTAAATTTAAAAGAAGTTGAATCACTGAAAATTGAGACAGTCTTTTGTAGGCCATGACAACACGGTCTCGTAGCACCTAACGAATCGATTCTACCTCGCATGAGCTCTGAAATATGACCCCGCAAAGATCATCGATTTCATGCTTAAGAGACCTTGAGGGACACTTCAACTCGGATTCATCAGCGGAGTTCAAATGACTGTGCATGGTGAATGAGGTTTCCCCTAGCATTTACCTGACCATTCAGAGCTGTTGGAACTGACATTTCGATGCTACGACCAACAGTTTGAAAGATACGCAACATTGGCTGTTTGAATTGAGGAACACTATGAGTTCTGACACCGACTGAGAATGAGTTGCTGAATTTAAACAAAGTTGAATCTCTAAAAATTGAGACATGCTTTTGTAGGCCCCGACAACATGGTCCCATAGCACCTGATGGATTGATTCTACCTTTCACGAGCTCTGAGATATGACCTCGCAAAGATCACTGATTTCATGCTTAAGGGACCTTGAGGGACACTTCAGCCCGAAGTCATTGGCGGGGTTCGAATTACTATGCATGCCGAATGAGGTTGCCCCTAGTGTTTATCCAGCCATTCAAAGCTGTTGGAACTGACGGTTCGATGCTATGACCGATAGTTTGAAAGATACACAATGTTGGTTGTTTGAACTGAGGAACCCTTTGAGTTCCGACACCGACTGAGAATGTGCTACCGAATTTAAAAGAAGTTGAATCTCTAAAAATTGAGATAGGCTTTTGTAGGCCTCGGCAACATGGTCCTATAGCACATGACAAATTGATTCTACCTTGTATAAGCTCTGAGATATGACCCTGCAAAGATCACTAATTTCATGCTTAAGAGACCTTGAGGGACACTTCGGCCAGGAGTCGTTGACGGGGTTTGAATGACTGTGCATGGTGAACAAGGTTGTGACTAGCATCTAACCGACCATCTGGAGCTATTGGAATAGATGGTTTGATGCTATGAATGATAGTTGGAAAGATACATAATGTTGGTCGTTTCAGCTGAGGAACACTATGAGTTTTGACACCGATCGAGAATGTGTTGCTGAATTTAAACAAAGTTGAATCTCTATAAACTGAGACAGTCTTTTGTAGGCCTCAGTAACACGGTCCCATAACACCTTGTAGATTGATTCTACCTTGCACGAGCTCCAAGATATGACCCCACAAAGATCACTGATTTCATACTTAAGGGACCTTGAGGGACACTTTAGCCTGGAGTCATCAGTGGGGTTCAAATGACTGCGCATGTTGAATGAGGTTGCCCCTAGCATTTACCTAGCCATTTAGAGCTGTTGGAACTGACAGTTTGATGCTATGACTGATGGTTTGAAAGATATGCAACGTTGGTCTTTGAATTGAGGAACACTTTGAGTTCTGACACTGACCGAGAATGTGTTGCCGAATTTAAAAGAAGATAAATCTCTGAAAAATGAGATGAGCTTTTGTAGGCCCTAGCAACATGGTCTCATAACACCTGACAAATCAATTTTACCTTGCACGAGCTCCAAGATATAACCCCACAAAGATCACTGATTTCATACTTAAGAGACCTTGAGGGACACTTTGGCCTGGAGTCATCGGTGAGGTTCGAACAACTGTGCGTGGTGAACAAGGTTGTCCCTAGCATTTACCCAACCATTTGGAGCTATTGGAACTAACAGTTTGAAAGATATGCAATGTTGACCGTTTGAATGGAGGAACACTATGAGTTCTGACACTGATGGAGAATGTGTTGCCAAATTTAAACAAAGTTGAATCTCTGAAAACTGAGATAGGCTTTTGTAGGCCTTGGAAACACAGTCTCGTAGCAACTGACGGATCGATTCTACCTTGCACAAGCTCTGAGATATGATCCCGCAAAGATCACTGATTCCATGCTTAAGGGACCTCAAGGGACACTTCATCATGGAGTAATCGGTAGGGATTGAACAACTATGCATGGTGAATGAGGTTTCCACTAGCATTTACTTGACCATCTAGAGCTTTTGGAGTTGACGGTTTGATGCTACGATTGACGGTTTGAAAGATACGCAATGTTGACCATTTCAACTGAGGAACACCTTGAATTCTGACACCAACTGAGAATGTGTTGCTGATTTTAAACAAAGTTGAATCTCCAAAAAATGAGATAGCATTTTGTAGGCCCTAGCAACATGGTCCCGTAGAACCTAACAGATCGATTCTACCTTACACGAGCTCCAAGATATGACCTCGCAAAGATCACTGATTTCATGCTTAAGAGACCTTGAGGGACACTTCAGCATGGAGTCATTGGTGGGGTTTGAATGACTGTGGGTGCTGAATGAGGTTGCTACTATCATTTACCCAGCTATTCAGAGCTATTGGAATAGATGGTTTGATGCTACGACCGACGATTGGAAAGATACACAATGTTGGCCGTTTCAGCTGAGGAACACTTTGAGTTCTGACACCGACTGAGAATGTGTTACCAAATTTAAACAAAGTTGAATCTTTGAAAACCAAGATAGGATTTTGTAGGCCCTGGCAACACGGTCTCGTAGCAACTAATAGATCAATTCTACCTAGCATGAGCTCCGAGATATGACCCCATAAAGATCATCGATTCCATGCTTAAGGGACCTTGAGGGAGACATCAGCACGAAGTCATCGGTAGGGATCGAATGACTGTGCATGGTGAAAAAGGTTGCCACTAGCATTTACCCAGCCATCCAGAGCTATTGGAATAGATGGTCTGATGCTACAACTAACGATTGGAAAGATACCCAACATTGGCTGTTTCAACTGAGGAACACCTTGAGTTCTGACACTAACCAAGAATGTGTTGCCAATTTTAAACGAAGTTGAATCTCTAAAAATTGAGATAGGATTTTTTAGGCCCCAACAACATAGTCCTGTAGCAACTAATGGATCAATTCTACCTTGCATGAGCTTTGAGATACGACCCTACAAAGATCACCGATTCCATGCTTAAGGGACCTCGAGGGACACTTCAGCACGGAGTCATCAGTGGGGATTGAAGGACTATGCATGGTGAATGAGGTTGCCACTAGCATTTACCTGGCCATCTAAAGCTATTGGAACAGATGATTTGATGCTATGACTAACGGTTGGAAAGATATGCAACATTGGCCGTTTTAGTTGAGGAACACCTTGAGTTCTAACATCGACCAAGAATGTGTTGCCAAATTTAAATGAAGTTGAATCTCTAAAATTGAGACAATATTTTGTAGGCCCTGGCAACACAGTCCCATAGCAACTGACGGATCAATTCTACCTCACACGAGCTATGAGATATGACCCCACAAATATTGTTGATTCCATGCTTAAGGGACCTTGAGGGACACTTCAGCATGGAGTTGTTGGTGGGGATCGAACGACTATGCATGGCGAATGAGGTTGCCACTAGTGTTTACCTAGCCATCCGGAGCTATTGGAATAGA
This sequence comes from Chamaecyparis obtusa, assembly GCA_027943335.1. Lineage (NCBI taxonomy): Eukaryota > Viridiplantae > Streptophyta > Pinopsida > Cupressales > Cupressaceae > Chamaecyparis > Chamaecyparis obtusa. The sequence continues at coordinate 315,557 of BSBK01009526.1, forward strand.
TGGTTCGATGCTATGACCGATGGTTGGAAAGATACACAACATTGGCCATTTTAGTTGAGGAACACCTTAAGCTCTGACACCGATTGAGAATGTGTTGCTGATTTTAAATGAAGTTGAATCTCCAAAAACTGAGACAGGCTTTTGTAGGCCCAACAATACAACCCTTTAGTAATTGATGTATCCATGCTACCTCACATGAGCTTTGAGATATGACCCCACAAAGATCACTAATTTCATGCTTAAGGGACCTTGAGGGACACTTTAGCATAGAGTCATTGACGGTGATCGAACAACTATGTGTGGCGAATGAGGTTGCCACTAGCATTTACCCAGCCATCAAAGTTGTTGGAATAGATGGTTCGATGCTACGACTGATGGTTGGAAAGATACACAATGTTGGCTATTTTAGCTAAGGAACACATTGATTTTTGACACCGACCGAGAATGTGTTGCCAATTTTAAACAAAGTTGAATCTCCAAAAACTGAGACAGGATTTTGTAGGCCCCAACAACACAGTCTCGTAGAAATTGATGGATCCATGCTACCTCACATGAGCTCTGAGATACAACCCCGCAAAGATTTCTAATTTCATGCTTAAGGGACCTTAAGGGACACTTCAGCACGGAGTGATCGACGATAGTCAAATGACTGTGCGTGGCATGTACTTGCATGAGGACATTATATATTATAGAAATCCTGTACAGAAGCAACTAGCAAGCTGCTCAAAAAGTAGTAACTAATAGCAAGTGGGATAATGTAGATGCTTTAATAAACCACTATCTTCTTTACTCAAGCAACATCTGGTTCATCTGCTCGACTGGGGCATGTTTGGGAACTGACAGTCTCCATTTAAACTCAAGTCTCTGGAAGTAGTTATATTTGTCAGTGGAGGAGATACACCCATTGGATCTACAATAACTTCATGCTCACTAGAATTTCCATTACTCTTCAATTGGGATACTCTTTCCAAAATTGCATCTACCCTTTTACCAATTAATGGGTCTATTTGTGGATCTCGAAGGAGTTGGTCACCTAAACGAGAACCTTGAGATGAAGCAGGAACTTCTCTATGAAAGAGATTAGTATCTTGAGGAGCTCTCCACTTGTCAGCTAAATTAAAACCTTGGACCATAGATGGCTACCCTTTATTGTAAAATGAGGAGTGAGACTACCTTGCCAAAGGTGGCAATGAAGTTACATTTCAAGGATAATGCCCAAGTCCCATAAATGTAAGGCCATTGACGAATAGGCATTTCTAATAGAAATATTTGTGGTGCTAGAATGAAGTGCATGACCAAATTCTTTTTCTGCTAACGAACCAATTTGGGAAATTAATGGGTCTATTTGTGGACCTTGAAGGAGCTAGTTACCTAAACGAGAACCTTGAGATGAAGCAAGAACTTCTCTACGAAAGAGATCAATACCTTGAGAAGCTCTCCACTTGTCAACTGAATTAAAACCTTGGACCATAGATGGCTACCATTTGTTGTAAAATGAGGAGTGAGACTACCTTTCCAAAGGTGGAAATGAAGTTACATTTCAAGGATAATGCCCAAGTCCCATAAATACAAGGCCATTGACGAATAGGCATTTCTAATAGAAATATTTGTGGTGCTAGAATGAAGTGCATGACCAAATTCTTTTCCTACTAACGAACCAATTTGGGAAATTAATGGGTCTATTTGTGGACCTTGAAGGAGCTGGTTACCTAAACGAGAACCTTCAGATGAAGTAGGAACTTCTCTACGAAAGAGATCAATACCTTGAGAAGCTCTCCACTTGAAAACTAAATTAAAACCTTGGACCATAGATGGCTACCCTTTGTTGTAAAATGAGGAGTGAGACTACCTTTCCAAAGGTGGAAATGAAGTTACATTTCAAGGATAATGCCCAAGTCCCATAAATACAAGGCCATTGACGAATAGGCATTTCTAATAGAAATATTTGTGGTGCTAGAATGAAGTGCATGACCAAATTCTTTGCTTGCTAATGAACCAATTTTGGAAATTAATGGGTCTATTTGTGGACCTCAAAGGAGTTGGTCACCTAAACGAGAACCTTGAGATGAAGCAGGAACTTCTCTATGAAAGAGATCAGTACCTTGAGAAGCTCTCCACTTGTCAGCTGAATTAAAACCTTGGACCATAGATGGCTGCCCTTTGTTGTAAAATGAGACGTGACACTACCTTGCCAAATGTGGCAATGAACTTACATTTCAAGGATAATGCCCAAGTCTCGTAAATGCAAGGCCATTGACGGATAGTCATTTCTAATAGAAATATTTGTGGTGCTAGAATGAAGTGCATGACCATGACCAAATTCTTTGCCTTCTAACGAACCAATTTGGGAAATTAATGGGTCTATTTTTGGACCTCGAAGGAGTTGGTCACCTAAATGAGAACCTTGAGATGAAGCAGGAACTTCTCTATGAAAGAGATCAGTACCTTGAGAATCTCTCCACTTGTCAGCTGAATTAAAACCTTGGACCATAGATGGCTGCCCTTTGTTGTAAAATGAGGAGTGAGACTGCCTTGCCAAGGGTGGCAATGAACTTACATTTCAAGGATAATGCCCAATTCCCGTAAATGCAAGGCCATTGATGGATAGTCATTTCTAATAGAAATATTTGTGGTGCTAGAATGAAGTGCATGACCAAATTCTTTTCCTGCTAATGAAAAAATTTGGGAAATTAATGGGTCTATTTGTGGACCTCAAAGGAGTTGGTCACCTAAATGAGAACCTTGAGATGAAGCAGGAACTTCTCTATGAAAGAGATCAGTACCTTAAGAATCTCTCCACTTGTTAGCTCAATTAAAACCTTGGACCATAGATGGTTTCCCTTTGTTGTAAAATGAGGAGTGAGACTACCTTGCCAAAGGTGGCAATGAACTTACATTTCAAGGATAATGCCCAAGTCTTGTAAATGCAAGGCCATTGATGAATAGGCATTTCTAATAGAAATATTTGTGCTGCTAGAATGAAGTGCATGACCAAATTCTTTACCTGCTAATGAACCAATTTGAGGCTTCATTTCACATTGCTCTGTGGATAATTCCACAACACTTGTTACTTCTCTATCTAAATTTTTTGTGTTGGTGTACATGTGCACTGAAGAGATTTTGTCACTACTTGAGCTACTAGCAGATGGTGAGTAATCATCATCATCATCTGACATAGACTCGCACTCATTTCTTACTTCTTTCATTTGTCACTTTCCCCTTCCTATCTCTTCCTCCTTATCTGTAACTTCTATCATGGGTCCAAGAAGCTCTTCCCACTCTTTCCCATTAACTGTGGGCTTTGTCTATTCATCCTAAGTAATTGGCATACCTTGGATGGCACCAAGATAACCATTTTATTCTAAAATGTCCTTTTCTCTCACATTAATATCTCTATTAAGAAGATTTTCTATATCTTCCTGTATATATTGAATAGATGTATCTGCAATCCCATGTTCATCAAGAATATTCCTTGCACCGTTGAGTAATATATCATGCAATTCCTTAATAGTTTCATTCTTTATAACAGAATTAATAACTAGATTTTCCATAGCCAATTTTCTTCTTGATCATTGCAATATTTTCTCCTCAACTGAACATTTTGTAATCAGTTGATATACAATCATAGTTTTCTATTGGCCAACCCTGTGGGCTCGCGATTGAGCCTATAGATCCACAAAAGGGTTGAAATCTGGATCTGGTGGAAGAGTAGTATTAGGAAGAAGTCATTCACTAGCATCTCATCTTTATAACAACTAAATTTCGATTCACTAGAAGCATTAATTCTCAAAAAAAAAAATAGTAAAACATACCATATATAATGACTATGTTGACACTCGACTGCATCATATAATAAGTTGAAATTAGATAATCATAAAACACTTTGTAAAGTATAGTGTACATATCATATATAGCCACATCAAATGAGTTCAACATCAAGAAAGAATATTTTTTTTTCAAAGTCTTGTAATTTCTCTATGGCTGGTAGCCAATTGCTTATTCACTTATTTTTTGCTTCCTTAATTGGTCAAAAGCTATAGGATATTCTTTGCGAAACTTTTCATTTTTTCCTATAGGATGCCTTTGTATACAAATTTTGGAGAATCTTTGTTAAAGAGTAGGTAAGGATGGCTAAGCTAAGTGCAATGGAGAGGGAGAGGACTAAATTGAGAGAGTGGAGGTAGAGAGCGATAATGACGAAAATATTTCAAGGCTTGTGGAAATATGGAAATTATAATCTTCCTCCTAGAACATTAGATGTTCTAGCCATTGGAGGGGCTATTTTATGCATGAATCCATCATAGGATGGTCAAATGATGGTGAATCAACTTTGGTTTAGTTTCTATGGTGCTGGGAGATGAGACATTGGGCGAGCCCTAGTTTCTAGGGGGTTTTGGGTCTTAAAGAAGATGGTATGAAAGCAGAGAATGAAGTAAAGGATTCTCCAAAGCTGAGAAAAGCAAAGAAAGTGATGTTCAAAAGGAAGAGAATAAGAAAAAGAAGAGGAAGAGAAGTGTAGGAAGTTACAAAAGGTTAATATACAAGGTGTTGAAACAAGTGCATCCCTCCAAGGGAATATCTAGTGCTGCCATGGATACCATGGAGAGCTTCATGATTGATATTTTTTATAAGATTACTCTTGAGGCTACTTCTCTACTAAAATATAACAAGATCATGACACTTTCCTCCAGGGAAATTGAGATTGCTATCAAGTTTTTTCTACCTGGAGAGCTAGCTAGGCATGCTGCTTCTGAAGGAAGTAAGGCTGTTACCAAGTTTCCTACTGCTCTGGGTTAGGTTTTGTTGGAAGATTTTAGGTTTTTTGTACGTGGTGTTTATAGCAGGCTTGTTTAGAAGTTGGTTTTGGCTTGGGTTTTGGCAAGGGTATAGCACCAAAAGATTGGTCTTAAGGATAGGGATATCTGATGATTTGGATCATCTTATATTGTTCATTTAAAGGTTAATTAATAACTGTTTGAACCTAGAAGTGATTGGAGTGAAATTCATTGATCCATCCCCTTTATGTATTTTTTGTCACTTGGGGATGGATCCAAACCTTGTAACTTAGTATTCTAACATTGGAAATGTGGGAAAGAAGAAGAGTTTGTAAGTTGAGAGTGATTGAAGGAGTTTGATGAGTTTGAAGGGTGCATAAGGGTCATCAAATTGGTGCATGGGTACATCAGTAGATGTTCTAGCCTTTGGAGGGGGTATTTTATGCATGAATCCATCATAGGATGGTCAAATGATGGTGAATCAACTTTAGTTCAATTTCTATGGTGCTGGGAGACAAGACATTGGGTGAGCCCTAGTTTCTAGGGGGTTTTGGGACCAATTTGGGGCTTTTACATCTAGAAGTGTCAAATATTCAAATTGATGGTAGAATCCTCTAATTAGAGTCATCAAGTCTTTGGTTGATGGTCCAACCAATTGCCAAGCTTAAACAAACATGAACCAAGAACTTGTTTGATATGGTGGATATGGAATTGCTGAAAGAAACCTAAGGTGTGGAGTCTTAAAGAAGATGATATGAAAGGAGAGAATGAAGTAAAGGATCCTCCAAAGATGAGAAAAGAAAAGAAAGTGATGTTCAAGCCCACAAAGGATTCAGTAGTCAAAGAAATGAAATCTAAGAATACAAGGTGTTGAAACAAGTGCATCCCTCCAAGGGAATATCCAGTGATGCCATGGATATCATGGAGAGCTTCATGATTGATATTTTTGATAAGATTACTCCTAAGGCTACTTCTCTGCTAAAATATAACAAGATCATGACACTTTCCTCTAGAGAAATTGAGATTGTTGTCAAGTTTGTTTTGCCTGGAGAGCTAGCTAGGCATGCTGCTTCTAAAGGAAGTAAGGCTGTTACCAAGTTTCCTACTACCTTGGGTTAGGTTTTGTTGGAATATTTTAGGTTGCTTGTATGTGGTGTTTATGGCAAGATTGTTTAGAAGTTGGTTTTGGCTTGGGTTTATGTGGAAGTTAATGTTGAACTGGGATCTTAGTGTATGTAAAGAATACATGAATTATGCTATGTATGCTGTGAAAAATCTCTGAACTATAAGATTTCTATTATAAATTTTTTTTATTAATAATCAGAAATATTTATACAACTTAGCTCAATAGGAGCACTGGAGGAAAGAGCTAAGCAGAGAAAACCTTCTGGTATTGCCCCAAAAAATAGAAGACTTCCTGTTATACATACGGGGTAATGCATGAGAAATTTATAGTCCACCCAATTTACAGTGCTATATAAATTTGACATGTTACGATATTTTGTATCTCCATTTAGTCCAATGAACCAATTGGGTCTGCCCTACCCTTGATTGTCTCAAGTATTGCCTCGTGGTCTGACTCACGAACCTTCGAAAGAGTTTTATTTTGCGGTCTTCCCCCATATCTGATTAAGTGGACATTTGATGCAATGAAGAGGTTTGAATAATGAAGAATATTTTTGTGTGTCTCCCAATCCTCGAACAACCACAACCTAGGGTTCTTCATAGCATACTGTCTAAGCCATGTACTAGTTACAACCACTGCTCCTATAGGATATTCTAATTCTTCACTATCGATAACCGAGTGATCCAATTACTTTTTTGCCTCTACACAATGACACAAATAATAATATGCCCCTTCTTCATTGTCTTCAGGTGCAATAACAACAAAAACATGGCCTGTAATGATATAAACATAATGAGGACATTAGTTTACTAAATATTTATGATAAAGTACTAAATTTGAAATTATTTGTATGTGGAAAATACTGACCTGGTTGTACTAGATCAGATAAGTGATCAAAGTCAATGGAAGATTCCATTTCTATCAGTTGTAGTGATTCATGGGGATGATAGGAGGCAAGTGGACTCAAAATATGTGTATACCATTCATCAAACCATTCCTTTGACTCACACACATCCCAATCTTCATCTACACATGATGAATAAAAGCATGCCATATGTCATGTGTGGATACTCCATGAACCTACATTACAACTTCTAAAAGAGTGTAGCTCACTCAATCCTATCAATGTACAACAATCCTCATATGGTGCAATGTTAGTTTCATCCATCAACCAAAAAAATCTATGAATCATAGACTCACCTTCATTACCTGGACCCATTGTAGCGTTACACCACTAGACAATACATCTCGCATCTGACAATGTTGCTTTCTCTTTGTACTTTAATTCTTCATGTGCTAAGGCTCTTTTAATACATGCACCTGCACCATCATGCTCTCCCTTTCCATGATTGGCCTCTGTGAAATTCTACATATATTGAATTCCAGTAATCTTATTCATCTTGCACAACCAATAAAACATCCACAAATTCTTGAATTGGGATGCACAATTATCTGACCAAATGATATGTCGATGATATTTCATGCCCCTATTTTCCAAATGACCATAAAATAGTTGAAAGCAACCATGTACAAACTCTGTAGAATGTGAGCGATCATCACTGATATAAAAATGATACTCCCTCAACATCTTCCTGTTCTCCTTTGTACTGTCTGGTGCATGCATGAATACTATATGAACAAATATAGCAACCTATTGAGAGCTGTAATACTTTGCTTGCACCTCATTTTGTGGTTGTAGTGTGTAGTTCTCTACAAATTCCACAACTAAAACAATGGTATCAAGTGGGAATGTGTCCTTGCACAAGTTGAATTGCATATCTAACCATCGTGCTCTATGTGTATGCCTTGCATACTCATAAATAATTTTTTTACAAAAAATGTCCATGAAATGATACACTAGAATTTTTTCAATTACTAAATCACATCTTTTAGCCTCTTTTCCATCTTTTAGATTATATGTCACGTTCTTATATTTTCCAAATTCCACTATTTCGTTACCGATTGCATGCATACTATCCATATGTTGACAAATTGGAAAATGTCGCAAACCTCTACAATCTATGCATGTACCATTCAAGCATGAGAGCTTGTAAAATTTTTGACCATCCACTCTTTCACATAAAATGGTAGATATTAATTCCCTTGAAGATCTAGGTGGGACATTTATGTTACAATCCCACAAAACATTGTTAGAGTGCAAACCTACACATATACTCCTATAAACTTCAAAATGGATAGAAAATCCAATATGTACCCTACAACAACAAGTTGGGCATGTGTGATTTATCTTGACATAAAAAGGTTTACACATTTCAAAATATCTCTAACTAATTTTAATTTGAGGATACGTATGCATAAATTTTGCAAAGAATTGTGTCTGAGTTGAATCCAAAAAATGTTTTGGATGTGGAACACAAATTCAACTACCTATCCTCCTTCTTACAACATCTCTTTGATTAGGAGATACCCATGTATTATTCTTCCAAAATTCTTCAATCAAGGATTTCAAAGTTTCAACAATTGCTTTATCTTTTTGCAGTAGTCTGCCAGAAAATGCCCATAACTCATTGCTATTTGGATCTTCCACTCTTTGACGCCTTCCCAGGGCTCTCATTAGAGACTTTCTACTTATTTTCAATGTTTTTCTTGTCTTTCTAATGATTCAAGATTTCTTCATTTGAGTGCTTACTATCATTGATGTAAGTACATGTCATGTGACATTACTATCTTTCATGCGTGATATAGAACCTACAGTCTCATATGCAATCATTAGATTCTTTACAATAGATTTTTCACTTGACTCATCCATCGTTCTTAGACCAAGAATCTTCATGATGGGCCTAAATTTTAGATTTCTCATCATTTCAACAAATAGTTGACATCATCCTGTCATGTTTAAATTGTCAAAAAATGATCTCCAAATATGATTAACATTTCTTTAACAAGTACGCTTGGGAATCTTGTCAGACATTGCTTGCAAAATGTTAGTATCAATATCAATCAAATATTTTGGTTTTTTATATTTAATAATTCTAGGAGCATCAAAATCATTATGTGTGAATTGTGTACCATCTTGAGTGCCTTCAACATGATATGATGTTGTGCCTGCACCTTGGGATGTAGATAATGGTGTGCCTTCGACATGAGATGATGTTGTGCCTACACCTTGGGATGTAGATAATGGTGTGCCTTCAACATGATAGAAGAGTGTGCCCACACCTTCAGAAGTAGACAATGGTGTGCCTTCAACATGATACATTGGTGTGCCTCAAACATTGGATGATGATGTCTCTTGAACTTGGGAACTCGTAGATGATGTCCCCGCATCTTCATAATTCAATTGTCTCATTGCATGCAAGTTTCTCATTCGTTGTCTTTTTTATTCCAATTCCAACTCTCTCTTACTTTGTATTGATGTTTCATGTTCCTCATCCAAAGAAAAATCTTCTTCTATAGTATCTAATTTTTTTTGTTCACAAAGTTGTCTCATTCTTTCCCTTTTCTTCTCTTTGTCTCTTTCATGCTCTTCTGGTGTTAAATTCTTTTCTCGTTTCCTTGGCATGATGATGATTTCTACATATCAATTGATTACAATTTTAAAAATATAATATAAATGTAAACCAATAAGTCAAATTATAATATAAACCTCTTATAATATGACAAATTATAATATAAATTTATTACACTTATATCAAATTATGTATTAAGAACAAATCTATATCATACCAATTATAAACCAAAACACTATTTATTCACATTTGACATGTAAAAAAATAAAAAACTTACCTCAATCTCTTTTTGTCTTTTTGATTCCAATAATTGACTTTCACAATGGTGCAAAGTGAAAACTTGTCACTATGGTGCAAAATGATGTTGATTTTTCACTATCAACACCATGAAAAGTGAAAGCTTATCAAAGAAAATGCAGAATTCAGACAACATAAGAAAAAGTGGGCCTCTTTCACAAGATCCTTAGAAAATAAGACCATTTCTTCTAGTTTTACATAGTGCAAGCGCACTATAGGGCATACGCCCTATAAAAAACAAAAAAGATGTTATGCATAGTCTTAAATAGGGCGTGCACCCTATGTAAAAGAAGAAAAAGGGAGGAGAGAGAGAGAGAGAGAGGTATAGAAGGTCAGAGTGAGAAGGTGAGAGAGAGCGTGATAAGGGGGAGAGAGGGAGAGAGAGTATGGGGGAGGGAGAGAGATAGAGAGAGCACTCTCTCTCTCTCTCTCTCTCTTCCTCCCACTTTGAATATTTCTCATCACTATGTGAATCTATATCTTACATAGGGCGTGTGCGCTTTGTAAAGGATTTGAATTTACCAATCCTAAGACTTGGATTTTCCTTGGAGATCCAACCCAAAGGCTTGGATGATTGAATTAGGCCTGAGACGTGTTTTCCAGCAGACATACAAAAAAATGACATCTTTTTTTGTGTGCTCCTCATCAGGTTTACTCATGGCTCAAGAACATAAAAATCAGACAATGTGATATTGCAGATCTCTCTGTTAGCTATCTAAGCATATAATTCATTTTTAATTCTAATTATGTTAAGTTTTTCAACTCTAATTCCTTTTCTATGTATGTCCATTTTTTTTGTAAAAAACCAACATGCAGTATTTTGGGCATAGATTTTGGCTCATTCATCAAATTTTGCAATAAGTTACATTTTTAGAAACTAGACTCCATTCTACACACTTTTAAAAAAAATAAAATTTAATTTTTGATTAGTTTTAAATGATTTCTAGGGGGAGCACACAGAAATTTCATGTTTTCAGGATGTGTGCACTTCGTAAGTTCATAAAAAATTATAGATTCATCAAAAAATTACCAAAAAAATTTGGGATAAACTATGTGGTGCTAGCTAACTTCTCACTGGAGCGATTAAAAAAATTCAAAAAAAAAGTTAACATTTTAGGGGGAGCACACCAAACACTATGTTATGTTTTTGGACAAAAAACATGACCAATTTTTGTGCTCCCCCTTTTTGAGGGCCTTAATCTGCACCATTTTCAAAATAAGTTAGTAGTTTAGGAACTAGATTCAGAGTATTACAACTCTTGTTTTTGTCGCATCTCAAAATTTTGAGTCTAACTATCTTCAATTTCTTGTTGAAGTTCAAAGTTTGCTGATTTCAGGAAAAAAGTGGCATCTTATACCCCCTTTTTGGTCCCACATCTTTGTGCACTTACCCTTGTCACACACCCCATTAAGGATGCATGCATTTCATTTTATAGTGGGTTGGATTCCCACAATAAAAGTGAGCATATCCCACTTTGGGTTGTCCCTCTCACTGGCCTTGTTAAGGTACAACTCAGGAGGTGAGCCCACTAATTCTCTATTTTAATTAGCATGTTCATATAAAGCAAGGAAAATGGAATTAAGGTTAAGCTTTTGGGAATTTGGTTCACCTAGAAGGTGAAGAGCATATCCCTAAATTTCCCTTTAGTTCCTCAAACACTCAAGCAACAAAGTTCTTTTTCAATCTCGTAACAAAGAGATTCTTATAATTGAGGTGTTCGGTCAAATTCCTTATTTTAATTAAGCTAGATTCAATGAATGCCACAATTTAAGCAAGTGCAAGCTTGATTTGATGAATACCTTTTCCTTTGTAGCTAGCAATGGCTAGGTGCTTTTTTCTTTTTTTTTGCCTTTTCTCTTGCTTTTACTCACCTAGGGGTGATCGTTCCCGCTCCCTCCTCCAACAAGTTAGTCCAACACAACCATTCAAAATGAGGAGAAACCAAAATCAAAAATTGATGAAGCAACCATTATGTATGAATTTTAGAGAACTTATTTGCAAATTTTCAAAGTAAAACTTGATTTAAGGACTAAAAATCCAATTTAAAGAGACAAATTTTGATTTATATGCTTCAACAATTGCAAGATAGTTCTAAAATACCTGATTGCCCTCCTCTTGTGTGGTCTCAAGAATAGCCTTGATGTGCTCAAAGTTCTCCTTCTTAATCCTCTTTGCTAAAGCCTTTCCTTCTTGATTAAATCTACTTTCTAGCTTTTGTACTTTCCTGTGATTGCTCATTTACTATTAAATCTTGTAAACAAGGAGTTAGCTAAATTATTTAATCAATTCAACAGTAAATAAAGGCAACAGGGAGCAGGTGACATTGTCCAGCTAATAGGTGTGAATAAATTGTTAGCAGGAGTAACTTTACTAACAGCAAGTGACACTTTGTAGTGACACAAGCAATACTAAAAATTACATAGGTGTGAACAACTTATCACCAAGCCTGAATAGAATTTAAAATTGTGAAAAATAATTTATGCTAAGCGATAATTTAATAATAGTAAGCATGAATTGAAAGATTATAAACGTGACTGTTATTTAAAACTGTGAAGCAAAGCGTAAAGATAGGCGATAAAAGATTGCAGAAAAGTGATACTTCCTGAGTCACAGGCGTGACTTTAAGCACCAAAGGCTAAATGCTTTAATCTTACAAGCATGAGCATATGATTTTCATGTGACTACAAAGTACTCAAGACCATATAGAATTTGTATGACAGGCGTGAATCTTCAGTTAACAAGCATCAGGATAGAGATTGTAGGTGGTAGTAAAATGACTGCAGGCATGAACAAATCTCCCGTAAGCGTGACTTCACCAGTTTTCTGCAAAATATTCATGAAAAATAGACAAAGCATGCAAATTATGATGAAAATGATAAAATGAGGCCTAGGGCCCCACGGTGGGCACCATTTGTCTGATGATGATAATCACCTTCATGAAATTAAGATCAAATTAGCAACAATTATAAAGTAAATACAATGAAAATATATTTAAAAATGAAACTAAGATCTATAGCATCTCATGGCTCTCTAGAAAGAGGTGGTAAGTGAAGCTCTCAACTCAAATCTCCACTAGTGACACTTCTAAAATGAAAATGTATGCTGCTATGCTTTTACAATGCTTCTATGATGATGATTCTAGCTCAAATTGACAAAAGTATAATGCAAATGCTCTAAATTCTCTTAATTGCTCTTAGAATGCTCTTCAATTGCCTATAGTAACAATGCTTTGCAAATAAATTTCTAAGATATCAATTGCTCTCAAAGTGCTTCATATTTATAGTAAATTCCCAAGGGTAGGGGGTGGAGTGAAGTAATCATGATTAACCTTTAGTTGAGTCAAATACTTTGTTTTGTTCATAAATGGGGGGACAATTTAAATGTTTGTCTCAAAGCTTTGGACAAAAGGACAAGATTGAGTGGTTGAGATTGAAACTTTAGAATAAGTGATTGAGATTCATCCTTTTTGAGTGATTTATGTCTTTTTGTCCTCAATTCTAATTGGTTGCTCAACTTTGTTGAAAGATATTAGGAATTATTAATTCAATTAATTAATTAAATTTAGCCATGTAAGGGTAATAGGTTCATTTTGATTTTTGATTTAAACAACTATATAACTAATTGATTAAAATCAATTATGTAGTGTTTTTCACCCCTTTAAGCTTTGATTTAATTATTTAACATCCTTATTTGATTTTTCCTTTGCTTTAATTGATTTTGTCCAATTTGATTTAATTATGTCCATTTTAATTGATTTGATCCCTTTTTTATTGAATTAGTGCATTTTGATGATTTTAAGCCATTTTATTGATTTTTGCAATTTAAAAGCACTTTGTCCATTTTTGTGTGTCTACACCTGGCACCGAATGGTTTGTGCCATTAGCTTTGATTGGGAAGGTAAACTCTAGTAACAACCTCATTTTGAACATGAATTCACTAGAACATTTGTGACCATGCCAGACCAAAGTGTCCTCAAGGTGCACTAAGCATGATTGGGCAATGATCTTTCGAGGCTCGTATCTCAGACCCTGTGAGAGGCATCCGCAAACTGTGAGATGCTACATGACCATCTACATCCTAAAAACCTCTCTCCATTCTAGGAGATTCTAGTTTATTTGAATTTGGCATTCCAATCTCGCTTGATGCCAAAACTTGCAATGAGGGTCAGTTGAAAGTTGCACCACTAGGTTTCTTCCAAACCATTTGTCCTGGCAGTGAATGGTCCACATCATTATCTCCTATTGGGTGGGTAAACACTAGTGAAAATGTCATTTCAAACATGAAGTCACTAGAACATTCATGACCATGCCAGACCAAAGTGTCCCCAAGGTGCATTAAACATGATTGGGCAGTGATCTTTTGAGGCTCATATCTTAGACCCTATGAGAGGTATCGACAAATTATGAGATGCTACATGACCTTGTTTCAAAGGCCTACAGTAATCTCTCTCTATTCTGGGAATTTCAAATTTATTTAAATTTTGCATACCAATCTCGCTTGACATCAAAACTTGTAGTGATGATTAGTTAAAAGTTACACCACTGGGTTTCTTCTAAACCATTTGTCCTGGTACCGAATATTCTATGCCATTAGCTCCTGTTGGGCAGGTAAACACTAGTGACAACCTCATTTCGAACATGAAGTCACTATCTAGAATGTTTGCAACCATACCAGACCAAAGTGTCCCCAAGGTGCACTAATCACCATTGGGTATGTTGGCAAGCATTCTAGTGTGTCAAGAGGCAAAGTGGGACCATTTTCTAGGGTTAACCTACCCAACCAGATGTGATGGAAGCATCGGTTTGTGACCATAATGAACAATGTTGCTGGTCCAAGGGAGATGGGAACATGACCATAAAGGATCATTTACAAATGTATAGAGACCAAGGATGATCATTTAAATATGTTTTAAACATGTTTGTAATGTTTTGATGATCATTGTGTAACTAGTTCACTGGACTGTGGGTACAATCATTAAACCATAGCATTTGAATACATTGTGGAATGTGTGTGTGATTGGAAATGGAGTAAATTTATTATCTATTATCTTGTTATCACTTCCATGTCTGCATTGCATCATTTAATTAGCATTTGAAGGCAAGCAATTAACTAGTGTCTTGTACAATAGTGTTTGATTGTAGGGATATGTAGGATATGGTGGTGGAGAGACCAAAAATGTTGGTAAATATTGATTGAAAGTGCATGAAGCAACACCAGTCATTTTTGCAAGCATATACTCCAAAGGATGATTATATATTTTTATGGATATATGCTATTGGGGTCCATAGGGATGTGTTAGATCCATTGGGGGGATCTAGAGATATTTTCAAGAGTCTTTTTAAATAATCCCTAGCCTAGAGACCCTAGAAAGGAGGGTTTAGTACCTAGAATGATAGGTCATTGTTTTCTCAATAACAATTTGACAAAATCTTGATGTAGAAGCATCAATCCATGAATGTGCTTACTGATTCTTATGGAATGATGTGTCTTTGACATGTATAATAGAGTTCTAACACGATACATTGCAGAAGAGTTGATTTGAGAAGGTGATCACCGGATTTGTGAAGTGAACTTTGAAGGATTTGCTTTGTTGAGAGCATCAGATACACATGAATACAATGTAACACATAAAGCATGAATTCACTTAAATGATGAATTACACATGTGAACACACATAGCACATAAAGTGTACACATAAATTTTCTTAAGTCATGAAGCATACATGTAGCACATAGATTATAAAGCATACACATGAATTCACTTAAGTCACGCACGTAGCCCATACACATGAATTTAGGTTATGAAGAATGTACCTGAATACACATAAATATACTTAAGGCATAAATCCTACACATGATTACATGCACACAAGCATATTTACATACTAACAATGAATAATTGAGCACACAATTAAAAATTTGGATTGAATATCAAGTTTCATATATATCAAAATGAACAATAATTATGTACATATCAAAAAATGGAATACATGCCAAATCAATAATAGAGTTACAAAAATGTGGCATTGACTATGTCAAGGTTGATATATAAAATAAAAATGTCGAATATATAAAAAAATTGGTCATTCAATAACCACAACTAGATTTGTATAACTCTATCAATGTCTACGACTCTGTTGGATCATCAAAATTGAGCCTCTTCAAAGCAGTAGGTGGCTCACTAGGTGTTTACACAAGAACAATTCAAATGCTAAATCAGATATATTTTCTCAAAATAACTAAATACATCATTGTAATACGTTGGCAGTTGAATTATTGGTTACCTCGTTCCCTAAAGCTGATGGTCCCCATCTTGTGCGAGCTGGACTCCTAACAAAATGTAAAGGTAGAGGATCCATGAGAGGTTGTGAAGAGGGATGTAACAGGGAAAATAAAATCAAATAAAGTTAATTAAACATATATGTTATGAAACACTAAAAAAATAAAATTGCATCTACTCATATCTAAACGCATATGTTTAACATGTATATAGAAAAAATGCATACCAAAACCTCATATGGCTCTCCTATACTCTTAGGAGGCATTGCCACTGATGAGGTAGCTATGAACAATTCCTATATGAACAATCATAACATATGTCATATTCATAGATGAAGGATTTTTAGGATATTTAGAACGATCAAGAATGCAATTGAAAGTAAATATAAAAATGTTACCTCTTCTCTCTACTGAACATCAATGGCATCGGGTGCATTCATTAATTCTATAAAACTCAATTGTTTCTATACATAGAACAAATAAGTCAGGTACATTCATCAATATAAACTACAAGTAAATATTTAATTATGAATAATACATTTCAACAAATAAACTTATACTCTATTGAATTACCTTTTGTTGTTTGGGTGTCCTCGAGGATTTATTTCTCTTTCCCGGTATCTTCAAGTCAGGTGAGATACCCTAGAAAAAAAAATTAACATAAGATAAATGAATATGATACCGCATGGGTTCAATTAAAATTGTAAACAAGAGATGTGCAAAATATTATACCGCAAAGCTTTCAAAACCAAATTCAATGGCAAAAAGGGTGATATCATGAAGTTTGAAAATATGAGTAGCCGACAAGCCCTATAAAACACAAAATAAATATACATATATTAACAAAATATATTTTGAATCATACATATTATTCTATTTTAAGAAACATTTTAAAATAATTACCTCAGGTGTCAAAGCTACACGTGTACATGTAAATCTACTCAAATGAACACTCTATGGTGTGATCGTATCACCTGTTGCACCCTACAATGCATATTATTCATGTATCAATTTAAATTATTTGCTAAATAAAAATATATTTACTTTTATATGATTTAGGTGATTAATTAATAACATGTCAAAACACAAATAAATAAACCTATCTCTTCTCTCTAGAAAATACCATCGTCATCAAATCATCTGCGAGGGTTGCATCCTCAACATTGAATGCATGGAATCTACCCCCGCAATGTGTACACGAATGAGATGTCAAACCGTCCTCATTTGCATCAGTATCTACTCTAACTCTTATACCATGACAATTGGGGCACATATGCTCAATGGGTTGGGCTGATCCAAATGGTCCCTCTGATGAAGATGGAGGTGGTAGAGGTGCTAATGCAAATGGTGCATCTAATGATGATGGAGGTGGCATGGGTGTTGATCCACCCTCTACTCTGAAAAACTATGTTCCATGCTTAATGATGACATCAGTCAATGATGCGGCTGCATGAAGGTCTATAAATCTATGGACTCCTTCACAACTCTTGGGACCGCAACCTGAACCATGGATTTTTTAGATAGAGGCCTCCTATGTTGTGGTTGTACCACCCTACAAGCCCCAAGTCTATTCTACGGAGAGCCTCTCCCTCTACCATGGAACTGTTGGATGTTAAATTAATTTGTCTTCTCATCGAGGATAAACTCACAATATAGCTTTCTTAAGAAATATAGAGGCACCTCCCAATTATTACAGGGTGCTTGGTAAAAGACCATATACCACCTATCCCAAAAAGATGCTTTCATCCTATTGTGAACACACCAATGTATAGGAAACCGAGTCGTATTTATTTCTATACATCACTTTTAAGAATGGCATTCTTTTTCACTTCATCATATGACAAGCCATCCAAATAAAATTCTTGACACCTATCCCTCCATGAACCCCATTTGGTAACCTCTCTATAAACCTCATTTTCACTATTGGCCATTCTTTCTAGCATCAAGACAAAGGTAGAGTGGTGGTCAAGACTGTTAGATAAATGAGAGGGTGGGGGGTGAATCAATTAAGTCCAGTTATCCTATAGTCCCAAATCTCCTAGATGTATAAATTCAAACTTTTCTCTCAAATAATCAACTCGGTAAGATATCAACTGTGCCTTTCTCTTCATCTACCGATTACCAATAAATTAAATAGTCTATTCACTAGTCTATCCAATTATGAAATGTGTAAAGAAAAATAACAATTCAACACATCATACACATATAACACATATATTTTTAAGGTGGAAACCCTATTAGGAGAAAAACATCCTGGGACCAGTAACCCAAAATAATTCACTCTTATGAAGTGAGCTTGGTTAGGAGCCAACCCTGTTAAAGGTTACAAAATACACTATGAGGTGTGACCTGGTTAGAGGATTTATCACTAACAGTTATCCTTTGACCATGCATTCACTATGGGGTCAACAAGAAAACAAACAACATTCATTGAATTTCATATTGAAATACAAAAGACAATTCAAGTCTCACTCGGTTAAGAGATTTATCGGTAACAATGGTTAAACTGATACAATAATGATATGATTCAAATACAACTTTGATATGCAGATTTTTAGATCTATGCTAAGCTCAAAATACCTCTGATTTATAATCAATTCAATCCTTCATATCCTCCAAATTTTTTCCACTTGGTATATGCTTCTTTATCCCTCGATGTTGTCTATAATTCAGTTTGATTTCGTCTCCAACCAGTTTGATGAGTGGTGCATAAAAATATTCCTTTTCACACAAATTCTCCTACAGCATCAAAATCCTAGACCCAATAATGAATCCCATGTCTCCTTATATAGACATCATAAACCATTTTCTTTTCATTAGTGGATTTTGCCTCTTAATCTTCACCGTTCATTTTGCCTCTTTAACCTTCCCCAAAAATTGTGTTATTAACACATTTCATTCTCCTTCATTTGATCAATCTTTAATTTTTTCAGCTCTTAGTTCATCATAAAAAACATTATCTTCTACCTCATAATCATAAACAATTATCCAACTCATCATTTTCAGTTGAGTGTTATAAACTTTAATTGTTTCTTTCACTCGGTCAATATCAGAATGCGTTGGTGATTACTTTGCAAAAATATTCATTTGCCGACCACACAAACTTATTTAGTACTAATCTTTAATACATAACAAAAATATGTAATAGAATCAAGTCATTAACATGATGTCATAGACTCATCAATGAGTCACCCAATGTATACCATAGCCATATCTTTCATATCCATCTCATCTTCAAGTAGATATCTCATTCTTTTACCATTTTCCTTCTTTAGATGTTTGTAACCATCATGATAAGTACATTCAAAGCTAGTTGAAATCAATGACAATACATTGACTAATTTAATTGTCTTGCATATTACTTTAGTAGCTCAGTGATCATCAATCAATGTCTTTTAATTATTCATTCACTCCTTCAGGATATTCAATCAGTTGTAGGTTATCAATCTCTCCCTTTGGCATTGATGGTAACACAATATGAAATATGCCATAAAATAACAAACATATGTTCACCAACTCTATAAGAAAATCATGTAACTCAATGAGCTCTCCCTATCTTGTTCATTTATTGTGCTTAATCACTACACAACATTAATATCTCCAAGAAGACCCTCCCTGTGGATTTGATTGTCTTCACTCCTCATTTTCTTCCCCTCCCTTTGTTTTACTTTTATCTATATTTCATTGATTCTTCTCTCCCTTTGACTACAATGCCAAAAAAAACATATCTTTAGTAGACAAAATATTATCTCTAGTGTTCAGTTCAGATCAAGTACCTTTCATGTACCGATATGCAATGTCAGTTTGTTCTCCAGTTTCTAGCTTTCACAACCTTAGGAGACTTAAAGTGTGAACACTTTGCATCAACATCATTTGATATTTTGATAAAGTGTAGGTTGATGCAACCTCCTGATCACCTTAGTGACCAAAAGACAAGGGATGGACCCCTAGTCTAGTCCTCAAGTACTCAAATGTATCCTTAGGTAAGGGTTTAGTAAATATATCTGCAAGTTATTCTTTTGATTTCATAAACTCCAATTTCACTTGATTTTCTTGTAATTGTTCACTCAAGTAGTGATCCTTTATAGATATATGCTTTGTCTTTTCTTGCATCACCAAATTCTTAGAAATGTTTATAACACTGGTGTTATCGTAATATATTATCATTGGGCCAGTGATCTCTTCATTCATACCTTTCAAGAGTTGTTCTATCCATGCAATGTTTGAATAATTAGCAGCAATAACAACATATTATGCTTCAACAGTGGATTGAGAAATGCATCCTTGTTTCTTGCTTATCCAAGTAACTAATCTTTCTCCCCAAAAGAATGTTCCACCAGTAGTGCTCTTTCGGTCATCAATGTTTCTAGCCCAATCTGCATCTATGTAAATATTCAATTCAAAATTGCCCTCTTTCTTGTACCATGTACCATAAACATATTCTGACACATAGGGTCCCTGTTTTATGAGCTAAGGATTTAAAACTTCACAATCCAGTTCCAACGAGCTATAACACTAAGATGTCCACAATACATTCTCAATAAAAATGACAACCTTAGTTGATTTAATTAAATAATAATCATAATTCACCCATCTTGTGAAAATGACTGAGGAAGCATCATAATCAAAATATGATAGCACAAGAGTGATCCTGATGATGAATGAACTTGACGAGGTGACTTACTAAAAATAGACACAACCTCCAAGAATCTTGGAGTCCAAACCGGAAGCTGGAAATAAAATCTGAAAGCATAATATAACTCCTCTAAAGCATCTAAGCTCAGTAGAACCATATGGTGACTTGCTATAAATAGTAAGTCTCTCAAAATGGAGCCAAAACCCACAACAACATTCTCTAATCACCAAAATTAGCCTACAAGGAACTAATGATAAGCTAAATCTACTAATTCCAATGCTCACTCAAAATGGGGACATTACAGTCCTCCCTCCTGAAATTGCTTGTCCCCAAGAAATCTTAGAAAACAAAACATAAAAGCCCCACCTAGATCCTAGGATAGAATGGAGTAATGTCCCTATCATCACCACACTCCAGCAAAAATAATTCCAACATTAACAGTTCCAACTATAGCATCTAAGAAACTAAACTCAACACTCAAACTGATGATGCTAAGACAAGAACATCACATGGGAGTAACTCAACCATGAGTAACTTACATAGAAGAAACTCAATTGACAAACTGGACTTGCCCCCAATATGTGCCAACTAAACTATCATTTAGTCATCAAATAGATGCATTGATGAACTCTACAACTGGTAGGTATCCTAAACATTAGGGCCAAAAGTGAAACTAAATGCACTCCTGACTATGTACACCTTTGTAAACTGCTCAGTAAAAATTGACTAGCATCCTATAAAATTTGTTTGATAACCTGATGTACTGAAAGAATCCCAATAATCATCATCATCATCATCCTCACTCATCACCTAAAAGGGATCATCACTGAACTCAAATAATGGATTGTCATAAGAGATAGTGGCATCCACATCAAATAAAGGATTATTCACAAAGTGAATAGCTCGCACCTACTAATATGAATAAGATATATGTGAGATGTGAGAGATATGATGTGTAACCTACTCTATCTGAATGAAATCATACCTGTGTAACTCCTCTCTATCTATCACACAAAAGGACATAGTGAGTAGAATCCCCTCAGTGAGACTAGGTAAAACATATGCCTTGCCTTAGTACTCAAATGCTTCCCTATCCTTATCCTTAGTCCTTGCAAAAAAGGATCCTAGAACCCACCACCATTAGATAACAACACTAAGTCCACACCCAAAGTTTGATATAAAAAGCTCGAAACACTGCAATACCCAACATCTTCACTCTCAACATCAGAGGTATTTGTGATGCTAGTATCAACATCATCTATTTGAAACCCCTCTTCTATTTCTAGCTGCATACATGACTCAATTTCATCGTGTGAATCACCTACATTGTGGCATGAATCTATGTCACCTGACTCATTCGTAACACTCCCATGATGAGTGTCATTACTAGATAGCTCCATGCTCACATCCTCAATATAGGAAAATACTACTATTTCCTACACTAACTCCACACTGTGACTCCTCTCATAAACATCAAAGCTCATATACTCCTCATAGTCCTCAAAAATAACACCATCATCTATGGTGTTAGAATCCATAGTGGTATCTACAACATCCTCCAGTCTCACACTATCCATGGCATCAACAAAAAGCTCACATAAAGGACTGATGTCCTACAAATCAAACCCTATGTCACTAACTCCAATAGGCTCAAGATGTTGAAACTCAGTACCACTATTTGCCAACAAGACATACACATCCACATATCCAAATAGGACTAATGGTTGTCCTAATAACAATACCATCTCTGCAATGATCAATGGCTACTAAAAAATCATCATGAAGATTTCTAGATGTCTCACCTACGAGAACATCCCATTTCTCTTCCTACAGCCTTCATGAGGGAGACTTTCTAAAGATGGAAACCATGAAACTAGTTGTCTTGTCAACAGTGGCTAGATCTGCAAGTTGGTCTTTTAGCCTTTCTTGTGTTTGCCTCAATTTCTCAATTTAATTTTCCAAGGCACTTGATTGTTTCCTATAACATGACACATTGCTAGACTGGTTCCCATATTTACCTAGTTTTGTACATTTATCCATTACTGAAATAAAACCAAAGTGTTGATCACTCACAAATCAAACATGGGAACTCAAGATTTACAAACCCCATAGGATGGCAGGAAACATGCTCTGATACCACTGTGATGAGTCCAACTAGCTCTCAACTGAAAACTAGCTCTTTCCTCAATTTTATTTGCGATTTTACAGAGATCCAAAATATTTATAACTTACTTGCAAATTTTTAAATAAAATCATAGATGTAAATTTATCAAATTTATCCAACTGAACATTTAAAAAACATCAACTTAAATCTGATTTGGAAGTTCACCAAAGTTAACAATTTTTAAGAGGTCTTTACTAAAAAACATTACAATTGCCAAAAGGAAAAATGTAGGCACCTTTATCTCAAAACAAGACTGTTGTGTAATGTACCGCAGCCTACATGGAAATGACACCAACAATTGAAATGTTGTCCCTTTGCAACGGTGACTCAAGGACTATTCCAAGTTGTGATCATAGTCTCCAAACAACAAAAACAACCCAGCCACCAAATTCAATGCAGTTCTCAAATACATCTCAGCTTAATTCAATACCATGTATGGCCCTGTAGGAAATATGTACAACAACCTTGCTAGCAAATAGTACGACAACGGTAAATAATGTTAATAGATACTAACCAACAATAGAATAATTTATGATCATTCACCATTCATAGCACATGGAAATTGGACGATTTCTCTCCAAAATATGAAGACCGAACTCTCTGCAAACCCTAGCTTCCTTGAAGAAATTTGATTTCTTTCTTGGACAAAAAAACTTCTTCACTTTTCAATTTTAATCAAATGACATAAGGTGAATTGCTTTTTCCAAAGCATTTCTTTTATAATAAAAGATATCTTCTCTCACACACTTTTCACTTACAAAATACTTTGCTTTATGAGCACATTTGAAATATAATAAACTATTATATTTCTTTCATCTTTAATGATGAAAAAAAAGTCCCTTTCATTAAAATAACCATATTATCACACATAGGGTCCCTGTTTTATGAGCGTAGGATTTAAAACTTCTCAATCTGGTTCTAATGAGCTATAACACTAAGATGTCCATAATACATTCCCAATAAAAATGACAACCTTATCTGATTTAATTAAATAATAATCATAATTCACCCATCTTGCGAAAATGACTAAAGAAGCATCATAATCAAAATCTGACAGCACAAGAGTGATCCTAATGATGAAAGATGATGAATGAACATGACAGGGGGACTTACTAAAAATAGACAATCCCTTCAAGAATCTTGGAGTCCAAATTAGAAGTCAAAAATAAAATCTGAAAGCATCCTATAACTCCTCTAAATCATCTAAGCTCAATAGAACCATATGATGATGTACTATAAATAGTAAGTCCCTCAAAATAGGGCCAAAACCCACAATAGGGTCCTCTAATCACTAGAATTAGCCTAAAAGGACCCAATGATAGGCTAAATCCACTAATTCCAATGCTCACTCAAAATGGGGACATTACATCAGTCTTGAATCTTCCATACGAAAGGTCTTCAACACTTCTTTTATATACTTTGATTGTGAAATTAATATACCTTCACTTTGTTGTAGAATTTGCAAACCAAGAAAGAATTTAATCTCTCCAAACATTGACATTTCAAATTATTTTCTCATTTCATCAACAAGTGATTTGGATAGATTATCATGTCCTCCAAATATGATGTCATCAACAAAAATTTCAGCAATAAGAATCTTATCATCAGCTTCACCTTTCAAGTATAAATTATTATTGTTACTTGTTCTAACAAATCCAATACTAATAAGATAGGAATGCAGTTTTTCATACCATGCTCCCAGTGCTTGTTTCAGTCCATATAGTACTTTGTGCAACTTACATACCATGTTTGTCTAATTTGCATCAACAAAACCTTTAGGTTGTTTAACGTATACCTCTTCCTCAAGTATTCCATTAAAAAATATAGATTTGACATCGATTTGATACACTTTAAATTCTTTGTAGGTAGCATATGAAAGCAATATTCTAACTCCTTGAAGTCTAGTAACTGGTGAAAAAGTCTCACCATAATCAATACCTTCTTCTTGTGCATATCCTTTGCATACAAGTCTTGCCTTATTCCTAGTGACT
The DNA here is from genome assembly GCA_027943335.1 of Chamaecyparis obtusa. Classification (NCBI taxonomy): domain Eukaryota; kingdom Viridiplantae; phylum Streptophyta; class Pinopsida; order Cupressales; family Cupressaceae; genus Chamaecyparis; species Chamaecyparis obtusa. The sequence goes on from BSBK01009526.1 coordinate 340,295, forward strand.
TCACCATTTTCATTCAACTTGTTTCTGAATATCCATTTGGTTCCAAGTACATTCTTATCATTCGGTCTTGGTACCAATGTCCATGTTTTTTTTTTCAGTATCTGCTAAATTTCTTCATTCATGGTTTTAATCCATTCATCATTTTCAAATGCATTTATAACATTTTTAGGTTCAAATTCACAAACTAAGCATGTGTTGTTTCTCAACTTACTTCATGTCATCATGCCAACTTTCTTGTCTCCAATAATCTGATTCTGTGGATGGTGTCTCCTCACAAATTTTGCAAGTACATGTTATGTTCTTTGTTCTTCATTCGTTGTAGGATCAATATCTTCCTCAGTAACTATTTCCTGATTCTTAGTTTGTATAGGCTGATGCTCGCTATCATTATTCTATTGCTCGGTAATGCCAGGCTGTCACTCAGCTAGAGTATCAAGTTGCTCAATGTATGTGAATCTACCATAATATTTTTGTTCCCTTTTGCTTTCATCATCATTTTTCACAGCAAACTCATCAACCTTCATATTTTCACTTTCAATCATTTTATTAGTAGCCTTATTGAAAAATTTGTAAGCTTTTCTTTTAGCAGAATATCCTAAGAATATTCCTTCATCACCTTTTGAATCAAATTTCTCATTTCTATCATCTTTCAAAATGTAACATCTACTTCCAAATATTATGATATAACTTACATTCAGTGTATAGCCATACCATAACCCATAGGGTGTTTTGTTTGAATCTTTCTTTAGTTGTACTTAGTTTAATTTGTATACAATAGTGCTAACAACTTCTCTCCAATATATTTGTGCAACATCTTTTTCACTCATTAATGTTATAGCACAATCAACAATAGATCTATTCTTCCTTTCAGCAATTCCATTCTGTTGTGGTGTCCTCAGTGCAGAAACTGGTCTTTTAATTCCATGCTCATTACAAAATTAGTGAACTCATCAGAAATAAACTCACCACCTCTATCCGATCTCAAGCATTTTAACTATTTTCCACTTTCTCTTTCCACTTTATCTTTAAACGATTTAAAAATCTTAAAAGCTTTAGATTTTTCTTTCAAAAACATAACAGCCATCATCCTAGAGTAGTAATCAACAAATTGTTATCTCTATTTGAGCATTAAAGATTGTCATTAGTATCAAAGACATCGGTCGGTTATCTATATTACTCTAGTCGATAAAAGAAAGCACTTCAAGCTAGTCGGTTAAGTCTTTACACCGAGCACCAGAGCATTTTTACCGAGCATCAGTGTTCACCGATACCGAGTGACAGTAAACATAGAGTAGACTGGACACCGAGCACCAGTGTAATTACCGAGCAGTATATACAATGTTTATCGAGGAAGACAGAAAATGACATAGTAATTAGGAAAGGCACATTTATCTATGTAGATGGTTACAACAGAATCACAAAAAATTTTACCAAGATCGAGGATCATTTATTATGGATGTAATCATTAATTATGATGATGATCTCTATGTAATTGTTTTGATCTAGGTTATTTTTGTACACTGTAGTTCTTAGGGTTTTCTCTAAGATATTGTAACCTAATTTTTGTTAAGTGGAAAAAGTAGTATGCTATATATTTGTATTTCAAGCTTTTTGTAATTGAAGATGCACAAAATCTTGACAAGGAAGTTAAGAACAAGCAAAGAAGTTCTTGAAGCATTAGCCAACTTTAATATATCAGTTATCAGATAGAGCAAAACATAATTCAAAAACATTCAAAATAAGAAGAATCAGACAAGGCTACCAAGAAGATTAGAGAAGAGATCTTCACATAATAAGGTGATATCTATTCATTATTTCATAGATCTATATCAGACAAGCTTGAGTTGTCATTAGCAGATATATCTTGTTATTTTCTAACCATTGTAACAGAGTTTTGGTAAAATCTCTTAACATAGTAGACCTAACAGTCTTTTATGTAAATCTCTTAACCGAGTGCACACTCAAGTAGTGTTGCTAAAATCCTATAACTAGGTAGATATAATCGATCTGAAATGTTACTCCTAACAAGGTAAAATCACTAGAAGTGATCACCACTTGTAGCCCTAACAGGCAAACCTTTTCTATCTATAGTAGTAAAGAATTTTTGGGTGTCATCCTCACCACAATTTTTACCTTCTAACAAGGGTTTTTGCATTACCAAAATACTTGTGTTATGTGGTTGATTCATTATTGATTTCATGCTATTTACCTTTGATAGTTAAATGAATGGATGATGCATGCAATGGATTCAATTTATATTTAAAGGTTACTACTATTTTTTGTTTAAGGTTTGAAAGTTGAAAGTTTTTTGGGAATTGATTCACCCCTCCCCTCTCAGTACCTTACCTCTCCAGTCCAACAATTGGTATCAGAGCATAGATCTCTTATTTGACAGTCTAATCACTGAAGAGTAAAGATCTAACCATGGAGAGGTATAAGTTGGATAAGACAATAGAGAATCAAAAGATTTAGATGCATATGTTCATAGAGTAGTATAAGCAAGCTAAGAATGACTTGAAAAAGTTACTGGTTCAAAGGAAGAACCTAGCTATTATGGAGAATAATACTAGTTACCATGAATAATAGATTGATGATGTATTTGATAACATTGGATCTAGTTCTGGAAGTATTTTTTATGGTTTTGAAAGTACAATCTCTAATTTTTATGAAAAGAATCTTCACTTGACTAAAAAGGTGAAAGCTCTATAGATTGGTCAAGAATCACATATGGTAAGAATGATAGATGTAATGAACAATGCTAGACAGGCTAAGCAAGAAAGGAATCTAGTTTTTGAAGACTGAAGATAGATAAGTAAACAACTTCAAGCAAAAGAAATTAGTGAGATGCAAAGACTCACCAAGCACCATTTTGAGATCTCCAATCAGATGACGATTGTGAATCAGGAAGTTAACAGAGTCAATGGTGAATTGTCAAGAAAACTTGAAGATATTGGAATACTCAGGGAAGAGAATGAGAAACTGAGAAATGAAGTAAAGATGCTACAACAACACAATGAAATGATGAAATTGGCTGAGGACAGTTCTAAGAAAATTGATGATTTTCTGACTAATCAAAGAGGATTTGGAAGTAAAGCTGGATTAGGCTATACCAGAGAAAGAGAATCATCCAGGAAAGTAGAACGAGTCAACAACTATCAAGATCAGAAACAAAAGAAGCTATCATGTTATCACTGTGGCAAACCAAGACACACTTCAAATGTTTGCAGGAGTAAAGCACAAGGTAAAGCTCCAGTCACTCCTAATTTTAATTGTTATTCTTATTATTGTGGTAAATTTGGGCATCAAGCTTATCAGTGTAGAGAAAGATTGAATAAGAATGCTAACAATCCTACTATGGAGAAACTCTTTTATACTTGCAAAAAAGATGGACACACTGCACAAGAGTGTAAAACAAAGATGAAGCAAGTCTGGACACCAAAATAGAAAAGCAAACCCAAACCTTATCAACTAAAGATACAAGGTAATTCTTATGTTTGGGATTACAACACATGGGTTAAATGTGTTACATGTGGTAGATATGGACACATTGCAGCAAACTGTATGAGGAAAAGATGGGTTGGACAATCATGAAACTGAACAAGCACTGGAATGGCATTCTTACATTGTCATAAGGTCAGTCATCTAAGAAAGGATTGTAGAGACTGAGAACTAGAAGAAGGACATGTATTTGAGAGTGGAAACACTATTGCAGATATCATGAGAATCAGAAACACTATGTGGAGAAAAACATCAAATGAAAATGTTGAGTCAAGCAATGTTGTCGGTGAAACCTCGTCCACTGGATTGAGTGACATTGGTACCTCCACCTAAGGTCAATTAGGTATGTATGGAACTGACATTTCAAAATGATCTTATTTTACATACAGTTCCCTATATATGTTGAGCACATACCAAATATGTATGTATAAAAGATGCATTATGGTTTATATGTTATGAGTTAACAAAGTCACATGGTCGGTAAAAGTTAGACTGAGCAAATGGTTACCCATCGGTAATCACTATTCAAGTTTAACCGAGTATCAATATCAACCAAGTGAGAAATCATGTGTTAACCAAGCTATTTGGAAGTTTGTGATATTTGTCAAGTTGATAGTTGTCACGAACCGGAAAATAGGTCAAGCATTTATGACAAAAAGTTTAAAGTTGGAAAATGAAAATGCTATAAATACACAAAGGACTTAGTTCATTTTCACATAGCGATTTCGAAGAGTGATTATTTCACAAAGTGAGTTTGAGAAAAAATTCTCAAGACTATCCAAAGCAGTTGCAGATTGAACTGGGCATACTCTTCGTATACTCCAAGTAAGTTGAAACCTCTACTGAGCATATTCTTCACTTTTTGCCAAAAACCTAGTCTGTTAAAATGGCATCCACTGCAAGCAATTCTAGAAATGTTGAAGAGGAAGTTAATATAATAGTATTAGATAATTATGATGAACCTAAATACAAGCTACACCTGGAAGTCATGTCAAAAACAAATTTAGCGGGTGCTTTCTCAAGCATCCCACCTAGGGTTTTACTAGTCAAGGATGTACGATCCTACATTCACTACAAGATTGGTGAAATAGGAGATTTTGATATGTATGTTGTGTACCAAGGACTCTACAATGATGATGAGAACACTAGTTGAGAAGTTTGGAGATGGATCTAACTCCTCTGATGAGTCACCGGTTGAGACTGCAACCGAAGGTCAGTTTTTGTTGACAAACAAGCCTCATGACAATGAGGAAATTGAGTTTGATAATGAGAAAGATTCCACACTGCTTTCCCCCATCCCAACTCCAAAGAAGATGCAGTCACCTATGTAGTTAAGAGCACAAACAAGGTTAGTTACTGCAACTTCATCACCACTAAAGAAGGGAGTTGCAAAGATATCTAAACCTAAGGCTGCCTCACTGACAAAGACATACACTAAAAGGGGAACCAAGGCACCAGCAACACCGAAGAAGAGGAGAAGATTTATAAGAGGTAAGGAAGACCTTGAGGAAGAGGAGAATGATAATGAACAATTCAAGGTGGTAAGCAACAAGGAAAGGTCAATTGATCAGGTTGCTACAGATATAATTGAGACCGGAGAACTAACTGATCCTGAACTAAGCTGATTTGATAAATTGTCTACCGAAGATCAAAATAAAATTAAAGAAGCAATCTGTTAGGAATGAATGTTGAATATATCCTATGGGGGAGTATTCATGATCATTCTATAGTAGTTTTTGTTTCATTCATGACTGTGATTGTCATTGATGTCAACACAGTGATCTACTGAAGATTAGCAAAGAAATAGCTAGTGTTTGAGTTAGCGCACGTGGAATATTGAAGATGAAGCTATGCGATGTTGAGGAATTATTCTATGATGTTCTATGTGATTTTGGTTAGGATCACAAATAGTAATTCATTTATTCATGGAAGTTATGAGTATTTCAGTGGAAGCAGTATTTAGGCAGTGTTCCTGAGTAGCGGTTTGTGGAAATTGGATGATATCTCCTAATTGGGATGGAATATGGTTATGTGCAGTTGGAGAATAGTTAAAGACATGTTTAAAGTGATGAGGATGACATCACAAGATCTGAGGTCACATGAGTGAAGAATTATATTATTTGGAAGCTGACAGTTTTGTGTAATTTTGATGTAACGTGTGGAAACTTTTATTTTGTAATATGTATGCTGACTCATGTGTAATTACTTGAGTGTGGTATAAAGGAAGGAATGTTTTCCTTGTAATTTAGTGTAATGAGAACAATTATGAAAGTGAATTTGTGAAGAGGATATGCAAAGTACAAAGATCTAGTATTGAGATTTGTTGTAGTAGTTGGTGTGGTTTGGCATAGTCAGAGAAGGAGTATTGAATTGATGAGATCAGTAATCTTTTGGTATTATTTTGTTGAGTAATACAAAGATCAGTTGGACAGTGAGTTCAGTGATCTTACCCTGAAGCTGTTTGGGTAGTGGGTTCTTCTGTCTTCTATAACTCCTAACAGAGTTAGAATATTTTAACAGGGATTCAAAATCTCCTAATAGGGATTCATATGTTCTAAATGTATTTCATAAGACTCCTAACAGAGTCCATCCTTTCACAAGGAATATTCATATTAGTACATATTTTGTGGGCATGATTCCCACCAGGGTTTACTCTTTGATCAAGAGGTTCCCTAGTCAACATATTTTGTGTTATTGTGTCATTATGTATGTATATCTTTCTATGGTTGTTGATTACATTTCTTACATGGTTGAAATCTATTAAAGTTGATAAATGTTGTAATTATCAGATAACTGATTCACCCCCCCCCCCCCCCCCCCCTCTCAATTATCTTGGTGGACTTTACTTTCTAACAATTGGTATCAGAGTGGTAGGTCCTTGAAGGAAATGTTTAACAACTTAAGGAGATCCATAGCGAATTTCAGGAAAGAAAGCCCTAAGCTTGAAGGAGTAAATTTTGATAGCTAGAAAGAAAATATGAAGACACATCTATTGTGCTTAGGACTAGGTTATTGGTTGATTACAAAGAATGAGAAGACTATTATTGATGAGGATAATCATGAAACATGTACTAATGATGAAAGAGATCTATTCATGTGTAACATACTTGCCAAGGAAGCACTTTTGTCAGCCCTTCTGGAGAATGAGTACAGTCAGGTAAAATATTTGAAAACATCTCATGAAATTTGGTTAGCTTTACACTCTACTTTTGAAGGAGATGAACATGCAAAGAAAGTCAGATTACATAATTGGATATGTGCATTTGAAGATATAAGAACGATGGAAGATGAATCTATTAGAAGCTATATTGGTAGAATGTAAGAGATTGTTGCAGGTATAAAATCTTATGGAGGAACAAAAATAGAGAATGAAGTGATATGGAAAATTCTAAGGACATTAACTCCTACATTCAAGTAGACAACACAGATGATTGAACAAGTTATTCCTTGTACTACGAACTTCACCAGAGAGACTCTTCTTGGAAGATTGGAAGCAAAATAAATGAACTTGAGGTTATTTGGAGACTTACTTAGAATGGAGATAGCATTCAGTGCTCTTAGTGTTCGCCCTAATTTTTCAAGAAGCATAAATGTGAGTTCAGATTATGCTAGTAGCAGCAGATCTAGAAATGAAGAAGACAAGAATATTGAAGAAGGTATTGCCTTGCTTGTGAAAAGAGAACAAGACGGTAAGAAAAATTTTAAATGTTGGACTTGTCAACAATATGGTCATTTTTCATCTATATGTCCTAAGAGAGTTAAGAAGTATAAGAGAAACTTTAATCCTAGAAGATCTAAAGAATTTTACTATGTAAATGATGAAGAACTTGAAACTAGTTTGGAGAAATCTTTGAGTGAAAGTGATACTGAGAATAATGATGATATAGGATTTGTAGCAATTAAAGAAGAAAATCCTAAAACTAAAATTAAGGAAGAAAAAGCTTTAGTTTCTCAAGTAGAGAAGAAAACTGATTGGATTATAGATAGTGGTTGTTCACATCATATGACTAGAGATATGAAAAAGTTCATAAAGTTTAACAACTATGATGGAGGAGTTGTTAGAGTTGGAAACAATGCACCTTGTTTGATTAAAGGTATAGGATCTATTACTCTTGATGGAAAGACTAATACTGATGATGTTTACTTTGTGGATGGTTTGAAACATAATCTTTTGAGTGTTGGATAATTGGTTGATAAGGGATATCAAGTTTGGATTACTGAGAAAACTTGTGTGATAAAAGACAAAGATGGTAATTTGATTTGTACTGGATCTAGAACCAGAGGTAATGTATTTTAGTTGAATCCCACTGAGATCACATGTTTGATTTCTAATATTGATGACATTTGCCTATGGCACAAAAGGTTTTGTCATATAAACTTTGATAACATTGTGAAAGTAAGTAGCACACTTGCAGTGAGGGATTTGCCTAAAATTATGAAGCCTACTAACATGATTTGCAAAGAATGTGTGATGGCTAAATAGAAAAGAAGCTCATTTCCCAACAAGAAGTTTACAACAACAAAAAAGTTGGAGATTGATCATACAGATTTGAGCGGTCCTACAAGAGCTAGAAGATTCTATAGAGGAAGGTATTTTATGATTCTTGTTGATGATTTTATAAGAATGATGTGGATTGCATTTCTTAGAGAAAAGTCTGAAGCATTTGATAAGTTAAAGATCATTAAGAATAAAATTGAGAATGAATCTAGAATGAAGATTAAATGTTTGAGATTAGATAGAGGTGGAGAATTTACTTCAAAATAATTTAACATTTTTTGTGAAGTGAATGGTATTAAGAGACAGTTTTCAGCCCCTAGGACACCTGGAAAAAATGGTATTGCAGAAAGGAGGAACATGTCAGTGACTAAAGTAGCAAGAGCTATGTTATTTGAGAATGACTTAGCGAAGATATTTTGGAGAGAAGCAGTGAACACAACAATGTATACAATGAAAAAAGTACAAATCTGAGCAAACAGAGACAAGACACCCTATGAACTATGGTTTGGACATGCACCATCAGTTAAGTATTTTAGAATTTTTGGAAGCAAATGTTATATTAAGAGAGATGCTGACATTGGAAATTTTGATCCTAGAAGTGATGAAGGTATATTTCTTGGATATTCATTGAAGAGAAAAGCTTACAGATGTTACAATAAGAGAACTAAGACTATTGTTGAGAGCGCAAATGTAAAATTTGATGAAAGGTCAAGATTCAAGAAAGAATGCTTGATTATGAATCAGAGGAAGAAACTCAACCTAGACCTAACCCTGAGACTACTAAATTATTCTATGAAACTGACAGTGAATTGTAGAATGAAAGTCATGTTGAAGAATCTACACCTTAAGTGAGGATAGAGACAATGAGACCTAACAGAAGCCTACTAAGGAATCATCCTTATCAGAAGATTATTGGGAGCATAGATAGAGGAGTTTTGACTTGAAATAAGGTACAAGAACTGTTATGTTTGATCTCTCAAATTGAACCCAAATCTACTAGTGAAGCTTGTGAAGATGAACATTGGATCAAAGCTATGAAAGAAGAACTAGATCATATTGAAAGGAACAAGACTTGGGAATTGGTCCCTAGACCTAAAGATAAGAATGTGATAAGAACAAAATGGGTATTCAGAAACAAGATGAATGAACAAGGAGAAGTTGTAAGGAAAAAAGAAAGATAGGTATGTAAAGGATACTCATAGCAAGAAGGAATTAACTATGAAGAAACTTTTGCACCAGTAGCAAGAATTGAAGCAGTAAGAATGTTTTTGTCTTATGCAGCTTTTAAGAAATTCAAAGTGTATCAGATGGATGTGAAGTCAACATTTCTGAATGGAGAATTAGAAGAAGTCTACTTTGAGTAGCCTGAAGGTTTTCCTTTAACTGAAGAAGGAGACATGGTATGTAAACTGAAGAAAGCCTTATATGGACTAAAGCAAGCACCTAGAACTTGGTATGCGAGACTAGATAAGTATTTGTTGAAATTGGGATTTACTAAAGGAACAATAGATAGCAACCTGTATACAAAAGAAATTGAGAATGGTTTGTTGGTTGTAGTCATTTTTGTTGATGATATTATCTTTGGAGGAGAAGATGAAGCCATTGATAAATTTGCTAATGAAATGAAGATTGAATTTGAAATGAGTATGATTGGTGAAATGAAATAATTTTTGGGATTGCAGATAACACAGAACAGTGATGGTATCTTTGTAAGTCAGACAAAGTACTTGAATTATTTATTGAAGAGATTTGGAATGGAGAACTGTAAACTAGTTGGAACACCTATGGTAACTAGACACAAGTTATCTAGCACAGATGAGACTCTTGTAGTAGAATAGAAGAAGTACATATCTATGATTGGAGGATTGTAGTATTTGACTCATACAAGACCTAATATAGCACATGTAGTTGGAATTGTAGCAAGATTTCAAGCTGAACCTAGAGAATCACATTATGCAGCAGTAAAGAGGATACTGAGGTACTTAAGAGGCACAATTGAGTATGGATTGTGGTATGAAAAATCTAATGATTTTACCCTATGTGCATATATAGATACTGATTGGGGAGGTAGTGTTGATGATAAAAAGAGTACCAATGGTGGAGCATTTTTCCTTGGAGGAAGATTGGTTTCTTGGCTAAGCAAGAAGCAAAATTGTATTTCACAAAGTATAGTAGAAGATGAGTATATAGCAGTAGCAAAAAATTGCAATCAGATAATTTGGACAAAGCAGATGCTGAAGGATATTGGAGTAAAATTTGTTGAACCTATTGTTATACATTGTGATAACACCAGCACAGTTAGCATGTCTAAGAACCCTGTGTTACATTCTAAGACAAAGCATATAGAGATAAAGTATCATGTAGTGAGAGAGAAAGTTGCTAAGAAAGAAGTTAGACTTGAGTACATAAGCACAAAGGAGTAGACTAAAGACATTTTTACAAAGCCTTTTCCAAAGGATGCATTTGAGTATCTAAGAGGTATGCTTGGGGTTATGCCCCAACCTACTTTTGAGAAGTGATGAAAATTGTTTGTTCCATCCAGTGGTATATGAGCCTTATCTTTCTTTTGGATTGGATGTTGGTACTTCCTCTATGGGGGAGTATGTGTATCTTAGCTGAGTCATGAGGACTCTAGTAAATGTATTTTCTAAATAGTGTCTTTTGACATTGCAGTTGTTTTTGACATAGTGATGAAGCATTTGTCATTGATGTCAATGGGGGAGAAGTATACATGAAAACTATCTTTTGAGAGAATTGAATGGGAAAATGAAGAAAGATTTAATTAATGAAGAGGATTTGAAAATATTTCAGTGTAGCAGTATTGTAGAGTTAGATTCATGGAACATTGGATGTTTTTCATCTATGTTGCCATCAATGCAAATGGGGGAGATTGTTAGGAATGAATGTTGAATATATCCTATGGGGGAGTATTCATGATCATTCTATAGCAGTTTTTGTTGCATTCATGACTCTGATTGTCATTGATGTCAACACAGTGATCTAGTGAAGATTAGTAGAGAAGCAAATAGTGTTTGAGTTAGCGCACATGGGATATTGAAGATCAAGCTATGCAATGTTGAGGAATTATTCTATGATGTTCTATGTGATCAAGGTTAAGAGTGCAGACTATAATTCATTTATTCATGGAAGTTATGAGCATTTCAGTGGAAGCAGTATTTTGCAGTGTTCCTGAGTAGCGGTTTGTGGAAATCGGATGATATCTCCTAATCAAGATGGAATCTCATTATGCATAGCTAGATAATAGTTGAAGACATGTTGAAAGTGTTGAGGATGATAGCGCAAGGTCTGATGTCACACAAGTGAAGAATTATATTGTTTGGAAGCCAACAGTTTTGTGTAATTTTGTTGTAACATGTGGAAACTTTTATTTTGTAATATGTATGCTGACTCATTTGTAATTACTTGTGTGGTATAAAGAAAGGAATGTTTTCCTTGTAATGTAGTGTAATGAGAGTAATTATGAAAGCAAATTTGTGAAGAGGATATGCGAAGTACAGAGATCTTGTATTGAGATATGTTGTAGCAGTTGGTGTGGTTTGGCATAGTCAAAGGAGTATTGAATTGATGAGATTAGTAATCTTTTGGTATTATTCTATTGATTAATACAAAGATCACTTGGACAGTGAGTTCAGTGATCTTACCCTAAAGCTGTTTGGGCAGTGAGTCTTTCTGTCTTCTATAACTCCTAACAAAGTTCGAATCCTTTAACAGGGATTCATATGTAGTGAATGTATTTCATAAGACTCCTAACAAAGTCCATCCTTTCACAAGGAATATTCATATTAGTGCATCTTTTGTGGGCATCATTCCCATCGGGGTTTACTCTTTGATCAAGAGGTTCCCTAGTCAACATATCTTGTGTTATTGTGTCATTGTGTATGTATATCTTTCTATGGTTGTTGATTACATTGATTACATGGTTGAAATCTATTGAATTTGATAAATGTTGTAATTATCAAATAACTGATTCCCCCTCCCCCCGTCTCAGTTATCTTGGTGGACTTCACTTTCTAACACAATCATCCAGATGATGATTAAGTTTAAACAAGTTCAAATTGAGTTTGGAAAACAATTCCCTAAGGCACTTGATGAAAGAATAAACTAGAAATGGTCATATGCTCTGGACACTGAGAAGAAAATGAGGGAATAATCCCTAGAGGAAGCAACTCCTAATTTGTCCATTGATGAAATTGAGGACTATATGTCTACATATGCCAGGAGATTCAAAGTAAAGAGTCGTGCATTACAAATTCTAGATGAGAACTTAGCAAATATTGATGAGTCAAGTTAACTCATCTAGACTTCAACTGTTGCTGCAAAAGAAAAAGCTGAGAAAGCAACATTTCTAAATTTATCTAACAAGAGACAAAGATCTAAAGGTAAAGGAATACATATTGAGGATGCAGATCTGGAAGTGAATAGAGAAAAGGTCAACATATCAATTACTAAGTTACTTGATACAATCGATGCCACTGAGAAAATAAGAGATTCACGGGATACACTAGATCTAGTAAAGATCCAAATCCCAGAAAATAAGGCAACATATTTCTTCATTGAAGATATCACAAATGGGGATCCTGATGACAGAGATGATGATGAGGATATAAATGTAGCAGGAGGAACAAATCAAGATCAAGGTATTTCTATCGAGCCTACCATCACATCTTTACCGAGTGAGCTTCCTATTCTTGTAGAAGTAGTTGAAATATTGAAAAAGGAACAACCTGAAGGCTCAAACCCTGAGCAACCAAAGGATACAATAGGGGAACAAAGCATTGAAACACTTGCAGAAATAAACAAGCCTAAAGAGAAAGAGGCAACTGAAATAGAAACAAAGGGCCAAGAAGACCCCAAACTAATTGAGGCTACTCCATTGAACACATCAAAAGCTCCACCTCAAACAACCAACACAAAGGTCACCAAGGAGCAAAAGTAGGAAGAAAATGTTTCAACCGAGCAGGTTACTCCAACATCTGAGGTAAAGGATATAATATCTTTTGTAAAAAGTTCACCTCAAGAGCCAGAGAAGAAGAAAAAGAAAAAGAAAGGAAAAGGGCTGGTCACATTAGATGAAGTCATAATTATACCGGATTATGACCTAAGGACCCTAAGCCCTGAGGAACTTAGAAAATATGGGGAGTTATGCACAAGAAAAGTAGCACAAGAAAAACTTAGACAAGAAAGCAAAGGCAAGGAAATACTTGAAAATGTAAGAGATATCTTACAACAGGTCATACCAAAAGTACATATAAATGAAGATACTCCAATAATGGACCAACTTGCTACACTTGTTGAAGAAATCAATGCCCCAAATATTGATGCAAACAAAAGAATAGAAGAAAGGGTAGAGCCAAGGATACAAGATAAACTTGCAGAAAGGATTAGCCAAGAAGTGGCAATCAATAAGGTAAAGCTATCTAAGGTAATAACTAACATTCAGTCTATTACTCAGTTAATTAGTCAACTTCTGATCAAGTTATGCACTTTGGACACTTTCACTACCAAGGTTAGTGAAAAGATAAAATAGCTTGATAAAGAAATCCAAGTCAGTGCACAGAAAGCCTTAACGGAGCCTCAAGCATTTGCCTAGCATATCTTGAAAGTTTAAGAACTTAGGTGGTTAAGAGCGGACCTCAGAAAGCAAGAAGAACTAATCAGTGAACAACTCATAGAGTTGCAAACCGAGTTGCTTCCCTACTTGAAAATCTTTGAGAAGCATATAGTCAAGGCACAAATGCTTGTTGCAACACCAAAAATCTCTATGTTGGACAACATTTTTGACATGCATGCACAAGTCGGTCTTGAGCACATTGCTCTCACCAACTTGAAAGAGGATTGGGAAAACCTCTTGGAATCAGTGAAGAAAACCCATAAGCACATTTTTTATAAGTTGTAAGTATACAATTTTTGTATTTGGCATTAATATAAAAAAGGGGGATAATAATGTATATGCCAAATATGTAACTAGATGCTAAGTATACTACACATTTTTGGGAGCATGCACTGAGGGGGAGTATAGAAATTTTTGTTTATGTATATATGGCAGAGACAAAAAATATTTTGAGACATAAGGTCTATATACATTTAAGGTTTTGATACTAATGCCAAAGGGGGAGATTGTTATCTCTATTTGAGCATTAAATATTGTCATTAGTATCAAAGACATTGGTTGGTTATCTATATTACTCTAGTCGGTAAAAGCAAGCACTTCAAGCTAGTCGGTTAAGTCTTTACATCAAGAACCAGAGTAGTTTTACAGAGCATCAGTGTTCACTGATACTAAGTGACAATAAACACCGAGTAGTATATACAATGTTTACCGAGGAAGATAGAAAATGACATAGGAATCAGGAAAGGCACATTTATCTATGTAGATGGTTACAACAGAATCACAAAATATTTTACCAAGATCAAGGATCATTTATTATGGATGTAATTATTAATTTTGATGATGATCTCTATGTAATTATTTTGATCTAGGTTATTTTTCTACACCGTAGATCTTAGGGTTTTCTCTAAGATATTGTAACCTAATTTTTGTTAAGCAGCAAAAGCAGTATGCTATATATTTATATTTCAAGCTTTTTGCAATTGAGGATGCATGAAATATTGAAAAGGAAGTTAAGAAAAAGCAAAGAAGTTCTTGAAGCATTAGCCAACTTCAAGATATTAGTTATCAGACAGAGCAGAACATAATTCAAAAACATTCAGAATAAGAAGAATCAGACAAGGCTACCGAGCAGATTAGAGCAGAGATCTTCACATAAAAAGGTGATATCTATTCAGTATTTCATAGATCTATATTAGACAATCTTGAGTTGTCATTAGCATATATATCTTATTATTTTCTAACCATTGTAACAGAGTTTTGGCAAAATCTCTTAATAGAGTAGATCTAACAATCTTTTATGTAAATCTCTTAACCAAGTGCACACTCAAGTAGTGTTGTTAAAATCCTATAACTAGGTAGATCTAATCAATCTAAAATGTTACTCCTAATAGGGTAAGATCACCAGAAGTGATCACCACTTGTATCCCTAATAGGAAAACCTTTTCTATCTGCAGTAGTAAAGAATTTGTGGGTGTCATCCCCACTGCAATTTTTATCTCCTAACAAGGGTTTCTGCGTGACCAAAATACTTGTGTTATTTGGTTGATTCATTGTTGATTTCATGCTATTTACCTTTGATAGTTAGATTAATGGATGATGCATGCAATGGATTCAAGTTATATTTGAAGGTTACTACTATTTTCTATTTAAGGTTTGAAAGTTTTTGTGGGCAGTGATTCACCCCTCCCCTCTCAGTACCTTACCTCTCCATTCCAACATAAATAAGATGAAATATCTATCTCGATAATAACTTTGAGTTCTCATAGGACCACACAAGTTGGTATGAACCAACTCCAAAATAGTATTAGATGAATAGTGTTCTCTCTTAAAACTAGATTTTGACATTTTTCCCATTTGACATTGTTTGCACATGACATGGTCAGGTTTAGATAAGCTTGATAAGCCTCTAACTCTCATTTTCTCACTAATTTTACCATGTTGTCAAAATTCACATGACATTTCCTTTTGTGCCATAACCACACATCTTCAATTCTAGCCAATAAATAAGAAGTTTTAGAATTGTCAAGATAAAATAGATTACCTTTAGATTGTTCACTAGTACCGACCATATTTCTAGTCTCATCATAGATTTTCACCTTTCTATTTTCAAATGCAACTTGGTGACCTATGTTATTCAACTATACTACACTCAATAGATTATAGTTAAGTCCCTTCACCCAATATGCATTCTCACATCTGATCTTATTGTTCAACAAGATAGATCATTTTCCTTTTACTAGACAAGGTGTATCATTTCTCATTTTAACAGATCCACCATTATAATGTTCAAGGTATTAAAATTTGTCTTCATCACTAGTCATATGATGGTTCATCCACTATCAATAATCCAAGTATCATTCTTGCTAACTTTAGAAATGAGTGATTTTTCAACATACCTTTCTTTTTCTTTTGAATCTTCTTTCAAGGCTATAAATACCACCTCAATGTCTTCATTAGTGTTGGTTTTCATGTCAGTGTCATCATCTTATTCAACAAGGTAACATGCCTTCTTGCCTTTGTCTTTGTAGTCTCAGTTACTTCTTCTGTCATAATGTCGGTTGTCTCTATGTTCTCAATTATCTATCCTGTCAAATTTTATTCCACCAGATCGTTCATTATCTTTGTCATCTTCTTTCTAGTTAGGACATCTAGCTACAATGTGGTGAATTTATTTATAGTTAAAACATACCAAAGGTAATTTCCCTTTATATCTTCCTTTACCTTTCTGCAATCTTCTAGCCATTAATGCTTCAAGTTCATCAAGTTCATCCTCATCACTGTCACTATCACTCTCATTTCTTATCATGTGTTTACTATTTGATTTACCAATTTTCAAGGATGACATAAATGTAGAATCAACATTAGGAACAATACTATTATCAAAGTTACTCAACTCAAAAGTAGTCAGTTTACTAATTTGACTATCAAGTGTGAGATGATTACCCAGATCTAATCTCATTTCATGGATTGTAGAGACTCTAATAGCATAAGTAGGAAAAAAGGTTCTAATAATTTTACTTACAACAATGTCTTATTCAATAATACCTCTTGCTCCTCAAATAGAATTGACAATCTCCTTAATTTGGTTGTTGTATTGTGAAATGTTTTCTCCTTCTTTCATTTTCATGTCATCAAACTTTCCTCTAAGACTCTCAGCTTTTTCCCCTAGCACATTTACATCTCCTTTGTGAACTAGTGCAAGTTTGTCCCACATTTGTTTAGCAAAAGTGCATGTCTTGACATCTTCAAATTCAGCATCTGATAAGGCATCAACAATCTCTATCATTGATATATTATGTTCATGTCTAGCTCTCATCTGATCAATAGTCAAAGGTCTAGTTGACTGGATGAATTTATTATCTAGGTATTATGTAGTAGATTCTCTAATTCCAAATAGATGCAATCTCTTTCTATTTTTTCATGTCGAGAAGTTATCTTTGTTCAGCTTTGGTACCTCTCTCTTATACATCTTGTCATCTTTCGCTTATGTCCTTCAAACTTTTCTTTCCAAGCACTCTATGCTCTGATACCAATTGTTAGATAACTAAGAGGGGGGGTGAATTAGGTAAGTCTAGTTATCCTACATTTGCAAATCTCTCAGATGTATAAATTAAAATCTTTCTCTTAAATAATCAACTAGGTAAGATATCAACTGTGCCTTTCTATTCATCTACCGATTACCGGTAAATTAAGTACTATGTTCACCAATCTATCTAGTTATGAAATGTGTAAATAAAAATAACAATTCAACACATTATACACATATAACACATATTTTTAAAGTGGAAACCCTGTTAGGGGAAAACCCACTTGGGACTAGTAACCCAAAATAATTCACTCTTCTGAAGTGAGCTCGGTTAGGAGCCAACCCTTTTAAAGGTTACAAAACATAATGTAAGGTGTGACCTGGTTAGAGTATTTATCACTAACAGTTCTCCTTTGACCATGCATTCACTATGGGTTCAACAAGAAAAAAAACAACTCATTCAATGCCATTTTGAAATACAAAAGAATGTTAAGTCTCACTCGATTAAGATATTTATATGTAACAATGGTTAAACTAATACAGTAATGATCTGATTCAAATATAAATTTGATTTGTAGATTTTCATATCTATACTAAGCTCAAAATACCTATGATCAATAATCAATTCAATCCTTCATATCCTCCAACTTTGTTCCACTCGGTATATGCTTCTCTGTCACTCGGTGTTGTTTGCAGTTTAGCTTGGTTCTATCTTCAACTAGTTTGATCAGTGGTGCATGAAAATAATCATTTTCATGTGAATTCTCCTGCATCATCAAAATCCTAGACTCAATAATGAATCCCATGTCTCCTTATATAGACATCATAAACCATTTTCTTTTCATCTATGGATTTTGCCTCTTAATCTTCACCATTCATTTTTCCACTTTAACCTTCCCCAACAATGGTGTTATTAACACATTTCATTCTCCTTCATTTGATCAATCTTGAATTTATTCAGTCATTAGATCATCATAAAAAACATTATCTTCTACCTTAGAATCATAAACAATTGTCCAGCTCATCATTTTCAGTCGGTTGTTATAAAATTTAATTGTTTCTTTCACTTGGTCAATATCAGAATGCGTTAGTGATTACTTTCTCAGTAAATACTATACTCTATATACACTAGACTTGCTCGATGTATACAAAATCTTCATTTACTGATCACACAAACTTTTTCAATCATGATCTTTAATACATAACAAAATCATGTAATACAATCAAGTCATCAACATGAAGCCATAGTCGACTCATCAATAAGATACCCAATGTATACCATAGCCATATCTTTCATATCTATCTCATCTTCATGTAGGTATCTCATTCCTTTACCATTTTCCTTCTTTAGATGTTTGTAACCATCATGATAAGTATAGCCAAAGCTAGTTGACATCAATGATAATACATTGATTGTTTTAATTGTATTACATATTACTTTAGTAGCTCAGTGATCATCAATCACTATCTTTCAATTATTCATTCTCTCCTTCAAGATATTCAATCAATTGTAGGTTATCACAAGACTAGAGGACCTCAAGATATTGACCAATATAGAAATTTGGGCACTATTTTGTGTAAGGCATTTTATGAGATCATGTTGTGTGACACCTACATGATCTAATGGAGGACATGGAGGGCTTACTTGTGGTGGGTTGTGGAGGAGGATTTTGTGGTTGTGGAAGAGGATTCTTTGGTTATGGTTGTTTCTCATGTTCAATATTTTCTTTTGTTGATTGTGCATGAGGTTTTTGTTTTCTTTTTCATTTTGGGGAAGTCTTTGTAGAATTTGACATCAAAATTTAAAAACAAAACATAAATTAATTAAAAAACCTTACTTAAAATAAAATACAAACAAAAACATTTGAAACACTAAAATCATACCTTTTCAATCAGGTCCCATTATTTCCAATCGATGAAAAGTGCAAATAGAATCAAAACACGCTCGTGTTTTGCAAAAAAATGGCTTCCTCAAGTGACTGTTCCTTCGTTTATGGCATTGAAAATGGTCCAAAGCTGTGGGTTTTGAGCAATATAATGTTCCTCAAAACTCATGTGCATTTGGAGGAACATTTTTCTTCCTCAAAACCCATAGATTTTTTTGTTGGAATGGAAAGATAAGGGACTGAGAGAGGAGGGGTGAATTAATACCCTCAAAAAATTTTAACTGAATACTCATTCTATAACTAGTAGTAACTAACTAACCAACTAAATCCATTGTATAAAACATTCATTCAAATGAATTTTTAATGTAAAGTGCATGAAATCAAACAATAGATCAATCATGAAATGTAACATGACACCAATATTTTAGTTACGCAAAAATCCTTGTTAGAAGGTAAAAACTGAGGTGGGGATGACACCCACAAATTTTTCACTACTATAGATAATAAAGTATGTCAGTTAAGGCTATAAGTTGTGATCACTTATGGTGATCTTATGCTATTAGGAGTAACAATCAGATCAACTATATCTACCTTGTGAAATAATTTAAACAACACTAGTTGAGTGTGCACTCAGTTAAGAGATTTATAAATAGAATATTAAGTCTACTCCGTTAAGAGATTTTGCAAACTCTGTTACAATGATTAGAGAATAACATAAAGTATTTGTAAATGACAACTATACTTTTTCTGAATCAGATCTATGATATACTAAATAAATATCACCTCTATGTGTAGTAATATGTCCTATGTTCTGCTTGGTAGCCTTGATTGCTTCTGAAAAAATTGAATTGAATCTCTATTTTTTATAACTACTCTTTCATGCAAACCTTGTCTGAATTCTAATGTCTTGAAGGTGGCTACTACTTCAAGATCTTCTTCTTTGTATATGCTCAATTCACTTTATTGCCTTTTTTTTAATCAAAATGACATCAATTACAAATATATAGCAAATTGCTATGATTTCCATGACCTAATTAAGTTTACAACATCTTAGAAAACCTAAGATCTACGATGTACAAAGTTAACCTAGATCTAACTATTACATAAGAATCATCACTACATTTAATGATTACATCCACAATAAATGAGCTTCGATCTTGGTAAAATGTTTTATGAATCTGTGTAACCATTTGCATAGATAAATGTGTGATTCTTGAATACTATGTTGTTTCCTAAACAACTCGGTAAACACAACCTTTTCTGTTTAGTGAATACACTGGTGCTCGGTATGTATGTTGCTCGGTGTTTACTGACGCTCGGTGCTCAGTTTACTCTGATGCTCAATAAGTATGCTTTGGTGCCAGGTTAAAGTTGTTTCCTTTTAGCTCTTGGTACTTTCTTGTGAATACTTAGTATGAAGACTTGTTTGTTTAACCGACTAGCGTAATGTAGCTTGTTGTATCACCTTTTACCGACTGATCAACTTAGATAACTGACTGATCTAATTTTATTCTAATGGCAACATCTAATGCTCAAATAGAGATAACAATATCCCCCTTTGGCATCAGTATCAAAATTGTAATGTATATAAACCGATATATCTCAAATTGTTCTTACACTTCATATATACATGACAAAACCGACTCTTTATACAAAATTTTGTAAAAATGTCAAAAAATCCCCCTTGGTGCATGCTCTCAGTATGTATGTAGTACACTTAGTGTATATTTATACATTTGGCATATACATTAGTTTCCCCCTTTTTGAGATTAATGCCAAAATCAAAAAATTGTACGTACATCTTGTCTCATTCCTCTTTCAAGTTGGTGAGAGAGATGTGCTCTAGACCGACTTGTGCATACATGCCAAAGATTTTCTCCAACACTAAAATCTCAGGTGTTGCAACTAATTCTTGTGCCTTCACAATGTGTCACTCAATTATTTTGAGGTGGGGAAGTAGCTCTACTTGTAGCTCAGTGACTTGGTCACTTATCTTATCTTCTTGCTTCCTTATATTTGCTCTCAACGGCCTGAGTTATTTTACTTTTAGTATATGCTTATGAAAAGCATATAGCTCATTTACAGACAAATTTTCACTAGCTAGGATATCAGCATCTATCTTCTTTATCTTCTCACCGACCTCGATAGTGAAAGTCTCCACAGTGCATAACTTGAATAAAATTTGAATTATTTTCTAAGTAATGGTTTGAAGGTCGATGATTACCTCAAAAAGATTGAATTTATTTATTGCCACTTCTTGGCTAATCTTCTTTGCTAACTTATTTTGTATATTTTCTTCTACCCTTTCTTCAATTTTCTTCTTGGCATCTATGTCTGGGGCATTTATTTCATTTGCAAGAGTTACAAGTTGGTCGAAAATGGGGGTATCTTCATTAATTTGGACATCACGTAAAACTTGCTACAAGATGTCTCTCACATCTTCAATTATCTTCTTTCTCTTTCTCTCTTTCCTCAGCTTCTCTCATGCTTCCTTTCTTGTGCATAACTCACCATATTTTATCAATTCCTTGGGGTCCAAAGTCCTTGGGTCACAGTCAAGAATCTCAATCACTTCATCAAGTGTGACTGGCCCTTTGCCATGCTTTTTCTTCTTCTTTTTGGACTCTTGGGATGATGTTTTAACAAAAGGAACTATATCCCTTACCTCAACACTTGACTTTTTCTACTCGGTAGACACTGTGTCTTCTGTCATTGGCTCTTCAGTGACCTGTGTCTCGGTCGACTGAGATGTAGTTTCTATTTGGGTGGTTTCGATAGGCTTGGGGTCTACTTGTTCTTGTGCATCTGCCTCTTTTTCCTTAGGAATTTTAGTCTCTACAATGTTTGTTGTGCTTGTTCCCTATTCCCCTGATGCATCCTTAGGTTGCTTAGGGATCGAGCCTTCAGGTTATTCTTGTGAGATTATCTCAACAGCTTGCATCAAAATTGGAAGATCACCCGGTATAGAACTTATAGCTGGCTCGATAGAGGCTTGCTCTTCTGGTTGAGCTCTAGCAATTGTGACATCCTCATCATCTTTGATGTCATCAAGATCACCATTGGTGATGTCCTTAATGAGTACATCATATGAATCATTATTGATTCCTTGTATTTCTACTTGCTCCAGTGAATCCTA
Organism: Chamaecyparis obtusa; assembly: GCA_027943335.1. Taxonomy (NCBI): domain Eukaryota; kingdom Viridiplantae; phylum Streptophyta; class Pinopsida; order Cupressales; family Cupressaceae; genus Chamaecyparis; species Chamaecyparis obtusa. Next base: position 362,471 of record BSBK01009526.1, read on the forward strand.
GATTACATTTATTTGGTCGGTGGTAGTAGTAGTATCAAGTGCCTCAGTATCTGATAACTCAATGGTTTTTCATGGTGACAGGTTTGTGTCATCAGAATGTATTCCTTTTCCTTTCCTCTTGACCTTCCTTTCGGGGATTATGGCTAAAGCCATCTTTTTTAATTCATCTTGGGCTTGAAGTATAGAGGACCAAATTAGCTGACTATTCTCATCAATGTCTGCCAGATTTTCATCAAGTATCTACACTGCCTGACTCTTCACTAAGAATCTCTTTGAATATGTTTTCATCAATTCCTCAACTTCAGGAATTGTCAGTGTCAGCATTTCCTACAGTAGGGATTGTTCCCTTATTCTCTTTTCATTGCTCAATGCATATGTCCATCTTTGACTAATCAGATAATCATCAATTTTCTTGGAGCTATCTTTAGCCTTTTTCATCATCTCATTATGTTGTTGTTGCATTTCCACTTCATTTCTTAGTTTTTCATTTTCTTTCCTAAGTACACCAATGCCTTCAAGTTTCCTTGATAACTCATTATTTACTCAATTGATCTCCTGGCTTACAACAACCATATGATTGGATATCTCTAAGTGATGCTCAGTAAGTCTCAATATCTCAAATTCCTTCACTTGTAACTGTTCAGTCACTTGTCTTTTGTCTTCAACGGCCAAATTTCTCTCTTGTTCAACTTGTCTAACATTATTCATCACATCATTCTTATCATTTGTGTTTCTTAACCGATCTACAGGGCTTTCACTTGTTCAGTCAAATGAATATTTTTCTTAGATAAATCAAAAATTGCACTTTCAAATATGTCAGTGTATCATCTTAAAATGGATGCACTTCCATGGTAAGAGTGTTTAGCCCTCTGAGTAAGTGGTTTGGGGTCATGTTAAGCACCTTGATCAGGTCTTTACATGTATTTTTCTTTCTCCCCACTTTCCACTTCTTTTCTGCTTCGTTATAGGTGAAATCAGGGTTAGGATCCTGAGGATTCTCCTTAAATTCCCTCTTCCATGGCTTTATTTTCTAGGTAGTGTTAATCTCTATTAAGCATTCAAGGTTGTCATTAGTATCAAAGTCTATCAAAGAGATCAGTCGGGCACTTACATTAAGTTAGTCAGTAAATAGAAGCAAGACAGACTAGTCGGTAAAGCTTACACATTGAGCACCAGCAAACACCGACACCGATAGACAGTAAACACCGAGCATCGCAGTATACACCAAGCAGTTTACATAGTGTTTACCAATGATCATAGGAAATGGCATAGTAATTAGAAATGGCACATTCTTCTATGCAAATGGTTATAATAGATCGTAAAATGGTTTACCAAGATCAAGGAACATTTATTGTAAAAGATACTCATTAAATGTAATGTATATCTTATTGTAATAGTTGATCTAGGATATTTTACACCGTAGATATTAGGGTTATGATTATGTATTGTAACCTAATTTTTGTTAAAGAGGAAAAAATAGAACACTATATATTTGTGTGTTCACATCATTTTTTATAAGAACTGATATATGAATAACAAAGCACTTGAAGCTATTGCCTAACTTCAAGTCAATCAGTTAACAGAGCATAACATAGTACAGAGTTTATTAGATTAGAAGAATCAAAGAAGGCTACTGAGCAGATTTAGAGTAGAGATTCATCACATTTAAGGTGATATTTTATGAGCACTTATAGATCTATTTTAGACAATTGAGTTGTCAACTAGTAGATAATTACCTATTGCTTTCTGACAATTGTAATATATTTTTGGATAAATCTCTTAATCGAGTAGACTTAATGGTCTTATATAAATCTCTTAATCGAGTGCACACTTCATTAGTGTTGTTAAAATCCTATAACTAGGTAGATCTAGTTGATCTAACATATTACTCCTAACAAGGTAAGATCACCAAAAGTGATCAAAACTTGTAGCCCTAACAGGCAAACCTTTTCTATCTGTAGTAGTGAAGAATTTATGGGTGTCATCCCCACCGCAATTTTTACCTTTTAACAAGGGTTTTTGCATTACCAAAATACTTGTGTTATGTGATTGTCATATTGTTTTTCATGTTGTTTGCTTTCATAAGTTAAATGGATGATTGATTTATGCAATTAGATTCAAGTTGTTTTGGTCAGTTATTACTGTCTACAGTTTTAGATCTGAAAGGTTTACAAGTGAATATTTTCAAGGCACTGATTCACCCCTCCCCTCTCAATACCTATTTCCCCTAATTCCAACAATTGGTATCAGAGCACAGTTCTCTTTTTGAATAGTTTAACCACTGAAGGGTAAAGATCTAAGTTGTGGAGAGATACAAGCTTGACAAGACTATCGAGAATTAGAAGATATAGATGTAGATGTTCATGGAACAGTATAAACAAGCTAGGGAAGAACTAAAGAAATTACTGGTTGAAAGGAAGAACCTTGCCATTCTGCAAAGTGAAATCAGTTATCATGAAGAACCTATTGATGATATATTTGAGCATATTGGATCTAGTTCTGGAAGCATCTTTGATGGATCTAAAAGCATAATCACTGATTTATCTGAAAAGAATTAGCATCTATCCAAACAAGTGAAAGCACTTCAAATCGGTCAAGAATCTTAGATGGTGAGAATGGTGGAAATCATGAACAATGCTAGACAAGTTGAACAAGATTAGAATCTAGCTATTGAAGACCGAAGACTGATGACTGAACAACTTCAAGAAAAAGAAAGTGAAATACAGATACTCACCAATCGTCACTTTCAAGTATCAAATTAGATGATGACTATTAATCAAGAAGTGAACTGAGTGAATGGAGAATTATCAAGAAGACTTGAAGATGTTGCAACACTCAAAGAAGATAATGAAAAACTAAGAAATGAGATAAAGATACAAAAGAAACATAATGAAATGATGAAGATAGCTGAGGACAGCTCTAAAAAGATTGATGACTTCCTGACTAATCAGAGAAGATTTGGAAGTAAAGCTGGTATAGGCTACACCGGTGAAGGAGAATCATCACAACAAGATAAAAAGGTCCACAAAAATCAAAACCAAAGACCTAAAGTGTTGGCATGTTATCACTATGGAAAATCGGGACATACATCTAATGTTTGTAGAAGCAAAGCTCAAGGTAAACCTCCTGTCACTCCTAAGTTTAATGGATACTGTTACTACTGTGGGAAGTTTGGATATCCAACTTATGAGTGTAGAGCTAAAAAAAATGATATTGCTAACAATACTACTATGGAGAAAATATGCTATACTTTTAATAAGCATGGACACACTACAAGGGAGTGCAAGGCAAAAATGAAACAAGTCTGGACACCTAAGGAGAAACCATAACGCAGGCCATATCAACTGAAGAGACAAGGTAACTCTTATGTTTGGGATTATAATACATGGACTAACTATGTTGTATGTGGTCGGTATGGGCACATTACATAAAATTGTTACAAAAAGAGTCGGATTGGATAATCAAGAAGCTAGACAAGCACTAGGATGGCTTGTATGCACTATCATATGGTCGGTCATTTAAGAAAAAACTACAGAGACCGAGCACCAGATGAAAACCATATATTTGAGAGTGGATATACTATTGCAGATATCACAAATTTAAGGAACATTATGTGGAAGAAGGCATCTAATGAGAATGTTGAGTCAAGTAACACTGTCGGTGAAACCTCGTCCACTGGACTAGGTGACATCGGTACCTCCACTTAAGGTGACAAAGGTATGTATTGAACTGACATTTTAATTGATCACATTTTACATACAATTCCTTATATATAATGAAAAAATACCAAATCTGAATGAATAAAGATGCACTATGGTTTATGTGTTATGAGCTAACAATGTTATATAGTCAATAAAGAGAGACCAAGAGTTGGTTACCTATCGGTAATCACTATAGAAGGTTAACCGGACAACAGTGAAAATCGATGAAGAAATCCTATGTTAACCGAGTGGATAAAATTGTAGACATCACGAGTTGACAGTTATTTTGTACCAAAAGTTAGGTCACGCATTTATTGCAAGAAATTTTGAGCGGGAATAACGTAAAGTCTATAAATACACAAGAAATAGAGTTCATTGTTACATTGCGATTTTGAAGAACAAAGATTTCATAGAGAAGAGTTCAAGCTAAAGATTTTTTAGAAAGATTCAAAGCTACTGTAGATCGAACCGACAACATTCTTTGATGACTCCAAGTAAGTTCATTTGCTACTAAACACTTGTTATCCTACTGCTTGTCGAAATCCTAGATCAATTTATGGCATAAACATCATCTGCAAGCAAATCACAAAATATTGAGGAGGAAGTAGAACTAATTGTTAGGGCAAATTTTGCCGAAGCTAAATTCAAACCACACCCCAAGGTCGCAGCACAAATGGATAATATGGGCACTTTTTTGAGCATACCAGATAGGGTTTTATTGACAGAAGATGTAAGATCCTATATACATTGCAAAATCAAAGAAGTAGGAGATTTTGAGACTATTGTTGCATTTCAACAAGTTTGTGGGAAAGATAGAAAATTAAAACCTGAACACAAGAAGATTGAGGAAATAGGGTTATCATGCTTCACATACTACTCACAATCATTCAATTTAGACTGGATAAGAATCTTGTTGAGAAGATTTCATGATGGTAAATTCTGGTTGGATAAACCTATTGAGGTCACAAAGAAAATTATCAGTAAGGTTACTGGGTATCCTAACACTGACAAGGAAAAAGCCTTCCGCAGTTCATCTTGTCCTAATGTGGAAAAGAATACTAGAGCTCAATGGGATGAAAGGGCACTAAAAATTTCAACAATCAAAGACCCAGCGGTCAAATTCGTAGCACATGTAATCGGGTACAAAATATTCCAATCAAGCATACTCAACAGTGTACCCTACAGTGCAGTAGACATGGCGCACAAAATTGTGAAGAAAGATCACCAGGTAGATCTTGCTGAAATTCTACTACATCAACTACAAGAAAATATGAAGACAATCAGAACAAAGAAGTCTAATACATGTAAGTATAGATCACTACTTGCTTGCATATTTGTCTATCTACAAAAGTATGTACCTGGTATTGGTAAAGTAAATTGGCAAACAGACAAACCGATAATTGCACAAATTAGTGAAATGATGAACAATTTATGAGATAATCTGAATGTGAAATTTAATGCATACTTCAAAGAATTTTAGACCAAAATGCATCAAAGGAGTAGAATTCCATGGGAATTAGTGGACAAATTTGAAAATGATATATGTTTTGTAGTCAGTTTAGACTATTCAATGATAAAGGTTGTTGAACCTAGAACAAAATGGCTGGCACCAATGGGATATGAAATGAACTATGATTTATCTTTGAAATCTATTAATGCACTTTTCACATTACCGATAGACATCACTGCCACTAGGTTCGGCACATATGAAGAGGCTAAATCAAGGATCACTACAAACATAAAAATTGGGAAAATGTCTAGAAGGGAAAAGAAAATGAAGAAAGATCTTATAGAAAAATTTGGAGATGTATCAGACTCATCTCAAGAGTCACTAGTTAAAGCTACAACTGACGGTCAGTTACAGTTGGTTGACAAACCCTATGATAGTGAGGAGACCGAGTCAAAAAAAGAAAAAGATCCCACACCGGTTCCTCCTACCAATGATTAATAGGAAAAGCAATTACCAATACAAGAAGGTATGAAGACAACATCATCAACTATAGCCTTGTCCCATCTAAAGAAAGAAGCCATAAAAGTTACAAAACTGAGAGCAGCTACACCAACAAGGAAATATGTTAAGAGAAAGAACAAAGCTATAGCTGAGGCACCAAAGAAAAGGAGAAAACTGGTAAGAAGTAAAGAAGATCTAGAGGAGACTGAAAATTAAGATGATACTAATCAATTCAAGGTAGTCCACAACAAGGTAAGTACAATAGATGAAATTATTGAAGACATAATTGAGAATGGAAACCTTGCTAATCCGGGAATAGACAGTTTTGACAAGATGTCAACTGAGGACCAAACAAAGTTAGAACATGCTGTCATCCAAATGATGATAAAATTCAAGAGACTTCCAATGGAATTTTCCTATGCATTACTGAAGAAGTTGGATGACAAGATTACTAAAAAATGGGCTATTGCACTCAATACCAAGAAAAGGAAAAGAGAGAGATCATTAGTTCAGGCAGCCCCACACCTAAGTTATGGAGAAGTTAGTGAATACATGGCTAAATACCAAGCAAGATTTATAATCAAGAACCGAGCCATGATGATAATGGATGAAAATGTGGCTGATATGGATATCACAAGTGATTCCTTATGGACATCAATTCTGAAAGCCAAAGAAAAAGCTGAGCAAGAAGCATTCTTGAAATTGTCTAAAAAGAGAGAAAATTCCAAAGGTAAAGGTATTTACATTGATGATGACAAAGGAAAGAAGTCTAAGGACACTCGTATATCAGTTACCGAGGTAATTGATATCACAGAACAAAAAGAAGACAAATGTTTCACAAGATGCACTGGATCAAGTCAAGATCCACCTGGAGAAGAAAATTGATGATGATGTACTCATTGAGGTCATCACAAATGGTGATCCTGATGATAAGGATGATGCAGATGTGAATATTGCACCAAATCAGGATGAAGCACTAAACACTAATAGTGTATTCACATATTTATGAGTAAGCTTCATGTACTTGCAGTAGCAACTGAAATACTTTCACAAGTACAACCTAATGACTCACATCCTAAGCAAAACAAGGACACAACAAGGACACAAGAACCTAAGCAACCTGCAGATACAAATGAGCCTAACCAAACAAAGGCACCGTCTATAGAAACCAAGGAAATAGAAGAGACAAAAGCAACTGAGGTGAACCCACCTGACACTACATTTGAGCCTCCCACTCATTCAACCAAGACAACGGTCATTGAGGAGTAGAAGAAGGAAGAAAATGTGTCAACCGGGAAAGATACTCCAAAGAGTGGAGATAAAACTATTATTTTTATTGAGAAGAAGTTACCTCTCACACCAAAGAAGAAAAAGAAAGGAAAAGGGTCGGTCACCATAGATGAAGGGATAGTCATACTTGAGTGTGACCCAAAGACCCTAAGCCCCAAGGAATTGAGTAAATATGGGGAGTTATGTTCACGGAAGGTGGCACAAGAAGAGTTGAAGCAAGAGCACAAACACAAAGAAGTATTAACTGATGTGAGGGATATTCTACAATACGTAGTACTTGAGGTAAAATTTGACGAGAATACTACCATCATAGATCAACTTGCCACACTCACTGAAAAGATCAATGCCCTGGATATTGAAGCAGATAAAAGGATTGAAGAAAGAGTAGAATCCAAGATTCAAAACCAATTAGCAGCAAAAATCAGCCTAGACGTGGCATTACAGAAGGTCAAATTATCTGAGGTAATTACTAAAATGAAATCTATCACCTAGACAATTTGTCAATTCTTGATTAAGCTTTGTACTTCAGACACCTTCACTGTAGAAGTCAGTGAAAAGATAAAAGGGCTAGAAGCTGAAATCAAGATAAGTACAACAGTAGCTGTAACCAAGCCAAATGCTTTCTCAAAGCATATTCACCAAGTTTAGGAAAGAAAACCCACCAACACATTTTTCACAAGATGTAAGTATACTTTATTTTTTACATTTGGCATTATTATCAAAAAGGGGGAAAACATGTATATGCCAAATAAGTATGTTTTTGCTATGTATACTACATACTATCGGGAGCATGCACCGAGGGGGAGTACTTAGTACTTAGAAATTTTTTATGTGTATATGTATATGGTGGAGATATAAGGTATTAAGGAAGTTTTGTCTATATACATTAAAAAGTTTTGATACTAATGCCAAAGGGGGAGATTGTTAATCTCTATTGAGCATTCAAGGTTCTCATTAGTATCAAAGGCTATCAAAGAGATGGATCAGGAACTTACATTGAGTTAGTCGGTAAATAGAAGCAAGATAGACTATTTGATAAAGCTTACACACTGAGATCCAGCAGAACCTGACACCGACAGACAATAAACACCAAGCGTTGCAGTATACACCAAGTAGTTTACATAGTGTTTACCGATGATCATAGGGAATGGCATAGTAATCAGAAATGGAACATTCTTCTATGCAAATGGTTATAACAGATCATAAAATGGCTTACCAAGATCAAGGAACATTTATTGTAATAGATACTCATTAAATGTAATGTATATCTTATTTTAATAGTTGATCTAGGATATTTTACACCGTAGATCTTAGGGTTATGATTATGTATTGTAACCTAATTTTTGTTAAAGCGGAAAAAATAGAACACTATATATTTGTGTGTTCACATCATTTTTGGTAAGAACTAATATATGAATAACAAAGCACTTTAAGCTATTGCCTAACTTCAAGTCAATCAGTTAACAAAGCAGAACAGAGTACAAAAGTTATCAGATTAGCAGAATTAGAGAAGGCTACCAAGTAGATTCAGAGTAGAGATTCATCACAGTTAAGGTGATATTTTATGAGCACTTATAGATCTCTTTCAAACAATTGAGTTGTTAACAAGCAGATAATTACCTATTTCTTTCTGACAATTGTAATAGAGTTTTGGATAAATCTCTTAACCGAGTAGACTTAACAGTCTTATATAAATCTCTTAACCAAGTGCACACTTCATTAGTGTTGTTAAAATCCTATAACTAGGTAGATCTAGCTGATCTAACATATTACTCCTAATAGGGTAAGATCACCAGAAGTGATCAAAACTTGTAGCCCTAACAGGCAAACCTTTTCTATCTACAGTAGTGAAGAATTTGTGGGTGTCATCCCCACCGCAGTTTTTCCCTTATAACAAGGGTTTCTGCGTTACCAAAATACTTGTGTTATGTGATTGTCATATTGTTTTTCATGTTGTTTACTTTCATAAGTTAAATGGATGATTGATTCATGCAATTAGATTCAAGTTATTTTGGTCGGTTATTACTGTCTACAGTTTTAGATCTGAAAGGTTTACAAGTGAAGTTTTTGAAGGCACTGATTCACCACTCCCCTCTTAGTACCTATCTCTCCTAATTCCAACAATTTGGACTTAGAAATAGCTCTTCCTAGACTTCATCACAGTCATCATAGGATTTTATGCCTATCCATGGCATTATGTCCCATTCTGGTATCATTTCTAGGTCTCCGGGCATCCCCGAGACCTCCTGTCCTGATTCTGGCTAGATCTGGACCCATAGGGTTAGAATCAAGGTTGATCTTGACTAGGTCAAAATCGAGCTCAATCCTGACTAGGTCAATTACAAGCTTAATTTTTCCCCCCTCTGTCAAATTTCTAAATTCCTCGATTTCTAAGTATCAAGTTTCGGGGATATTTGTTTTCCCACCTCTGGGTTGGCCATTTCGGGTTTCAGAATGGTAAATCCTTATATTGCATTTAATCTAGGTATATTTTCTAAAGGTTAGGACCTAATTGAGATTTAATTCTCCAAGGTGGCCCCTCTAGAGGATTGTGCCCTAGTTCACTATAAAAGGAGGCCTTCCTCTCTCATTTTCATATCTTATCTCAAGTAATTTCATGAGAAAGCTCTCAAGTGCAAGCAAGTGAATTCAAGCATTCAAGAAAGTCTTCAAGCATTCAAGTGTTCAAGCATTCATCTATCAAGGAGATCCATTGTTAGCCATTGAAGGATTCAATCTCTTTGGAGCCCCCTTGAAGATCCATCCTTCTACATTCATTCAAGCCTTCTCATATGCAAAGATCAAGTCAAGATTGGTGTTGAAGATCAAATGACATTGATTGGAGACATCCTACATTCATTCTACATCCATTGAAGCATTCCTACTTGTGGATTTGAGGATTCAAATCCTCTACAAGGACTTCAACATAAGCGAGGTGATTTGTTTCAATTACTTTGTTTATGCACACTACATTTTAATTCTATTTCAAGGTTAATTCCTAAATTGGGGTTTGACCAAGGCAAACCCCCCATACAAAAAAAAAAACCCCCATTTTCTTGCAGGTACAGGTGTGAGATTTTGGATCTGAGAGCGGATTTGGATACCCTTTTTGGCAAACTTCTAAGATCTGCAAACAAAGTCAAAATCGACCTTCAAATAAAGAATCTAGCCTTTGACCTTTTATGAGGGTCAAAGTCGACCTGAACTCATCTTGGAAAGAGATTTCTGGGTTTTCTTCATTTTGGCATTTCTAGTCCAGAATAGGTTGCAAAATTGCCCAAAAGTACACACAGACATCAGAAATCAGCATTTTCCAGATCTGCCCTAATTTGAGGTTAGTATTTGTATTTCAATTATTTCAGATTTCAAGCATAACTCCTTTGTAGGGAAACATTGGATTTTCTCTCTCCTTCATATTCTTCATAGATTGATTCGATTGTGCATTAACCTCTTGGTTGATCAAATTGGATCTCTCCTTTGAGAATTTGGATTTGGGAATAGATCTCATATTTCCCCCACACATCTATCCATTTTTACATTTGAATAGTGGTGATGCCATTTTAACCCTATTCAATCAGATATACTGGTTGGACTAGATCTGATATTGTCAAATAGATCATCAATTTCTTCTTCATGATAATCAGTCTCACATTGTCAAATAGTCATGTCCTTTCTCTGAACTATTAACTTTTTCAACTCATCTTTAGCTAGCTTGTATAGCTCAACAAAGATTTGCATCTGAATCTTTTGATTCTCAATAATCATGTCCAACTTGTATCTCTCTATCTTGATATCTTTCCTCTTTAGTGGTTAAGCTTCCAAATAAGAGATCTAGCTCTAATACCAAATGTTGGAATGGAAAGATAAGGGACTGAGAGGGGAGGGGTGAATCAGTACCCTCAAAAACTTTTAACTGAATACTCAATCTGCAAATAAGATTAACTAACTAACCAATTGAATCCATTGTATGAAACATTTATTCAAATGATTTTTTAATGTAAAGTGCATGAAATCAAACAATAAATCAATCATGAAATGTAACACATAACACCAATATTTTGGTTACATAGAAACCCTTGTTAGAAGGTAAAAACTACGGTGGGGATGACACCCACAAATTCTTCACTACTGCAGATAATAAAGTATGCTGGTTAAGGCTACAAGTTGTGATCACTTCTGGTGATCTTACCCTGTTAGGAGTACTAATGAGATCAACTAGATCTACCTTGTGAAAGGATTTAAACACACTACTTGAGTGTGCACTCGGTTAAGAGATTTATAAATAGAATGTTAAGTCTACTATGTTAAGAGATTTTACAAACTCTGTTACAATGATTAGAGAATAATAGAAAGTATCTGTAAATGAAAACTATACTTTTTTTGAATCAGATCTATGATATACTAAATAAATATCACCTCTATGTGTAGTAATCTATCCTCTGTTATGCGTGGTAGCCTTGATTTCTTCTGAATAAACTGAATTGAATCTTTGTTTTTGATAACTACTCTTTCATGCAAATCTTGTCTAAATTATGATGTCTTGAAGGTGGCTACTACTTCAAGATCTTCTTCTTTGTATATGCTCGATTCACTTTCTTGCCTTTTTTTTAATCAAAATGACATCGATTACAAATATATAGCAAACTATTGTGATTGCCATGACCTAATTAGGTTTACAACATCTTAAAAAACCTAAGATCTATGCTGTACAAAATTAACCTAGATCTAAATATAACATAGGAATCATCACTACATTTAATGATTACATCCATAATAAATGAGCTTTGATCTTGGTAAAACATTTTATGAATCCATGTAACCGTTTGCATAGATAAATGTGTCATTCCTGAATACTATGTCATTTCCTGAACAAATGGTAAACACAACCTTTTATGTTCGATGAATACACTAGTGCTCGCTGTGTATGTTTCTCGGTGTTTACTGACGCTCGGTGCTCAGTTTACTCTAATGCTCAGTAAATATGCTCTCGTGCTCGGTTAAAGTTGTTTCCTTTTAGCTCTCAGTACCATCTTGTGAATACTCAGTATGAAGACTTGTTTGTTTAACTGACTAGCATAATGTAGCTTGTTGTATCACCTTTTACTAACTGATCAGCTTAGATAACCGACTGATCTAATTTGATACTAATGACAACATCTAATGCTCAAATAAAGATAATAGTTTCGAGGAACATTTTTGTTCCTTAAAACCCATACGCATTTTGAGGTGCTATTGGCATTTTTTAATATTTTTGGCTAGGCTTGGTAAAACCAAGCCTAGCACGATTTTGAATTTTATATATCCCGCACAAGCTATGAAAAATTTCATTTTTTTTGGATGTGGCCACTAAACTGTCCACCATCGTGGTGCACTTACCCATATGTATATATATGTACACACACACACACACACGTATATGGTGGTGTATATGTTTCTCTTTACTGGATGATGCAAGGTGCAGGTACCAGGCATCGACTTCACCTGGCTACATAGGTTAGAGCACACCTTCAAATCCTTGAACATTGTTGTGTGGAGATATTTCCAAGATACTCTTAAGGAATCCTTGTTGACTTAGGTTCCTGTTTAGG